>VFFE01007901.1:558370-630244 GCA_008921705.1 Burhinus oedicnemus | reverse complement strand
CCCCGGGGCGCGGAGCACGGCCCGTTTGCGGGGCCGGGCGGGCGGGCGGTGCCCCGCGTCCATGCCCGCCGCCCCTCGCCCTTAGGCAGCCCCGCTGCGGGCCGGGGCCGGGGCCGGCGGGGCCGGGCTCGCCGCTCCGCGGGCGGATGGACCGGCGGAGGCGGCGGCGGCGGGGTGAGTCCGGGAGCGGGGAAGGGACACGCGTGGGCTGCGGGACGGCACGGGGGGCGCCGAGGGGGCGGGTGGTGTAGGCACGCGTGGGCTGTTTGCCGAGGGGACGGGGGTCCTGGACACGCGTGTGCAGTGGGGACGGGGGTCCTGGACACGCGTGGGCTGTTTGCCGAGGGGACGGGGGTCCTGGACACGCGTGTACAGTGGGGACGGGGGTCCTGGACACGCGTGGGCTGTTTGCCGAGGGGACGGGGGTCCCTGGATGTGCAGGGATTGTGAGCGTGCAGTGAAGCTGGGCTCCTGGGCACACGCGTGCAGTGGGGACGGGGGTCCTGGACACACGTGGGCAACGCCTGCCAAGGGGATGGGGGTCCTGGACACGCGTGGGCAATGCCTGCCAAGGGGACGGGGGTCCTGGACACGCGTGGGCAATGCCTGCCAAGGGGATGGGGGTCCTGGGCATGCGTGGGCAATGCCTGCCAAGGGGACGGGGGTCCCTGGATGTGCAGGGATTGTGAGCGTGCAATGCAGCTGGGCTCCTGGGCACATGCATGCAGTGGGGACGGGGGTCCTGGGCACGCATGGGCAATGCCTGCCAAGGGGATGGGGGTCCCTGGATGTGCAGGGATTGTGAGCGTGCAATGAAACTGGGCTCCTGGTCACACACGTGCAGTGGGGATGGGGGTCCTGGGCACGCGTGGGCAATGCCTGCCAAGGGGATGGGGGTCCTGAGCATGTGTGGGCTGTTTGCCAAGGGGATGGGGGTCCCTGGATGTGCAGGGATTGTGAGCGTGCAATGAAGCTGGGCTCCTGGGCACACATGTGCAGTGGGGACGGGGGTCCTGGACATGTGTGGGCTGTTTCGCAAGGGGCTGGGAGTCCCTGGATGTGCACGGGCTGTGAGTGTGCAATGAAGCTGGGGTTCCTGAGCACGCATGTGCAGTGGGGATGGGGGTCCTGGACATGCGTGGGGCATATGCAATGGGGCTGGAGGCTAGGTGTGGGTCAGAGTCACGCGTGGGTTGTTTGGACGGCAGAGCTGGGGCGTCCTGGAGGCAAATGGGCTGCAGGCATGGTGGTGCTCAGTGGTCCTGGAAACACGTGGGCTGTGTGCACGGTGGGGCTGGGGGCTCTGCGGGCTGGATCCGGATCTGAGCCAGGCGTGGGCTTCGTTGCACGGGGGGCTGGGGGAGCCAGCAGACGGCGGGGCTGTGCACGGGGGCTGCAGCCCGGATCCGGGCCATGCGTGGGCTGCCTGCAGAGTGGGGCTGGGGGATCAGCCTCCCGTCACCACCCCGTGCCACCCCACAGCACCTGGGACAGGGGGAGGGGGTCCCTCCGGAGGGGATCGCGTGGGAAAAGCCCTTTTCTCCCACCTGGGTGCCCTGTGCAACTCGTCCACGGCTTGCAGCCACCTCCAGCCTGTAAATCATTTGCTTTTACGATCCCTCCTCTGGCCCATTATCACACGAACTTTATATGTTTGGGGCTGCTGGAGGCCATAAAGCTCACCCGGTTTCCGGGGCTGGCATGCCTGCCTCGAAGGCAGGGTGTGAGGAGGAGGAGGAGGCTGGGGACACGCTGCCCCGGTTCCCCCCAGACGGGCAGGTAGGCAGGGAGGGGTGCAGCAGTGCCTCGGGGATGGTTGGACCAGTAGGGGCCGGGATATGGACCGGTTGCCACCCAGGGATCGGGCTGGAACAGGGAGGGCTGGGAGTGAGTGGGGGGCTCTGGGCTCCCCCGGGGTGGGGGCGCAGGAGCGAGGTCCCAGCTCCGCTCATTGCATCCCTCTTCTCCCCATCCTGCTGGACTGGAGGACCCACAGATCCGCTGGCTCTCGTCCCCTTGGGTCCCAGAGGGACCTTTGCCTCCCCCAGCCAGCAAGTCTGGGTCCATGTCTAACCCCTGTGCCTGGGGATCATAGGTCCACGAGCGTCCGGGCCCCAGTTCAGTGCTGGGGGTCCTCCCAGGACCTGTCTTGCCCGGGATGCTGTGTCCAAGCCCTGGACCTAGATCCTAAGTGTCCAGGTTGCAGTGCACTGCATGGCCCGATTGCCAGCTCCTCTCTCTGCCTGCAGTCCCCGGGGCTCTCTTCCTTCTCACAGTGTCCCTTGTCCATCTCCTCCTGCCTAAGCACGGCTCACGGGTCGCCTTGTGTCTCCTGAGCTCCAGGTCTTGCACAGATGATTGGTGTAGCTGTACTGGGTCTGCCCTTTGGCTGCTCTTAACCTCCCAGTTCCACTGCCTCCATCGCAGTGGGACCCTCCGCTGCCCCGGTCTCTCCCTTTGGGTCACACCTTGGTTCGAGCCCCACACGGGAACCTCACGGGAATCTCGCTGGCTGAGTCCTAATGCCCAAGTACCGCCACATCCCAGCGCACAGGTTGGAGGGGATGGACACCCAGATGTGAGCAGCTCCTCCCCGGGTGTCAGTCAGCATCGTCCCCTCAACGATGCCACCCCAAGATGGGATCTTGGTCATGAGGGATGTGGGAACCCGCTGAGGCTGCTCTCCGCTCCCCTCTGCATGGTCCTAGCTGCAGGCTGAGACGTGTTTTATCTCTTCAGGGGTCCAGGGGGGCTCCAGCTCACCAGCCTGTTCTTTAGTAAGACCTTCCCGGGTGAGGAGCTCGGTGGCAGCGGGTCGCAGCTCACAAGAGGCTGTTTTGCCTCTGTGGCCTGTTCCCATCCCGTCAGCGTGCTCACAAAACCTTCCCTGGGTCAGCCGTGCCCTCCTAATTCACCTTGATATTTCTGTTAAACAAATCGGCGTCCAAATGAATTGCGGGCGTCCTGGGAGAGCGACTCATTCACCAGCTGCGTCTCCCTGGCCGGGGTGAGCATCTCACTTGAGATCACACGGAGGAGGGGGGCGGGCAGGGGGGCTCCACAGGCAGGAAAAACCCAAATCTAAGCAGATCGGTTGCCTTTTCTTTCCGGGGAGGGGGATGGGAGAGGCCAGATCTTGCTTGAACAGTCAAAGTAAGTCGCCTTTGCTTTTCCCTGCTCTCCAAGGTCAGCCTAGCTAATGAAAATCAATCTTCCCTCTGCCTCTCTCTGCTGCATGAGCAGATTCTACCTGTGGCCCCTCACCTATTTGAAAGCCGCCGCCGGCCGCCTGGCCTGCTGGCCATGCGCGGGGCCGGTGGGGACCTTCCTATTGAAACAGAGTCTTCCTGCGGGCCCGGGCACCGTGACAATGTCTGTGTCACTGAGGGATCACTCATTCGATCTGCCAGAGGAGAATGGTTCGGTCCCGGGGAAGCTGGCCGTGCACAGAAAGCACGTATACCGATATTGAAATCCGGGCTGGAAGCGCTGGGGGAAAAGCTCTTCGCTGAGGTCTGGCATGCAACGAATGGCTTCCGTCCTCTGCACGCTCCTGGGCAGCTCCGGTTTGCAGGCAGCAGGAGTGGGAAGTTTCTCTCTCCCTCCCTCCCGAGGGCCAGGATCTGGCTCCGCTGCAGCCCCGCTCCTGCCTAACCCCTCTCCTCGCCCAGCGCCGCAGGGATGTCACCCAGACGCCAGCGGCAAGGTCTGGCAGCCCGTGGTTTTGGCGATGGTGCTGATGCCATGAAGTCAAACCTGCTGGGGGGGGGACGACATGTGTTTTGGGACACAGGGGTCCTCCCTGCCCCAGCCCCGAGCCCTGGGATGGTGCTGACCTTCCCTCTGGATAGAGCAGGCGCCGCTGCCAGCGCTGCAGACTCGGGAAGTGCTGGTTCCTCAAAAAAACGGCATGGCAGCCCTGGTGCAAGGAGCAAGACGGGGCTTGCCTGCTGCGAAGTCTGCTTTCCCTGCTTCGCCCTGCCTTTGTGCCGGGGTTAACGAGGAACCGGCCCTGACGGGGGTAAATCGGTTCCTGGGCTGGCGCTGGGTTGCGCATGGGAAAATGGGATGCGGCAGTGGGAACCGCCAGGACTCGGGGAGTCTGTGGGCTTGGCCTGTCCCTGGCCAAGTGTGTGTCTCAGTAGCTGCAATTTGTTGCTGGTGCTGCCTGAAATTAAAATGTGTTCAGGTCCCCTCCATCCCCGTGAGCCTGGCGCCTGCAGGGTACGGCACCGGGAGGCTGCTGGGGGTGCGCTGGGAAGCCCCAAAACAGAGTCTCCTGCTCTGGAGGAGATGCCATTCCCAGCTCTGTCACTGGCTCTGGATAAGTCACAGCTTCAAGTTTCCCCTCCTTTAAAGAGGACCGTCACTTTCCCCTTGGGGAGGACAGACGGGGTCCATCAGTGCTGCCAAGGGATGGGAAATCCTCTGGAAGGACACGGAAAGCTCAAAAGCACGGGGAGATGCTCCTCCTGTGTTTGAAGGGACAGATCTTACGGCACTTGCCCTTTGGACATGTCCAGCCTGAGTCTCCCCAGGCACAGAAGTACTTTGAGTCTGGTTGTTGGAAATACCTTCATTAGGAGTTCACCAGCCAGTCTTTGCTTCCAGGTTTATACGCATGGCTCCATTATAAAATGTAACACAAATGTTTTCTCTGCCTTCCTGCCCCATCCTCCAGGATTTTTAGATGTGCCCTGATGCCGCAGGGTCTCCTCGCTCCTGGAAATGCAGCTCTCTTCCAGTGTGGCTGAACTCAGTTGTGACGAGACGATGGACCCACCCGCTGAGGACTTCCAGCAGGTCCTGTCCATTGACCAAATCCGCTCCATCCGTGCCAGCAACAACTACGTGGAGAGACCGGCTGTCTGCTTCCAGCAAACCCGCTCCAACCCATCCCTGTCCCAGCCGCCGCACAAGCAAGAGTGGTCCCAGGACCGCCTGGTGTCTTCCACCTTCCAGGACCTGCACCGCAGCCACAGCCAACAGCACCAGATGCCACCGTTGCAGCAACACATGAGCCATTCCAGCACGGCCAGCTCCGTCTCCCAAAGCACCACCGCCTCCGACCAGCGCCTCCTGAGCAGCCTCACGCCTTCCCACTCCGGGCACTCCCTCATCCGGACGCAGCCCCGGGCCGGCGAGCTGAAAGCGGAGGAGTCGCCGCTGAAGGGGGTGGTGGAGAAGCCCACCCTCCACACCGGCCACCTCTTCATCTGCGAGGAGTGCGGGCGATGCAAGTGCGCCCGCTGCACGGCCGCCCGCAGCCTGCCCTCCTGCTGGCTCTGCAACCAGCGCTGCCTCTGCTCCCCCGAGAGCCTCCTCGACTACGGGACTTGTCTCTGCTGCGTCAAGGGTCTCTTCTACCACTGCTCCACCGACGACGAGGACACCTGCGCCGACGACCCCTGCTCCTGCGGGCCGGGGTCCTGCTGCGCCCGCTGGGCTGCCATGAGCTTCCTCTCCCTCCTCATGCCCTGCCTCTGCTGCTACTTTCCTACCCTGGGGTGCCTCAAACTTTGCCAGCGGGGTTACGACGGCCTGAAACGACCCGGCTGCCGCTGCCAGAGCCACACCAATACGGTCTGCAGAAAGATCTCCTCCTCCAGCGGCACGCCTTTCCCCAAGACGCTGGATAAGCCGGTATGACCCTCCCGGGGAGGAGAAGAAGGCTTTACTCCTCTTCCTCCTCCTCCTCCTCTCCCCTCCATCCCCCTCCTCCTTTGGCTCCCTCCGCTCTGCAGCGCTCCCCCCTGCCCACCATCACCTCCCGGCAATGAGACGGGTGAACTGGGGGTCCCCCAGCCTCTGGGAGCACGAAGGCGGCTGGGTGGCCAGGGGAGCTGGCACCAAGCTGGTGGGAAATGGTGGATTTGCACACGCGGGTGAGGGACCGGGAGAGGCAGAGAGAGTTGCGGGTGCCCTCCCTGGCCGTGCCCCATGGGGAAGGGTGACCCAGGGGGTCCTTGGGACTCTGCCCTCAGGAGCTGCTGCTGCCCCATGATGTGGTCCTTCCCGATGGGGAGAAGAGGCAGGTCGATGCATCCCCTGTGCAAAAGTCCTGCAGGAGCCAGATCTCCTTCTCTCTCTCTTTTTCTCTCTCCAGCACTTTTCGTGGGTGGCCTCTCTCCTCTCACGTGGCCATAGGTCCGCTTTCCCCAAGGGGTTGGGGTGCCACGGGGTCCCACCGGTGGCAGTGGCTTCCCTCTGGGCTTGGAAGGCACTGGGAGAAGCAAGCGAGCTTCGAAATGAGGTGGCATCGTATTTTTCTGTCTCGGAGAGGAAGGGAAGGTGTGGGAAGCTTTAGAAACCTTCTGGCAGGGGAAGGAGCTATCGGAGGCAGCCCAGCCCACTCGCTTCTGCCCGACTGCAGCGAGGGAAAGGTCCCCTCTGGGATTTGGCTGAGAACAAGAAGCTGGTTTGAAATTGCCGTTCATTTCTCAATGCCTTGAAGGGCTGCCTCCGGAGCGCAAACCCTGGCAGGACGGGAGCTGCCGCCCGGCTCCATCCCACCACCGAGCAGATGCCACAGGCACCGGCTCCGTGTTCGAGCCCTCAGAGCCCCAATCTGGTACCTTCCACCAGCACTGAATTCACTTTAAAAAATATACCCCAAACCCAACTGTCAACAGCTGCCACTCGCCCTGCGCTTCTGTTAGCACCCATCCTGATGGGGTTCCCGGCAGGGACTTCTGCAGCTCCTGCTTTGGGCTGGAGGGAAACAGAGAGTAGAAGGGGGTGTTGAAAGATGGGAGCCCGACCTTCCCTCCCTGCCTTTGAGTCGCCTTTGAGTCCTCACCTTGCTTTCCTTGGCCCACCGGCGTGTCACACCAACACCAGCGTCGTGCCGGCAGGCGAACCCTGCCGGCACTGCTGAAGGGTATTCTGCAACGGCGGCCGCCTGCGGCAAACTGGAGATGGGTCTGAACCAAAGCCTGGGGACGGGCCATCTGCAGACCAGAAGGAAACTTGTCTGGGGGTCAGGGCTTCGTGGTTTCCTTGCTGTGATGATAATAAGCCCAACCTGTCGCTGCCGCTGGGGGAAGCTCCTCCTGGTCCTGGACTCAGCCCCATCTCCGCTTGCAAACGCGTGGTGCCAGCTCTCAGTTGTGACCCTGCTGACATCGGCCGGTCGGTCAGGGGGGTTTGGAGCCGGGATGATGTCCCAGTGTTCGGTTCTGCCCGCCCGTCCCTCCTCCGAGGTGTGTGAGTGCAGAGGGAAGCGAATGGTTCCCCTGGAGAAATATATGCAACATGTCCCTTGGCTTCCTCTGAGATCCCGCCATCCAGGGCCCGTCCGTCGCCTTCCCTCAGCCACCTCTTTACGTAGAGTTCTGTGGATCTATTTTTGTATATATAAATATAACGTTAGGATGGCTAGGTCTATTACTAATAATATTCATGATACTGCTGTGAATGGTGCCAGATGCAAGGTTTGGCTTCCTGGCACACTTGCACATGCTGGAAGATGATTCCCCAGTCTGTTTATTGCTAATCCCAGACCTTTAGTTCCCAGGTAGTCGGGAAAGGGGGAGAGGGAAGTGTACAGATTGTGCTGGGGAGGGTCGGCTTTGCAGAGAGAGGGTAGGATTTAGTGCTGGCTGTGGGGCGAGGCAGGCGGTAGACTCTCATGACAGGATTCCTCTTTCTGTACATTTGCTACCTAAAAATCGCGGCTGCTCCAAGCTCCCTCTGTTGCAGAGAAAAGCGGTTCCAGGGAGTGATTCATCCCGCTTGAAAACATTATTCATTAAATCATGTTCTGGCAGTGCCTGTCTCCCTTGACCCAAATGGGATCCAAACGTTGAACTCGCGGTTCCCTGTGGAAGGGGAGATGGATCCCATCCCTGGTGTGAAGTTTGTGCCTACAGACATGACCAAGATCCTCACCCTGATTTCACCCAGAGCCTGAGGGGGGATGTTGAAAGACGCTTCCTCTGGGCCCAAAGTGGAGAGCCCGCTCCCATAAGCTGTGGGGAATTCAGGACGATGCTCTGGGTTACAGTGAAGATCTCCTGGCATTAAGGAGGGAGAGGGCCACATCTGTGCAGTTTGCACATCCTCAGGCCAGCCCTGGACTCTGAAATCGTTCGGGTTTTAAGGCAACGACCTTCTCAGAGGGTGCCCTGTAGGTGCGTGTGCCCCCATAAGATCAGTCCCTGTCTCTGTGGCAGCAGTTTTAAAATATACTGCAAACATATTTATCCATATGCCAATAATTGCTAGGCTACCTACTTCCAGGCGATGTTTGGGGGAGAGACTTCCACCAAGAGGCACACTTCCTTTTGAACGCTCGGTTCCCTTTTCTATCGGTGCTGATTAAACTCCTTCTTCCTAAAAAAATGTAGAACTCTTTTAGGGAAAAAAGGTCCCTTTTTCACTGATGATGTGAGGAACCGTCTCGCTTGAATGAGAATGTGAAATAGTTCATTGAAACTTTTTAAAGAAAACTAATGAACAGAATTTTCCAACTTGCTCTACTTTGATTTTTTTTTTTTTCCTCCTCCTTTTTAAATGGATCCCACTTGTAAATTTAGTTACCACCTCTGTATCTTTGCAATTCATTGCTTCCTCTCCTGATGGTGGAATGACTCAACATGTGAAGCTTCATCATTTTCACGGCCTCCGAAGTCATGCGAGCACGGGGTGACCTCCCCCAGGTGCGGGAGCTGTAGGATGATGAGAAGATGGCTGTCCACGTACCAGCTCCCCGGAGCCAGTTTTCCTTGGCACCAGCACGGCGAGGCGGAGCCCCGCACTACTATTGCGGCGTATTTACCTTCGGTAATTGGTAGGAGGCCAGGACGCCTGCCAGTAGCCTTCTACCTAATGGGATTTTTCTGGGTCAGTGCAGAAGTCCCATTTCTACCAGGGAATGGTGCCACAGCCTGGGTGCAGGGCTGAGGAGTCCGGCCAGGTCTCTTGAATGTCTCGTCTCCAAGAAATGACGAACCCGCATGATATGTTTTATGAAATACGGGACACGTAGAAGGGAGGAGGAGAGGCCCAGGTGGGCACTGAGGGCCGTCAGACCAGCGCGGGGCTTTGGTTTGACTGTGTTGAGGGCAAAATGCAAAGCCACATCCAGGCCTCGCAGTTGCATGGGCTCGAGAAGTTGAGAGCTGTTGGCCCCTGCCCTGCTCGTAGGGGCAGGTGGCTTCATGTAGGGTTACTGCTTCCCACTCCATCTGGTGGGACCTCGGTGGCCCTTGGGCCCTCAGCGAGCTCCCCTTCCTTGCTCTCAGCAGAAAGAACAGGCCGGGATTTGCCAAAATCTCTCCAAGGAGGCCAGCTCTGGTTCACTGAGCTCGTCTGGTGTCAGGAAGGCTGTGGGTAGCCTCTGCTCATGTTTTTTTTCTGAGCTTTTCCTAACATCTTCAGACCAGATCCATCCTGCTCCCTCCCCATCTCCGGCTGCCAGATAGTTTGGTCTCCCCGCAGAGAGGACTCCAATTTTGGTTGGGGTTGTGAGCCCCTTTCCTGCCCCACCCTGTAATGAGTCAGATAACATCTGCTCCAGATGTTTGTTTGCAGCTGCTTGTCCTGGCAGTTTGGGTTTCTCTTTGTCCTGACGTGTCTTTTTTGGTTTTCTTTTGGGAGAGTCACATGTCGAGTCCTCTGTTTTCCCTGCGCCCCTGTGATTTGACAAGGATGGATCCGCTTTGTGAGGGAACATTTCTCTGGGTTGTGTGTCTCTACGGGTTGTGGGCTCCTTTGCCAGGAAACGTGCAGGGCTGTAGGGCAGATTTAGACAGGGAATGAGACTCAGGTGCCAAAGGAGCAGGAGGCAGGAGCTACTGAGCAGGACCTGAGCTCCCCCTGCTCTGCTCTCCATGCAGGAGCCTCCTCTTCCCACCCAGACCTCCAAAGCTCCACGCATGAGAGCTCGTGCTGGTGCTTGCTTTCTCCAAGGCTTCCCTTGGTCCCTCTCCCCTCATTCCCTACTGGCAAATGCGTGATCAGTCCCAGCACTGGTGAGGAGGGGGCACTGGGGACCAAGGTGGAGTCTCCCGTCCCAGCTCCCCAGCCCTCCTGGTGGAAGGGCAGAAATGGTCCTTGGGCTTCTGTCCACCCATCCCTGAGAAACTTCAGTGCCAGCCAAGCACCTCAAAGAATAGGGGGGAAGCTTTTTGGGACTCTACTCCCAGATTCTCATAAAATCCCATTGAGTTCGCTCTTGCCCATCCCCATGTGTGAACCCAAAGACTGGAGGGCAAGCGTCATCGACCAAAAGATGCCAAAGCACAGAATAACGGTTTGTGAACGGCCGCTTTAGTGCAATAAAGAGGGATGAGCGGAGGGGTGAGAGGAGCTGCTGCAAGGTTTGCACGACAGGACTGCACAGGGAAGGAGCACGCCGTGCCCCAAACTTGCTGTTTCCAGCACCGGCTTTGTTAGTTTGCTCTCTGTCTCTGGCCCTTGGGTGTTTGGAGGCTGGAGAAAGCTGGGAGGTCTTCGGATATTGGAAGGTCTAATTTTTTGTGATCAGCATGTGAGGAAAGTAGATAAGGGACGTACCCCCGCCCCAAAGCCCATTCTTGGTCTTTAATAGGATCCAGTTCAGGCTTGTCTCCTTCAAGGAGCCTGCGGAGCCCAGACCTGTGGGATGCTCACAGCAGCTGGAGGCTGCTGGTCGGCATCTGGTCCACGTGGGCCAAACCAGAGCTGTGATCTTTTTGGGCTCAATCTGCTTCGGGGCATTTCTCAGCGAGCATCGGGATCTCTTGCAATCTCTCCCAGAGTGCCGGCTGGGTGGTTGCGCAGGTGAGATCTGTTGTCCTGCTTGGGGTGATGTCGCAGAAGAACCCCTTGAGGGCATAAGCCAGGGAGGCTGAACCGTCCCCTTGCAGGGGGACTGCCACCAGGAGGGACGTTGGGTGGATGGGAAGAGATCGCACGCCTCCGTGGGGCAGAGCGAAGTCTCTTGCTGGGTTTGTCACCTGCTGCACCTTCCTGCAGCACCCCAAAGGGCTTCAGCATGAGCAGGACCAAACCCACCCTGATAAGCTGGCCTGGGCATTGGGAGAGGAGGTTTCTCACACCCTCTGTCCCATGGGCAGCATCAGCCAAGAGGTGCGTGGTCATCCTGGAGGTGTCACGGCTGGTCCCCGCCTTGCCCGTGCTGCCGCTCTGCCCCAGCGGAGCCCCTCTCCCCCTTCCCTTCCCTCTCCCCTCTTCCCATCCTTTCCCAGCGGTTCCCTCAGGCCTTGGCGATGCTCTGCGGAGCGGCGGCGGCCGCGCAGCCTCCTGCCTCCCCAGGTGTCCTCAGCACAAAGTTCTCCTTAGAAGACGGATCACCCTTGGCTTCAAAGGAGAGTCTCGTACCAAGAACCGAAGCCTCTAATTCTCCATTTAATTGGTACAAAGGCATTCTGTACAGTGTACAAAGAGATCCCTCCCCCGGCTGTCTTTATTTGGGTTCCTTTCTATAAGGTATAATATATGTTTATAACCTGATGGCTGTTTTTTGACAATACTCTTGTACCTTTTAAGGGAAAAAAATAAAATAAAAAAACCCAACCAAAGTATTTATTTGAAAAGTTTATTTTAAAGATAAGAAAAAAAATAACCTATTTATTTTAATGCACCCTTTTCTGTTTGGTTTTCTTCTCTTGCAAAGCTAATAACTGTTACTGAACCACTGCTGAGATGAAAGAAGTAATTCTATGGGTGGCTTCACAAGCCCACTTAGAGCAATTATTCAATAAAAATATATATTAATTTTGAACACGGTCTCATTCTTGTCTTCGTGATGGCCGGGGCATGACTCAGACTCCTGCCTCGGCAGGGCTTGTGCTGGCCGCGGGGTGCTGGCCGTGGGGTGCTGGCCGGCTGGGCTTGCGCTGGCATGGACTGAGTGTTGGGGAGATCGTTTTTAACTCCGTGAGATCTCCTCTGGTAGCCCTCTCCTGATGTTTAAAGGAAACCTCAAAAATCTCAGTGTGTGCTTCCTTGCTTCGACTGCCCCGGATCCTTGAGGAACGGTAGGCTCCTGTAGCAAAGGGCAGGAGCAAATAGGGAGGGACTGAGGTAAGAAATCCCTGAGATTTGGGAGATTTCAGTCACTCCACAAGAGATTCCAACATATTCCCAAAGCCTCTTCTTCTGCCCGAAGAGATGGGGTGGTGACATGGGGCAACAGACACCTTCTGCAGGAGGAGCTGCAGTTTGGGGCATGGCTGTCTCTTCCCACCAGCTGCAGAAGGCACCTCGGTGACATGTTTAGCTCCAGAAGGATGAATCTGTGCCATGGCACCGGCAGTTGCTGGATCAGGCTGGTGCCTCTGATCTCTCCCTGCATATTGTAGGCCACCGTTTCACGCACTTCTGCATGTACAGAGCCCAGTAGGTTCTTCTTGGGTCGGGGGCACCTTCTATTCACCTAAAGCTCCTCTCTCACAAAGACGGTGGATCTTTATTCAAGCACTTCCAGAGCATGGAGTCCTTTCACATAGATTTGGTGGCTAATGAATCCCACGGCACCTCCCTTACTCCCATTTGAGCTTGTCGGCTTCAGCTTCTAGCCC
Organism: Burhinus oedicnemus; assembly: GCA_008921705.1. Classification (NCBI taxonomy): domain Eukaryota; kingdom Metazoa; phylum Chordata; class Aves; order Charadriiformes; family Burhinidae; genus Burhinus; species Burhinus oedicnemus. The sequence goes on along the minus strand of VFFE01007901.1, from coordinate 617,717 downwards.
TTGGTCTGGCTGAGCCTGTTTCCTCTGGCTGCAGAAGTCCTTTCATAGGCTGGTTTTGCTAGGCCTGACCTGTGCTCAAGAGTCCTCTCAACCTTCGTCCTTGATTAAAAACATGCATTCTCCGTGTTTCTCACCATAAAGCCTTTTCTCAGGCTGTTTTACTGGTTTTGGAGTCCTGTGTATACCATCGCTGGTATCAGAGCATGCTTTCCAAAAGACGTTCCAATGCCTAAGCCACAGCATTCAGGATCTGCCTCAGGGTTGTGGCGTACAGATGTGAGACCAATCCCCGCTGTGACTCACTCTTCCCCTGCTTTTTTAAAACAAAAGATGACTTTAGGCCATTGGCTCTTTACAGTGCCAAAGTTCCTCTTTCTTGGAAACAGCCAACCAGTTTCACTCCTAGAGGCACAGCCTTCTCTTAACTGTGTTAGAGCCCTTTTGGTTTGTACCACCTTCCCAAGCCTTCCCTGTCCTTATCAATTCATGCCACCAAATCTTACTGGCATCTACAGATCTTTATCAGCGTGGTCCTGTAGAGGAAAGCTGATGGAGAGCTCAGGAGCTGAACTGTAATGTGAAATCAGCAGAGAGGCACAGGTAGGTGACCTACAGACCACGATGATCTGAAAGAGATGGTAATTGCTTACTTAGACATTTTCCTTCTCCTGTGTCATTACGGTCACAGGAATCACAAAAAGTGACAGCAATCGGCCTTTTTCCTAAGATGCGCATGATTCTTTAAACTGCACAGGTTTTTCTGGTTTGCATCCATGTGAAGACCAAGCAGAGGCTCCGCCGGCTCAAGCACACCATGGCACAGCCCGTAGAGCACAGGGCCCCAGGTGAACTGGTGGTAGCACCAGGTCACAGTCACATAACTGTACCGCCTGGGTGGCTGAGTCGCTCTTGCTGGTTTAGCCTAGAATAATAAGCCACTTTTTCTTGGCTAACACAGCCAGATGTTCAGAGCTGAAATGGCCTGTACCATGCTGTCCTAGGACCACCATGGCCAGAGCAAGCTCAGCTTTGCGAAACCCTCCCTTGGAGGCAGAGAAGGTTTTCCAGAAGTGGATTTCCACCCTTTTGGTGTTGAAATCTTCCCTTGCCTTCAGAGGAAGCAAAGTTAGGCCAAGCTCAAATCCCTCTGAGGATGTCCAGGTGTGATCCAACCCTCTGCCTGTGCTGGAAACCCACAAGAAGCCAGCATCCCTCGCCAGCCTGGGAAGGATGCCTGGCGTGCTCCAGGAGAGCAAGGGTAGGTGTTCGCAGTTGAGAGGTTGGCTGTCTAGACAGTGGAAAGAAACAAGCCCTCTTAAGGACTCATTCATCTCTTCCAAAGATGGCTAAATAGGTCAGATGACTCATGCCCTGAAAGTGCCTATTTCTCTTCACTGACTGTGGAGGGGGAAGGAGTTCTCGACAGCCCTCCACGCAGAAGACATCTGAAGGGAACGGATCTGGACCCGGCTGCCGTGGCGGTTTCAGCGGGTCAGAAGGGGAATTCAGCCTACCCTGAGGATCCAAAGCGCTGCTTCATCAGTGACTTCATCAGTGACGGTGATGAGGAGACGAAGGAATAATAAAATGCTGGCTGGTTTTTAAGTCACGCTGAAGGTGATATGCGTGTAGGAACCTGGACATACAGAGCTGGGTAGGACCAGGTGGAAGGTCCAATCTAACCTGTCACCACAAGCTGTAGGGACCATGGAGCAGGAGTTTAGGCTAGCGGGATTTGCAGAATGGCTTCTCCGCATCCACAAACAGTTCCTCACTCGGCCATAGTCATCCTCCACGGAGGGCTGAGGGCAGCTTATTGGTCTGCAGACCTCTGACCACTGCTCTGGCCCAAAGAAGCTAATGCTGCTCTGGTCTGGGCAGATGCGAGAGCAGAGTCTGATGTTGCCCCCTGGGTCTGCCTTGCCTGCCACTGTTCAGAGCTGCTCAGTGAAGTTTGGGAAATGGGGCCCTGGAGGCATCATGGGTTTGGGACTCACCTGGGCCAGGTGTGGGAGCTGGGAGCCTTTGACGTAGCCCAAACAAGAACTGACACCTGCAGAAGGTTCAGCCGTGCTGTGGCATCAGCCCTGGGGATGCAGAGGAGCCTTCCTCCCTACAGGCAAGACAGTCCCCGGGACCCCAGTGGTGACAATGTGCCACGGTCCTTTTGCAAAATGGACAGTTTGCTTATAAGCACCCAGAAACGCCTGCGGTTTATGGCGCTGTCCTGATATTGCAGACCCATGCTTTGGCCCTGCAAAACATCACGAGATTGCCTTAAAAATCAAGATGCAGCTCACAGCAGATTCTTGTTTTTCGCTGCTGCTTTTGGAGGCTGACTGAGTCATGCTCACAAGCTTCTTTTGCCAGACACCAGGGCTAGCAGCTTCACTGGAATAATTAAATGAGCATGGAGATTCTCATGTGAACCCAGGAGCCGGCGGTTCAACCGGTGGCCCAGACGTCGCAGCCTGGGGATCAGGAGTCAGACTGGATACCCAGGACACACGTCGGAGAGAGCAGAAAGCTGCAATGTGTGGAAAGGATCGTAAACTGGGGATGATGCGCAAAAAGCGGGAGGGACAGGAGGTCCATCTCCCAATTTTTAGCCCCGTCACTGACAAGCTCTTTCACTCCTTCCCCAGGCTTTGTCCTCAGCAGCTACTGAGCGCTGATGCACCAAGCTGCAGGGCTGCTGGTCTTCCTGGCGTTCCTACCATACCCCTACACGCACGACCGGCAACGTCTGAGCCCCTGGCTCTGCAGCCAACTGCGTTTTAAAGTTCTCCACCAGTGTCTGAAGAAGTGATGTTTTCCCCTGGCTGGAGGGCTCCTCACAAGGGCGCTCCCGTGGCATCCTCCCTCTCCATGTTTCTGGCGCTCGGGAAGAGGCTGAGGTTAAGAATGTTTCTTCCAGGCACGTTCAGAGCAAAATTGTTTTCCTGAAATGAAACACGGACTCCAAATTCTCCTGGGTAGCTTCTAAAGGATTTATTTCCTGTATCCACTCCCCCTGTGCCTTGCTGTTATTCGTAAGGACGTTTGCCTGAAACAGTAGGATCTCAGTCTTTTGATGTGCAATTATCATCTGCAGAAATGACTAATCAATTAAGGACAGTCACTACCAGGCTTTCTATTTATTTCTTTCTCATTGAAACCAGAGCAAATGTGCCCCTTTTCACGGGAAAAATGCTGTTTTTTTTCCAGCCATCGCTGCTGAAAACCTCCCGACGGATCTGAAAATTACCTCATGCCCTTCTTGGTCCCTGCTGTTGTCACCATCAGCGCTGAGCTGGCCGTGCTGCTGACAGTGAGCAGGCAGAGGAGCAAGCCCGTGTCACTAGCCCTGCCAGCTCAGCGGTGCCAGCAGGAGTGGGGACATGCCAGGAACGGCTCCGATCGCACTCGGAGATTGGCTCAGCAGGGTAAAATGTGCCCAGAGGTGTAAGCAAGCATGGGGATGTTTCATCCTAAAGGCGGTCCACCACGAGAGGGTTCAGCTAGAGGAGAGGTTAGACTTAAACTGCAGGTCTGGACTTCCCCTGGGCATCGGGGAATTTGGATGTGACGGGTTCAGCCTGGCTTTAGTGACAAAGCGCAGCGTGGGATTCTCTGGCACCAGGCAGGAGGGCTGGATTGTCTCTCCCAGACACATCTGGTGACATTGGTGTCTCCTCCTGTCAGGAGCGTCCCCATGTCTCTGCATGGTGCCATCTGCCCCAGCAGTTGTCCCCGCTGTTACGGGGAGACGGGATGGGCATGGACGGAATGGCAGGGAGCCAGCAGGCAGCTCTGGCTGGGCTGGGGAGGGAGCAGGGGCTGGGCGGTGGGAAGGAGCTGCTGGAGGGACACAGCATGGTGTTGGTGGGTGAAAAAGGATAAAAGCGGAGTCCACAGTGGGAAAGAGCCTGTCCTGAGATTGTCAGCACAAACCACCTTCCCCTGGTGCTTGTCGGGACGGTGCCTGACTCCTGTGCTCTGATGGCTTTAGGGTGCTGCTGGCCCAGACCTATGGGCGCACCTCCGAGGGGACAATGCTGTCCCAGATGAAAGGCTGGCCACGGGTCTCGGCCAGGAGAGGCAGGTTCTGCACTGTGGGACCGAGGCACCTCTGCGAGTGTATGTGTGCACGTAGCGTAGGGAAACTGAGATGAGGGACCAGGAGGTCCTGGGTTCCCACCCTCATCCTGACTGCTCTGCCTGAGAGAGTTCCCCACAAAAGGAGAGGAACGTTCCTCCTGGCCAGACAAGCCCAGTGGTCCAGGTCACTGTATGCACACGTAGACACCCGAACTGGCCCGATGTTCAGCAGCTGAGGGGGTGAATGAGCTTCAGGGCAATGAGCCAAGGGACAGAGGAGGTCCAGGGGCCTTGCACTTGCCACCTAGCAAGTAATGACAGCCAGATGCACTTGGGAAGGAGGTTTGTAGGAAGCCTTTGCAGCTGAGCGTGCAGGGCACTGCCCCTACCCGTGCTGTCACGAGCATCCTGAGGAGCAGAGGGGAAGCTCCCACCCCAAAGATTGGGTTCCTCGCCTTTTCTCCTCTATCTGCTCACACCATTGCTGCTTCCAGAAGCTCCGTGCGACCCTGACAAGGGGCACAGAGTTGGGGTTGGCCCGGAAGACGAGAACAAGATGAAGCTGAAAGAGAAGCAGAGCTGTTTTGTAACAGCCTGCCCCTGGGGAGAGATCACACCGCACCGGAGAAGTGCCTCCCGAGAGGTGCGGCAGGCACGGAGGTGACCAAATGAATTGACACCAGGCAATTCTCACTGGAGCTAAAGAGACAAAGTAATTGAAAATAAATGAAGGAACATGACACCTGGCTGGCAGATCAGTTATCTATAGCGTACCTTTCCTGAAATAACTGCCTCCTGAACATCATATGCTGAGGCAAAACCAAGGAGATGCACACGTAAAATAGGCCACTCCAGCAGGGACCTGAAGGCCCCTTTATTTTTAATCGAAGCTGTCAGAAGGGTTAATTAGATGGTGCACAGCAGTGCCCTCTGTCTGGGGTATCGGCTCCCCTTGCCGCCAATGGGTACTGCACACTAAGTATAAGATGCCCCATTGTTCTTGTCCTTGGGCAAACACTTGGGTCATGGACCTATGCAAGTGGGGGCTTTCCTGGCTCTCCAGCCTCGGAGAGACATCCGGACACCCTGGGGAGAGCCAGGATGTGGTGCTCTCACCCCACGGGGCTTTGGGTAATTAGGGTAAGGTGGGAGTCATCAACTCATTGAAGCTCAAAAATGTCCCCAAAAGGCCCCTAAGACGATCATGCACAAGCCACTGACCCCAAACCGATAGTCTGCAAGGATCGTTCAAAAGTGCTTTTATTCCTGATGGGACATAGCTTTTGTCCTGCAGAGCCTGGGGTGGACTGTCCCTCCCTCTGCAGAGAGGTGGAAGCGAAGGTGAGGAGAAGGGAAGGTCTGGGTGGGACAGGTTTGGGCAGTCATGCTAATACCAGGAATTAAACTCTTCAACCAGCAGCCAAAACCACACCGATCAAACCACCCCACTGGCCCTTTCCATTGCTTACCAAGGGTGTGGGTCAACCACATCTTCCCCTTGCGGACACCTGGGGTACGGAAGGTGCTCAGCACCTTGGGGCACCAGGAGGTTAACAGGATTTGGCTGCTGAGTTCAGAGCCCAGTGGCCCATGGCTTGCACAGTGGTGGCCGGTGGCATGGCCATGCTCTGTCCTGCACCCCTCGGAGGTCTGACACTTGTCTTGGGGAGCAGGTTTTCCCCAGCTATGGGTATGGCACAGGACCTCTGCCCAAGGGAAAGAGCGTCTTGGTGTGTCGCAAACGAGGTGACAGCCACCATCAGCCTGGCCCTGCCACAGGGTCCCTGGCAGCCTTGCTCTGCCAGGACGCGGCACCAAACGCCATGGGGACGGGACCCACAGCAGCAAACGGAGAAGATCCTACAGATGCTTGGTAGCCAGACATTGCCAGCTGAGCAGTTTTGGTTTGGACTTAACTGCCGGGTTTTTCTCCCTGATGGAGCAAAGCTGGGTTAAATGTCCCTTTGGAAGCAGTACCGCCAAAGCCCTGCTGTCCCAAGGAGACACCGCAAGCTTTTTCCCTTTTCATGTCTTCTTCTCCTTGTTCTAAAAATGAAAGCAACCAGGGCAGAAAGCAGGCGCCTGTACCTTTTGCACAGAGAAGAGGAGAAAAAAAAAACAAATGACCAAGCGGTAGGTCTGTGCCTGAAAAAAGAGTGGCTTTCGGGTACGGTGGCCCTCGACTAGTGCGCCCTGAGAAGGCAGGGTTCGCACAGCCCCTCGGCGGGGTGGGCTGGGGGAATCCCACCGCCCTGCCTGTGAGGTGGGGTGCAAGGCAGGGACGTGCGCCCCAGCCGTGGATCCGCGGCACCTTCCCGAGGGACTCTTTGCCCTGGGGCAGAGGCTCGGCTGTGCAAGAGGTTGAGCTTTGGGGGAGAGAAACCAGGTGCCCCCCAATTTGCAAAGCAGCAACGTTGCTGCCAGGGCTCTTCGGTGCCGACCGAGCGATTTTTACTGGGTGCCTCCGTTACAAGGGAGACTGAGACTTTGCAGCCCCAAAGCACCCTGGCTGTCGGAGAGGGACAGGCATGAACAATTCCTTTCTTATACCGAGACGTGCTGCTGATCTTTTCAGGCATCCCGATTTTTAGCGGTTCTCTTGCTCACTTTCATTAAATGAGGCAGAGGAGTCGAGAGGCAGCCAGGAGCTCTGGCGTCCCAGCTGGACTAAATTTCATGAAAAGAAAGCAAGAAAGAAAGCAAGAAAGAAAAGCTCTCCCTCCTCCTCCAACAAATGCAGCTGAAATCTCGTAATGAAAACATGGCCAACGCTCCGCTCTGCCCTCTGCCCTTTACGGTGCAGGTTGCGAGGTCACAGAGACGTGGTCCCCCGGTATTGATCGGGACTCTTTTGGGCTGGCATATGGCACCAGGTTTCAAAGGCTGAGCAGCTAAAAAAGAATTAAGTGGGGGCAAAGAGTGGAACGTACCAGATTGAACTCCTGACATGCAGGGGTCAAAGATCACTGGAGATAAAGCGGGTGCTGGAATGGCCTGTGCAATGTCAAAAATAAATAAGTAAGCATTAAAAATCAAACACCCCCCCCAATGCTCGGGCTAAAAGCCCACCGTGTTTCGGAGGGAGAGAAACGGGCTGGATGAGTCTGACATGCTAGAGAATAGCTAACGGGGATAATGCCCTCGTTTGTACCTAGGGATGAGCGCGAGAGTGCCTTACCTGGAGAGCGCGCTTATGGACTTTACCACCTGGTATTTTATGGGGTTTTGCCCTCCTTTTGAACGTCCCTCAGGTCCTCAAGGACAGAAAGACCAACTTCAGAAAGAAAGGGAGAGTTCGAGCTAGAAAGTAAACAGAGCATCCAGCACCTCTGGCTGTGCAGGAGCATCACTTCTTCACTGGCAAGGTGACTGGGATGAGAAGAAAGCAGCAGCTTCAGCAGTCCATGCTCCAGGGTGGGAAGAGATGGGAGAGGTGGCAGAGTCCAAAGAGGACTGGAAATTCAAGCTTATATCAGAGTTTTTTTCCTCTGCTATGAGCCATTGTGTCCAAAGGGTCAAGCCAATGGGCAGAGTATATGGCAAGGGGCATGTAAGGAGATGCTGAGGAGAGAGAACCAGGTTCTGCCCCCTTCCGTCAGTGGGTCCTGCTTGTGTTAGGGGGGACCAGGCATGAAATGTGGCACAGAAGTGACCCTTGTGGTAAGTAAATCAACAGCTTCAGCTATAAAACTCATGGGACGCTCTGTCTGGGTTACGTCCTAGTGAAGGCTGTGGCTTTGATACCACACTGAGGGTCTCTTCCTAGAATCAGCTGGTTGCTTTTCTCCCCATCTTACAATGCATTGGAAATGTCAACTCCTGAGCTACCTTCGAAGCAGAAAACTCCAGCCTGGCTCTTCCTTCAGGTCCCCAAAGAGGGACAGACTCCTAAGAGAAGGAGAGGGTGTGTGTCGCAGTCACTTCCCTTTTCCATCGTAGTGTTTCCTGGTTTTCATGCCCTTGCCTCTGCTGACGCTTTGTAGTGTTTGGTAGGACGTGGATCCTCAACTCCAGACACATGCTAAAGGCATCACTGGTAGAGACGAGCTGTTTGGTCACAGAGGAATGGGAGACTGTCAGAAATCCAGCAAAGGACAAGGGAATCTACGGAGCGTTTCTGTGCTGGGTGGAGGCTGGTTTGAAGTTCATTGGTGCCTCTCTCCAAGCGTGTGTCAGACCTTGCACAGGAGCAGGGGGGACTTTGTAGGATCTGCCATCTCTTTGGGCAGCTCCACTAGCAGTAGGGACCTCATGTGAGGGATCTCACCAATATATAGCTGTATGGCCCATCAGCAGGAGGGATGTGTCTCTCCAAAGCAATGACTCAGTAAAGGACCAAACAAAAAAGGATGGGTGAGGTTGTAGGACTTTCTGCAGCTATCACAGGACCTTACCAGGCACATCCATGCTGCCTATTATGAGTCCACATTTGTCTTCCAGACCACCATAGCCTTCACTGGAGCCCTCAGCCCCATGCTGGGAGCACTGGGGAGGGACATACTCAGGGTACATTCAGGATACTATGGGAACCCAAGCTTCAGGCAGTCTGGATGGGCTGGGAGCAGGCAGGGCTGGGACGGCAGCAGACAGCTCAAGTTTTGTCTTTCTGAGTGTGTTGTGGATGCTTTAAGTCCAAGCCACAGCAGGCTGAAGATCTTAAGCCTGATTTTCAACCTCCCTCATCATGTCCACATGCAATGCCAGCTTCTATGATCTCCAGAGCTGTACTGAGGGTGAAAGGTACACGGTCTGGAGGGAAGAGGCATGAAAAGGAAGAAGCCTCTCAGTTAATGGACTTACCGAGGGCATCCTGTGGTTGTTTCAGTTCTTCCCAGCATTGCAATGCTCTGTGGGAAGCCACATCGCAGTACGGCATATTTGTCCCTCTCTCCTGTCTGGGCCAGGTAAGAGATTAACGAATCACATGGTGCCCTCATCTTCATCTTTACTAAAGCCCCCCCAAATCTCTAATGTTCAGGGCTCAGGGTCTGTGGCTCTTTAAACAAATTAGTGAGTTTGTTTTCCCATCTGATTTTTGTTGCCTCCTTCTCTTCTTTTGTTCTTCCGGAGCCTTTCATATCCAGCCAAGGTGCTCTATCTTCTTCCCCAGCTCTGCCTGCGGGGACACGCTCCGCTCTGCTATTTAATGTGTCTCCTCTGTTTGGTTCCTGATAAAATTAATTGCTCGGTGTGGTATGCAGCAGGGCCGGCTGTGCTTCCAAACACAGATTCTGCATCCAGAGTCTTGTCACCGTGCGGTTCCACCAAAACACCTCCACCATGGACACCAAAGCACCTGGCCGTGAATGTCCAACAGCAATTTCTCAAAATTCCCTCTCTGAGCATTTCTTGTTGCGTACTGAGAACAAGGACCTCCCATGATGCTGATTACCTTACAAATATTTTCATTTCCCTGGTTGTCAGGGTTAAAACCCTTCAAAATTCGAGTGGGTTGAGAGGTAGCTCAGCAGCCAAAGAGAACAGCTGAATACTTGGAGGAACGGGAAAGTGCCTGGCTGCGAAGCCCAGTGACACATCTAGGAGGTTATGCTACGTCTACCCTCTCCACTGACCTCTCAGGTGTACCAGGCAGGACAGACAGAATGGGTTTTCATGCCCTCATATGTTCCTTCTACACCTGTGTAGGTGGAATATTCTAAATGGCATATTATCCCTTCCACTCTGCACTTCCCCCTGGATTTGTACTTCTCATGAATGTTAGAAAATGTGTTCTAGAACTGCTGTACGATGAGCAGTCAACGCTTAAAAATGCTGCCGTCTTTTTTTTCCATTTTTCTCGGCGAGTTTAGTACCAGATGGTAGCCTTCCAGCCCTGAGAATGAAGTGCTCCGTAATTGACAGCATAACATGACTAGCAGCAGCGAAATCTTCCTCCCCTCTCTTCCACCACTGAGGCTCTGATGGTGCAGAGTGAATAATTCAGCATCCATCTCTCATTCAGCAAGCACTGCCGGTGAGCTGCGCGAGGATGATTTTTATTAACTGGACGGCTGGATGCAATTTTCCAGCAAACCCTGTGCGCAAACAAATCGTTGCTGACTGCTGGGTAAGCGCCAGGGCTGATGACTGTCTACTGGTACGACGAGATGAGATGCCCACATCCTGTTACACCATCTCCTCTGCTCGTGAACTGTTTCCCAAGCCCACAAGTAACTTTGCTGGTGAACAATCATGGTTTCATGTCAGAGAGAGTGTTTTCAGCAAGACACATGCTCATGATGTTTTTTTGTTCCCTGGGAACACTTGAACAACATCGCGCTGCCCAGCCTGGTCTGTAAAAGCCATTGCGGATACTGCTGATTGGGCTCATGGGATCTGACCAAGAAAAACATCTATGAGCCCTTTTGTTTTTGCTCCGTTTGTCCGTTTCCGCCTCGTTCCAGCATCAGGGTGACCGTGTTAGGAGGTGAGAGTGGCACCTGGTCTCATTGGGACCCTCCGTTGTCTTCTGCCGTTGACAGGAGACGTTGTGGCCAGCCGGGGACCACGCTGGAGCTGCAGTAGCACTCAAAGCCAGGCAGATGCTACCAGCCAGAGACGGTTGCAGGTGAATTTCTGGTTTTGACTCTCGCACAGCAGTTCTTGCTCGCAACCCGCTGCAGATCCCAGCGGGTGACTGCCAGGAGGGACGAGAGGTCCTGCGAGCCGCTGTCCCCGCCGCAGGCAGAGGTGGCAGCTATTTTGAGGTCTTCCAGAGCCTTGCGGTTTTGCAATGGCGCATCTAGATGCCTGTTGGGAAGTGTGATGGATATGAATCCTGCAGTGGGCAGGTAAGAAAACTCTGAGTTTGTTGGACAGGTGCCTGGAACATTAGGCTGTTATTGGAAACATGAGGCTTTTATGGTAAGTAATTGTAACGTTATTGGGCGTTTTCCTTAAATAGTCCACCACACTCCCATATGCCGGCAGCTGATGATGAAGGGAGAGGTGTGTGCGAGCGCAAAACAAGGAAGGTGAAGTGTTTTTGTTCAGATGGGATGTAAGATGGAGATCCAGGGCAGCCATGGCGACGAAAGTCTCTCTGGCTCTTTTCCTGAGCAGAGGGGGTGTGTGTCCCTGCTGCCCTGGAGCCTGTCCAGCTCGGATAGTTCTTTTCCAGCTCTCTGTGAGTTCCTGTGTGCTCGCAGATGGACGCGGCATTCTTCTCCTCTTCCTGCCCTCGGTCGGAGCAGGGAAGCACTTGAAGAGATGCAGAAGATAGCAGTCCCTTCGGCAGCAGAAGCGCGTTGCGGGCAGAGAACGTGTTTTTAGCAGAAATGGAAAATGCCACAGCGTTAAGTCAGGTCTGGAACGGGCCAGTGGTCATCCTCACGGCACAGCTCCACAAAGCCTGTGCTCGTGAAGCCCTTGTGGCATTCGGAGATCACCGGTACTTGGTCACTCCTGGCAGCTTTGTAAGTAAGTATGGAGTTTTATAGGGATGCAAGACCCCTGGTCTGCCAAACTTCGAAATGCCTGCTTTACCTGCTATATTCTCCTAACGATGTGAGATATGCACCTTCTAGAGAGAGAAAGAAATGCAAGCAAGAGTCCTCATTCACCTCTCCTTTTCCATGAAGCAGCGTAATCCCAAAAGACCCAAATGCTGAGTCTTTGTCAGTGTCCCTCGACGCAATGGTCGCCATGGAAAGACGAAGCTCTAGTCTGAAGTCCCCGTTGGTTTCTCCCTACACCTGGGCGGACTTCACTACCAGATGGCCAAGCGCAGGAGACCACGCTCTCCCCCTCCACCGTGATGGGGGGTCAGAGCTTGCCTGCGGTTGGTAGCTCATTGGGTCACCAATGGCGGCGTCTTTGGGAAAAGTCAGCCCAGCCACATGCTGGTGGGTATGTAAGAAGTGACCCTTTTGGCTCTTAGTGGTGTGACACTGGATATCGTTCCCCAGGGGAAGCCTTTTTGCAGCCTGGGAGCTGGATACGGGCATCTGAGGGGCTTGTAGCACTGCACGTTGTGGAGGCGTCCAGGTCAGAACAGGCAGGGCTTTGAGATCAGTAACGATGTTGTGCTGATACAATATTTGTCCTCTCCTGAGCACCTAAGGAAGAATAAGAGCATCCCCAGAGCTAGAACCAGCCAGAACAGCTACAGCAACTAGGCCACCCTCGCTTGAAATAGCCCATGGGGCAGGATTAGCATCCTTTCCCCCAAGGAGCATCCTAAGCATGAAGAGATCTCCCTGGCAAATTTGGTATTTTTTTTTTCCTCATATCCAGCCTAAAGGAGTGTCTTCTTGCTCTTCACCACCCACCCTTCCTGACTATCTCTTCTATACAGGACTGTAGGCAATGCCCCGTCACTCCTCAGGCTCGTGGCTGGTCCCGGAGTTACTCACAAGCAATGAGCCATTTCCAAGCGCACATCGTCACCATACAGTTGTCCATGAAAGCTGGGCTGCCAACATCCGACAGCTATAAATAGCCCAGAGCTTGTAGGAGGCAGGAAAACACCTTTGAACTCTCCTGGAATCTGATGGAACTGGAGAGCTGCAAAGGGAGAAATCATAAATATTTGGCTAAAAATATACCTGAGCTCTGTCTGCTAGGTGGGACGGCGGGGGGGGGAGGTTGGAGGCGATGTAAGCTAGCAGTAAGAGCGGGCAAGTAGCCGTGAGGACTGACCAGTCCCATCGCAAGGTCGAATGGTGACACCCTCTGTGAGCGGGAGGGAGATGGGGAAGGTTTGATTTGAGACCAGGAGATGGGAGCAGAAGGGACCCCACTGTGCGAGATGTGGGACGCAGCCGAGTCAGGCCCGTGGGCCACATCCTGACCCCCTCGCGCACCCCGCACCCAGCGTGGGCTTGGCTGCCATTCGGGGCTCAGCTTCGGCACCTCCCCTTCCAGCAAGGGGGTGCCTTGAAGAAACCACCCAGCCACTTTTTGGGACTCACTTTTGCCCGCACTACCCAAACCTTCCTGCCGCCTGCCTCTCACCTTGCTCCCCATCAGCCCACCCTCCTCCTCCTCCTCCTCCTCCTCCCGTTGTCTTGGAAACCAGAGGCCAGGATGCCTGGGCCCGGGTGACGGCCCCGCAACAAAGGCGGCTTTCACGGTGCTGGCGGGATGGGGTCGTCCCCAGCGCCCCTTCCTCCCCGCTCTCGATGCACAATGCGGGGTGGCGAGTGCTGGGGGTGGCCCAAAGCCCCGGGGGATGCCCGGTGCCGGCCAACCTCGGCGGGTCCTGGCTTCTCCCCCCTCGCTGCCTCTTCCCTTTCACGTTTCGCAGGTCAGGGGACAGGGTTCACGGGCTCCTCTCGGCGATGGGGCGAAGGTGGATTAAGGAGGGGGCAAGGGCTCATTCTTGTCGCTGTTGCAGGGTGGAGACCGGGTCAGCCGTCCTCGAAACCGCTCACACACCCTGGTGGGTCCCCAAGTGTCATTCAGCGTGAAGGAAGTTGTCCATCAAAGTTGGAAGACTGTGGGAATACCTGCCGGCTGTTTGCAGAGCAGGAGATAGGGACCAGCTCCGGGAGCTGAGTGGAGGGACAGGAAAGCAAACTTCTAACTCTGCTGCTTTTCCCTTTTCCCTCTTCTCCCACAAATAAGCCGCACTTTCCCAGGCCCATCAGACCCAGGGAACTCACTGGTGCAAGCCTGGAAACAATCTCCCTGCAGCAAGACTTTGCATTTGCTAGGGTAAAGCATGGGGGCTGGAAAGATATTTCAGGGAAAAATCTGATCTGCAGATAAAGATTGGTCTACCGGGTCTTCTTGCCTGAACCAGAAGTAAATCTGCCTCAAAGTCTCAGAAATGTCAGATACACAGCAAGGGCAGGCACGTAATTTTGGAGGCAGACAGACCACTGAGGCAAATAGGCTTTCCCGAAAATATGAGGCAAGAAAGAAGAAACCGTCCTCAAATACACGCAAAGCCCATCGGACACGTATCGCTGGGCAGGTGGGTGCGGAACGCTTTAAGAAACCCACACCAGCAGGTTTGCCCCCAGTTATCACATCTGCTTTCTGTGCGTAGTGAGTGACTGATGATGGAATGTGCTGCCCACATTTTTGCAAGCAAGGAGGCTGTGGCTCTGCCATGTCTCCTCCTGCTGCTGCTCTGAGTGGGGGGCATCATCTCACTGGCGTAAGGCAAATTGGGGACGCAGGTGATCAGACAGTCCCTTGATTTGAGGATTTGCCTGAAAGCCTGGGAACTGCCGCTTCAAACTGTTCTTTTTATTCCTCGTCTGTCATGGTTCCCAGGTGAAGAAGCTGTCCTCCAGCATCATACTGGTGCTACCCAGGCACCAGCGGAGCAGAAAGCTCTCAATCCTGTCCCCTGAGCCCGCAGAGGACCTGGCAGCTCGGGTCAGCAGCCCTTGCCAGGCACCGGGATGCTGCTGGGGCAGCAGTTTCAGGGCTGCAGGCACACAGGGATGATGGGACCCTCAGGGCTCCCTCCAGCACTGGGGAGGGAGCATCTTTTGCCCTCTGCGCCGGGCTCCAAACCCTGTGCAGCCTGCTGATGTACCCAACTTAGGCATACTGATGGGCATCTAACTCATGCCTGCTTGCTCAGTCGCAGCTCTCGGGCTCCCCTAAGCCTCCCCTTGCAGCACCCTTCCCCGTGTGCCGCAGCATCGCAGCCCCTTGCCAAGCCAATCTGCCTCCCTCTGCCTCCTCATCCTCCCACTGCTCCCACCAGCAGTGGATGGGGGCAAAAGCCAGTGGCTGGTGTGGCCTCTGCGGGGGACATCCCCCCAGCTTGGGGTCTCACGGGATGCTCTTGGAAGCTGCTCTCCTCCCACCGCCACCTCTGCCCTCTCCTGTCCTGCCCCCGGCTCGGCACGGGGCCCCTCCGTGGTCCTTGCGTGCACAGGCGGGCAAGCCAGCGTCTTCCCCTTGGGCGGCCGTTTCTGGGAAGCCGGCGGTGTGTGACAGAGGAAGGAGCCGTGGTGGCTGCAGGCAGGGAGTGCTCCTCGTACCCACCCTCCGGCTCCTTCCTGCCTTGCTAAGCTCCGCTTTCCTGCAGCGGGGTCCAAGCTCTTCTTGGCCCCTGCCTCCCGCCCGCGGCACCTAAAAATAACTCCTCCGTGCAGGTCTGGGAAGAGCTTCTGGGCTGGAGTGCAGCCCTGGAGGAAAAATGAAATAACGAAGAGGCAGTTAGTGTCCCCTGGACAAGCTGACCCGCGGCGTGCTGGGGCTTGGAGCTGCCGAGCTGTGCTGCTCCAGCCTTTGAGGGCAAATGTTACCTTCTCACCCAGGGATGGAGTGGCCCCAGGGCTTTGGAGATGCTGGCCCCATCGGCGTGC
Organism: Burhinus oedicnemus; assembly: GCA_008921705.1. Taxonomy (NCBI): domain Eukaryota; kingdom Metazoa; phylum Chordata; class Aves; order Charadriiformes; family Burhinidae; genus Burhinus; species Burhinus oedicnemus. Next base: position 602,364 of record VFFE01007901.1, on the reverse strand, counting down.
AGCCTCCATGTACAGAGTGGGCTGCATGGGGTTGGGATTCATGCCCACCCGAGCTGCCCAGGGCTCAGCCCCTTACAGATCACAGCTGGACACAGCACAGGGGCATCTTCATGTTGGTAGAAAGGATCCAGCCCTGGAAAAGTCCTGGAGCCCTCTGTGCCCTGTGGGACCTCATGGGGCACTCCTGCCCTCCTCAGCCTCAGCTGGTGGGTCTCAGCCCTGCCTTTGGGTGCCCGTGTGATCCCTTTGGGTGCCTGCAGAGGGATGGGGAGCTGGTCCAGGAAGCAAATCCACTTGCAGTCTGGCGGGGTGATAAGGTTTTTTGGGGGATTCACTCTCTTGCGCTAGCGCACAGCACATGGTGCCACGTGGGGCCAGGCATGGGCGTACCACCATCCCCTTCCCTCCATCCCTCCCTCCCTCCTTCCCCCTCTCCCTCTCTGTCCCCTGGAACCTCATGCCTTCCAGGAAATGGGGTATTAAATGGTGTTAACGAACCTCTCTGGCAGAGGTTTCAACAAATGGCTCTTCCCCAGCCTGCTGGATGGGAACGGATGGGTTCAGGGGAGGGGAAGGTGAGGGGGCACGTCTGGGGCTGATGAACCTCCTTCCTCTGTGCATGGATCAGCTGTCAGGCCAGTGGGGAGGCTCAGAGCGTCAATTCCCCGGTGACAGCCCAGCTCTGGGATGGGGAGGGATCGTGTCCTGGACGGGCTGAGACCCGCTGGCTCTGCCAAGCTGGGTGGGAGGAGAAGTGGTCTCTGACTGCTGGATGGTTTTATCCTCTTGAAACTCGCTGCATTGCTATTTATGTGTGTTCAGCGTCGCAGCTGGCTGGTGAGGAGTGGAGAGTGCCCAGACCATTTTGGGGCGGGGGACGCAGAAAAACAAGGGGTTGTTTTAGACTGTGGGTGAAGGTTTATGGGCTATCTCTGCAGGGTGGACAGGAATTTGACCTGGACAATATTTCACAGGATGCAAGTTGGTGTTAGGTGTCCCCTGAGGCTCCCTAGAAGATGGGAAACTGCAAAGCTTGGTGATGGAGGCCCTGCAGCCTGTGAGAGCTGCTGCTCCTGCCTGCATCACCTTGGCCCCATCCATCCCCTCCTGACAGCTGCTGGAGTCCCTCTGCTGCCACCAGGGAGCCCAAGCCACCAGGTCACTCCATGTTCCAGGACACAGAGCAGGAGGAAGTTCTCCCATTGCTTCCTCCCCATCAAAATGACACCCTTGGCTGGCACCAGCAGTGGATCTGAAGTTAATGGCTTTCCCGAGGAGTGAAATTTGGGTCCTGCTGGGATGATGATCCAGATTCTGTTGGGGTGACGGGAGCTCGATGACAATTGGGGTGCTGAGGCTCGAGAAAACCCTTACTGCCCTCCCCCCCCATGTTGTGCTGCAGGGATTTTTGTCTGCCGAGCTATGGCTTGGACATGCAACGCTGCCCGACCCAGCAGGCTCTGTCCACTGTATTATGGAAAAGAAAATCTTTGAAGGCTCTTCCTTGCAGAAACAGCCCCTTCAATTCATTTCCCTGGGGTTTATCTCACTGTGGATGAGGATGCGAGCCTGCATCTTTCTGCTGGCTGGCTTACACCGGCTGCACGGCCGTAGGAAAGAAGGTCGGACGGCATCAGAGATCCTCCGCTCCGCACAGGCTGGCCCAGCCAACGTGCCCATCTTCAGGCAGGCTGGTGGGGTCCAGGTGGATGTCACAGGCCCCTGGCACGTCCCGTGTCCTGCCCCTCCACCTCCTGACGCAGCCCCGATCTTTATATAGCCGATGTTTCCTGTTTGTGGGGCATGCGGGGAGGCTGCTCGCTCCCTCGCTCGCTCTTTTCCCTCTTGGCCGGGGGCAGGAGGGAGTCAGTGTCCTGGGAAAAGTAAAACTTGAAAGCAAAGCTGGACTCTTCATTGTCAGGAGGCTCTTTTTTTTTTTTTTTTTTTTTTTTTTGATGCATTTCCTCTGGGTCGTTTCCTTTTCATTCGAATGTGGGTTAAAAATATGTTTCCGCTGACATCATCCCGTTGTCCCTTTTCGGAAGAGATCTGGTGCTGGTCTCCGTGAACACCCCAGGGCTTTGCATTCCTCCGACGGCCATGAGAAACACGCCTGGAATGAGCAGCCGGGCCAGCCCGGGGCAGCTGGCTGGGATGGGGGAAGGACCAGCCAGGGAGATGGGACTCTTGGACTTTTTGTGTGGGTTGTTAATGGGGCTTGTTGGGGCTGCTCTTTGCACAGGGGAAATTTGGCCTCGTTTGCTACCTGACAGGTGAGGGCAGCTTGGGAAAATTCAGCTCTTCTCTCATCCCAAGCGGTGGCTCTTCCGGAGGAAGAGGATGAGAGACTGTGTGCTGCCTTGCTGCTGCTTGCATCTGTTGTGTGGTCTCTGCTGGAGAAACCCGTTGCTGCTCTGGATGTAATCAGTCCTATGCAGGTGCCATGGGACAAGCAGATCCTGACAAGTAATATGCACGTTTCATTGCCCCTATCTCTGCCCAAGCCCCATCAGCACAGGTCCCAGTGAGCTGAGACCAAGAGGTTTGGCCCACAATGTTGGTGGGCTCAAGCCAAGTGGTCACAGGCTTTCTCTCTTCTAGAGCCAGCAAGCCCTGTGGGGCCAGCACCTTGCTGTCTCACCTGGGTCCAGCCTAGGGCGTCCTTCCCATCTCTCCAGCCTCACAGGGCTCCCCCTGCTCATCCATGGAGTCTGCGCTGCTCATGAGATCACCTGGCACCTTCTCCACCCATCTACCCTGTGGTGGTGAGACATCAATTATGGCTCCTTGTGGCAAGGCTGGAGCTGTTGGCAGCAGGTCGATGGCTCAGAGATGTGTGGAGGGACGAACACAAGGGTTGCTTGAAAAACCAAGACCTTTGCTGCACTCCAGCTGCAACTCCATGGGAGAGAAGCTGGAGCTGTTCCCTCTCTGGAGCCCACTGGGGATGGGGATGAGGCTCAAGCATTTCTCCCTCGGTTGCCGCACACATGCTGAGAGGTCCCAGGGATCCCGGAGGAAGGGTTATGGCCAGCAGCCCCAGATATTTATACAGCTGTGGCTTTGTGCTGTTTGCTCTGTGCTGGGTGGCCCTGAACTTCCACGAAATCTTTGGCGCGTAGGGCAAAGGGTCCGTGCAGCCATGCCTTGTGCTGCTGGCTTGGATGGGGAGTAAGGAAAGTAGCTGGCCTGGTCTCTGATGGCCGAAGTTGCTGAGAAAGGATTGCTCCCTGAGCTCTTGCAGTTTTCCCATCCTGATGAAAGCTTTTGGGAAGCGAGAGGCCAAATGACCATTTTGGAGCTTCTCACTCCAAAGAGACCATTTTGTTGTGCCAATAAACTTCAGAGCGAGTTTCAGGAAGGAAGAACTGTCCTGAGAAAAACGTGTCTGTGGAAAAATGAGACGTTTCAACTACTTCCAAACATGTTTTTAATGAGGAGAGATCTGGAGGAGCGGAACAGCTCCAGTGAGCCATCATTTCCTGATGAAAGTGCTTTGCTCGGGAAGGTCCTGGCTGGCACGAGTCACTGTAAGTCCCTGGGAACAGTCAGGCTGAGCCTCTCCTGCATGGCCAGATCACCGGTGCAATGCCTCCCCGGCACGCTCTGCGATCGCACTGCTCCACCTCTCCAGATGTTCCATGTCAGCTGAAAAAGGGACATCTTGCCCCGTTTGTTTCCTTCCCCAGATACCTCCTCCGACAGACCACCTCATTGTGACCTCCTTCATTGCTCCTTCACCTTTCCCATGGGCAGACATCAGCCTCCTGCATCCCACCCTGACTGTTTTTTCCCTCTCAACCGTTCCCGGGCTGGCTGTCTCCTCCCTGCCATGGTGCTTGCAGGCAGTCCATCAACCAGTCCTGCCAATTCCTAAGCTATGGAGCATCTCTTCCTCAGTCCCCGATGCTCCTGGAGAGTTATGAGGCACAACCACATCCCAAAATACCAGGCTGTGACCTGTGTGGCTCCCAAGGGGAGCTCTGCATCCCAGCTGGGATCTCAGCTGCCTGCTGAAGCTTGAGGGCACTTGGGTGTGAAGACCTGAACCCGTGCTGTGCTGTCAAAGGCACCTTCCCCCCCAGTAGCTTTGAAGAGACCTGAAATCTGGGGATAGAGACATTTCTGGGTGCTGCTCTGAGGCACTGTGGGGCGCAGAGAGCCCAGTGGTGGGACAGACCATGGGGCAGAGGTGGGATGTGGGCATAGGAAGGCAGCCGGTGTGGGTGGTCCGAATGGGCCTTTCGTGGGACACGCTGTGCCGGTTGCTTGTGCAGGGGACGTGGTGCCGCAGCGTGAGTTTGAGGAGCAGGTTTGTCCAGACTCGGGTATCTGCTGGAGCAGGCACCTGCGACCTGCCCAAAGAAAGACCCCACTCATCCAGGCTGCAAAAAATCCCCAAAGACAGGGGCCGAGGACAAGTCAGGTGGTGGCCAGGAATGACAAATAGGGTAATTGCTCCATCTTGTGACCCAATCTGGAAATACAGCAAAACTGCTGGGAATGGTACTGGCTGCTCCTGTCCATCGCCAAGTCCATCGGAGAGGTCCATGTCCCGTTGCTCGGGCCATGAGCTGGTGAAGAGGCATGATCCAGCAGCAAACTGTACTTTTGTTGGGTCAGTGTTAACTGGACCCAGTTCCTGATCTGTCTCACCATATCATAGAAACCACTGAAAAAGCCATTTAGGAGGGGACTGCTGCAAGCCTGAGGACCACCCTCTTGCTTCAAATGACTGGCGTTGTCTCCAGAGCAGCTTTTGGCCACTGACCTTCGCAGTGCGCCTTTGGGAGTGTGACTCCATCCTATCTGTGATGGCCCATGAGGCAGCTGAAGGCAGCAGTTAGGTTCCCCCTCTGGGCTTCTTTTCTGCGGGATAAGAAACCCTGTTTCCTCAGCATCTCCTTGTAAACCATCTGTGGCTGGGAATGCAGTAAATACCCCGCTGGAAGAACCCTTGCTCCCATACTCCAAAAAATCCTTCCGACCTGCAGCCCTGTGGCTTTCTGTCCTTCCTCTCCGCAGGGACCAACCGGCCTTTCCTTGTCTCGGAAGGGTGCAATACACCCATCTCTGCTGGGAACCCACCTCCGCAGGGATGCGGTCCATGGACACCCAAGCACCTCCGCAAGGAGAGGCTGAGCATGGAGGAGGCGTCGGAGCCCGGCAGCCCCCCGCCATCAACCCGGGATGCCCCTGCGTCTCCGTTTAGGACTTCAGTACCTCATTCCTCCTGCCCAGTGAGAAATGATGACGACATGGAAGAGGCAATTATTGGGCACCAACTGCATCTGGCCATCTCCGGCTCGGGGCTGGGGATGATCTCGACCGACAATGAGCCTCCTCGGCTTTGCTTTAGGGCTGCTCGTTAATGGGAAAGCAGGAAAAAAGAAAAAAAAAAAACGCTGAGAGAAGGCTGAGAGCTCTGTGGGAGAACCAGCAGCAATCTGTTGTGCTACAGATCACGCAGTTCCCCCTCCGAACATAAAAAACAAAAATTAAAACCGTTTACGAGAAAAGTCACTTCCGGGTAATTTATAGCCCTCGGCTGCGGAGCCGCCGGGCGGAGGAGCTCAGGGCTGCGGCGTGGGGCGGTGTTGCTCTCTCCACCTTTCCTCCTTCCTGTAGGATTTTAAGTTGGGAAAGGCACTGCCGTTCAGGTCAGCCCCCGAATTCCCATGGCTCACACTAGTCAGAGGAAGCCCTCCTGCTGAAAGAGTTGGCAAGATTAATTTAGGAGTCGTTCGAAGGGTCGCAGCTTGCTGCCGGGACTCTGCTTGCTTTGACAGCGGGGAAAGGCTGGAATTAATTCTGCTCCAGGATTGCCCTGAACGGTGCGTGAATCTCGTTTCAGGGGGGGTTCTTTGGTGGCTCAGGCTGGATGACCCACTGAGAGCAAAGGCGGCTGCTGATTTACCGGTGGGTCTCCGATCTGCGAGTGGGGACATCTCTAACAGAAAAGTAGATATTAAGGAAAACAGCTTTCCTCTGCCCCTCTCTGCCAGTCCAGGACTGTTGCACTGCCACCCAGGGCGTCTTCTGGAAAACCTGACTCTGTTTTTTGATGTTGTTTAGATAAATTGCCCAGTGCAAAGGTGGGGAAGAGGCACCAAATATCATCAGGACCTTTTGCTGACGCATAGGATAGTATTTCTCTTAGTTTCATGGATAAAGCACTGCTCTGGGGCTTCGGATATCTGGCCTCAGCCCTGTGCCCATCCCAAATTTCCTGTGGGAGGTCACCTGTCCCCAAGCCCTGAGTGCCACCGCTGTGACACATGAGGAGTCGTGCTGCCTTCGGTGGGGCTGCTCCGTGCCTCAGGACAGCTGGAGTTGTGATAACCCTTCCTCCTCCCCACAGCCCATCCTGGGCACTGGGGAGCACTGGTGGCTGTGGAGTTAGTCCAGACAGCCCAGAGAGGAGTGAACCAGAAAGTTCAAAAGCAGCCACTGGCACATCAGACGTGTCCATGGATTACCATTTTTTCATTTTTTTTTTTTAAGGGAAGTGCAAATAACGTGTTTTCGCCTCGGAAGTATTGCTGCCTGCTGGGCTGAGAGCCGAAGCCGTCACCCCCAGCGGTGACGGGCGTCTCGTGGGAGAGTGCGGCAGAGAGGCAGCAAAGCAGAAAACCCAGAGATGTGACGGTGCGGAGGAAGGTGGCATGCCTCATGCATCACAGTCTGGAATGTCACCGGTCTCATTGAGATAAATGGGGAGGTGGCCCCAGGAGAACTTGGGAGTCAGTTCCATTTAGCAGCTTGCAGGAGCCGGCCTGAGACAGGTCAGCAGGAGACAAATCGCTCCACGGTGGTCGCGGCTCAGCTCCTTCTGGGAGGGAGAACCTGTCCCACTCCGTAACCTGGCAGTGCAGACAGGGAAAGGACTCGGGGTGTGCTTGCAAGCAGACACATGAGTCCAAGCAGCCTGGTGGTGCTGTGCCGGAGGGGCAGAGCGTGTGCTCGGGGACAGAGCCATGGGCCACAAGAGTGAGGATGGAGTTGTGTCATGAACAGGAGATCACACATGTGTGAGCTGTGACATGTGGTGACATAGAAGGGCATCCTTGGATGAGTTTGCTAAGGGCATGGCAGGTAGAGGATGGCCGGGGTCTGCTCAGCTCCAGGAAGACCCTCTTGACGTGTCCTTAGGACTCTTCATGGAGCGCTCAGGTTTCAACATATGGGAAGTGTCTAAAGTTTTCATTCATCAGCATAAAAATCAAGACAGACCAGGGAAAGACGATGGGCAGGGTAAAAGGGACAGGTGTGCGGTGCTCCGAATGGATGATATATCCATTGTTTCTCAGCAAAATGGGTATGCAGGGAGGCAGAGGACATGTCAAGGCATAAAGGGAATGCAACGAAGAAGAATGGGGCTTTTAATTTAAAACGAAATGCCCGGGGAAACCTCTTGACAGAGAGATGTGTCAGGCCATGGAAGATTACCCAGGGAAGCGCTGGAGATCCCTTGGGGGACACTTGAAAGCAGATTAGAGAAAAACGCACTGGTCACGGTGAGGCATCCAACGCGGCCAGGAGCAGGCGTGAGTGAGGGAACTTGGCCCCTTCCAGCCTCGGTCACTACTGGTTGCCTCCAGCTGGGAGCGGGGTTTCTATTTGAACAGTTTTATCACTATTTTAGGTTGAGAAAGGTCAGTCTCTTTCATCTTTGGACCGAGCTCAGAGATTCTCCACTTCACAGAGAAACTCATGAACTTAAGAGCTGCCCGTCCCCTATGGAGATGGCTCCTTGAACATGGAGAGAAAGTCTAGCCTGGTGGGGGATCCCCAGCCAAAGGGAGATGCCACTTCCCCAAGCCCCAGGGAACGGATCCATCCAGATCCTGCCAATGTGTGGACCCGGGCTGCGTTTAAGGCCCACGTTTCTATGTGCCTCCTTTGATTTGACTAATTGGCCAGCGAGCTGCAGGGAGACCCAAGTGCCGTGTTAAAAGGCTGAGATGAAATAAGAGTGCAGAATAAATCATGAGCCAATTTCCAGCATTTTCTTGGCTGAAATGGAATGGCTAATCATTTTGATGGCAGAATTAACATAATTACTCTACCCACTGGCCCAGGCCAGGCTGAGCAGTGAGCAAAACAGGCTGCTCTTTCAAAGGGAACTGTTTATGGAAGTGATTGAGTGAGTCCTGGGACTCGGATCTGGGAAGAGACTGGCTTGGTCATGGGGAGCCACGACGGCTGTGCTGGACCCGAGTGTCCCGTTCGCTCTGTGCAGATGTTGCTTCTTAGGCAGAGCCACATAAGCAGGATTTCCCATTCGATATTGCAGCCTTTCTTGCACAAGATTCAGCAAATGATGGTTTAAACCAGAAGGAATTTGAAAAAGAAGTGGGGGGGGGGGAAGAAAAACAAAATTTGAAAAAGAAAAAAAACGGAAGAAAGCTGACAATGTTGTGTTACACTGGTTGGCGCAGCAGGACCTCAGACCTCTGCTTACACCCGGAACGGCCAAAGGCATTGAACCCAGAAAACTTTCTTGAAGGACCCAATCTTACAAACTACTTTGCACCTGCATGTCCTGCTTTCAGTAATGTTTAACTTGACTGCAAGCAGGTGTTACCTTTGTATTCCTCTCTTTCCTGATGTCGCGCTCCTATTTTTCTATACTTTTATGCAAAACCATCACGGCCCCCATAAAGACAATATAGCAATTATCATGACTTTTGGCAAATGCAGTGTTTGTAGGACTTTGACTTATCTGAATTGGGAAGGTTTTTCTTGCGTGAGACCTCTGTTTTTAATTAGTCTCCATCTTGAGATCAGCAGCTAAAAATTGACGGCAATAAATCTCACGCTCCTTCTCACCCAGGTGTTTTGGGTTGGATGCTTTATAGTGAAATCTTAATCTGCATCTCGTGTCTTTCCAGATCTCCCATTTGAGGATCTGTCTCTTGCAAGTGACCGAACTGGGTAAGAGCTTTGCAGAGCTGTAAACTCCTTTAGCTCAGGCAGTAGAAGACCATGTGAACAGGTGCAGGGACTCCTGATTTCACCTCCCTTCCCATCAAGAGATGTCAGGACATTTTTCATGATGGTTTCAAGCCCTTCTGCTGCTTCTTTCCTTGCTACGCTAAGACTAAGGCAGAGAAGCTATAGTCAACTTGGCTTCTTGACTCTATAGCCTTGGTGCCAAACTATAGTCTTAGGGCTGAAAATGTCCCTATCCCCCTAGGAGCCTTTGGGGGTTCTGAGACAGCTCCTGAGATGCTAGGAATTGGTCCCGTCAAGCCATGATGTCCTGTGCAGCCCTGTGTTTCTCTGATCCTACTGTAAGGTTTGAAATAAATTCTCATATTGCTTGGGGAAAAAACAATTTGATCGGCAAAGCAGAAACCTTTTAATGACAATCTGAGTTAATGTAGTAACAGAGCCTCCAGCCACCCGAGTTTCCTATGAGGTTATCGATTGTAGAACAACACTTGTATATTGTGTTAACATCGTTCATAAGGAGGACAATCCTTGTTTACTTGTTTTGTTAACATTGGAAGACTCCAGGGCCTTCCCACACACATTCATTTGCATGTTCCTTCCAATGAAAAGCAATAAAATATTAATATCATTAAAGGAAGGGGGGAAAGAAAGAGGCCTTGGACTGCTCCTCTGACTGAAGGAGTGGGTGAGCCTGCGTGTTCTCCAGCAGAAGAGCAAGGGAGGATGGAAAGTAGAGGGTTCGCACAAATTTTAACCGGGTCATCTGGCCCTCGCGAGTGTGACTGCAGCAAGAACTCGGAGAGCAGCATCTCACCCGCCGTGCCACGTGGCTGTGCCCCAGCAGACCTGGACAGCACAGGGTGACGTTTTGCACGGATTCCCCTTCCCTGAGCCATGCGTCAAGACTGTGGCTGTCCGAGGTGGGAGGAAACACCCGAAAGTGGGTCTTTGGGTCCTTTTTGGCCCCTGCTGATTTCTCCTCCGTCTCTCTCCTGCTGTTTCTCACCCAGAACGAATGGGTTGGACCCGTTTTGCGCCCGGCGGCATGGCATCAGCTCCTGCCTGCGCCCGCTGTGCCATACTCATCACGGGGCCCCATGGGGTGGTGGTCGCGCCGTGCCGATGCGCAGGGCCCTGGCTGGCCGCCCTGCCCGCTGCGATGGACCACCTGCTTTTATTTCCTTGGTGAGGAGCAGAAACACCCAGGACTCCAGGAGCTGAAGTCATGGGCTAATCAGGATGTATAGCCAGCCACCGAGGCCATGTATATTTAATGAGCCCTGTTAAAGGATTTTTAGAAGTGCTCTCCCCATGGACACAACGATGACTTCTTTGTTTATATTTTTTTTCCCCCCTTTCCTGTTGCCACTAATCACTAACTCTCTGCTCCTTAATGGCACCTTTGGGGAGCTCTAGGGATGACTTATTTATTTATTTACTTGCTCCAGACCGGAGCAAAACGCCCTCCCTGCCTGCCACCGTCACAGGCGGCTGCAGGTCTCGAGGTCCATCTGCGCAGGAGCCTTCTCCAGGGCAGTGACTCCAGGTTGCAGCGGGCTGACAGAAGTAGGATCTGGATCCGTCCCCGCCCTGGGAAAGGCTGAAGCGATGAACAGGGAGGAAGAGGAGGAAGGGTTGGAAGGCGGCTGCAGGAAAACAGGCTGGGAGGTGAGGACTCTGGAGAGCTGCCTGATGGCCCCAAAACACGGGCAGATGTTTAAAGTTTGTATTTGGTGCCTGTAAGATGGCACTATAAAGGCTAAGCGCTGTCGCTGCAGCGGAGTTGGTCCATCAGCCTCCTCTCTCCCTCCCTGTGCCTGCCCACCGGCCACTGCCTGGCCCAGGGGAGGGGGTGTCCCTAGCCCCGCTCTCCTGGGCTTTAGGAGCCCTTCTCTAGGACTCCGGCACCTGCATCCTCCTCCTCGTGCCTCCCACAGCTGAAGGCAGCCAAGCCCCATCCCCTCTCGCAGGCAGCAGGCTCCGTCTCCAGGAAATTCCCCCTTCTCCGCACATCACGAGGGTCGGACTCTCTGCATCTCCTCCCAGGGCCTTTCTCCTTCTTCACGGCTTTGCCAGTGAGAGGAAGGAGCGGCTAGGTCCAGGGGGACCCCGAGGGAGGAGCGAGAGACTCGTCATGTTAATGTTAATGTTAATATAACACCAGAGCGCCTCGTTTCGCTCAGCCAGTCTCTTGTTGATGTGACCTACTTTGCTGGAGATAGACTCATGCACTTAGTCTGCGTGCGTGTGAGCGTGTCAGCTCACGTCCCCTTTGACCACATCCTTCTCTCTTCCTCGGTTCCCTTCGAGCCCGGGGAACCACGCTCCATCCATCACCTTGGGGCAACCCGCTTGGGTTACGCTTTGATGCTCCGAGCTTCAGTATGACATAAACCCAAGGGTACGGCACGGAGGACCACCATGCTCAAGCCTCCTAGGAAGCTCATAGGAAGCTGCTTTCCATGTCCCAGTGCAGAGGTTGCTGTAACCTGAGGTGGGAACCCCATCAGTGCCACTGCTGGGGGGCTGGAAGTCCTCCCTGCTGGGTATCCTAAGGCTCCTCCTCTGAGCCGAAAGACCCAGGGAGAGTCTTCCTTAATCCTGAACCTGAAACTTTGGGGAAAAGCTGAAATTCAAAGACTTTAAGTGAGGTTTTACTTTAGCCCAGATCAGGCTGGGAAGAGAGACCTGGGAGCATTTGGAGTTGTGCAGCACTTGGGTAGTGCTGGTTATTCTTGGTCAATTTAGAAGGGTACGCCGTGTCATCTAAACTTAGCTGTAGGCGGCAGGAGGAAAGAGGGAGGCTCTCTAGCTTTTGGGATTCAATAGTTTTGAGCCAGCTGTGAGTATTTCTCTCCCTCTCGGGCTCTCAGGCTTGTATTCCTTTCTTACGGCTACCAGACCTGAGGACAAGGCATCTAAGAGCCAGCGGCAGGGGCGCATCCTGCACAGGGTGGAGGAGCCGAAGCATACCTCAATTCTTGGCCTGAAGAGCCAGATGACAGCTCTGATGCCCTTGGTGTCCCTAGATGGATACTTATTTGTGATATTTAGCGTGCTGGCCTTTTTCTGAAGCGTCTGAAAGTATTTTCTGTCTCACACAACCTTGAACACTGCCAGTTGGAATCAGTTCCAGGAGAAAAATTGCCTTTTTTTTTCTTTTAATTTGGAATTATCTTTTTGGAAGATGGAAGACAGAAAACGCTGTCTGCTTTCAGAGGAAAGTGTTGCACCTTTAATTTTGTGAAGAAGAAAACGAGCCGGGAGCTGAAACTTGCTGATGCAGGTTCCCAGGCTTCTACCACTGATACAGTGCCACTCAAAATCTTCCTTCTTACAAGGTCACAGATGCCAATTTGCTCAGGAAGGCTGGGGGTCTGGACCTCCCTCTGGCCCCCCGCTAACACTGCCCGGCCGACGGCAGCCTCCCCCAGTCTCATGTAAAGTAATGCAATTAGAGACAAGCAGAGCCGGTCCCAGCCCCGTGCTCTTCCCAGCTGAGGCTGCTTCACGTCGGGGCTGCTCAGGCTGCTGAGTGGCAGAAAACTCTCCTTCCTCCCTGCATTAATTTGCACTTGGTTCTGTTGCTGGCTCTTCCTCCAAGCCAACCGGTAGTGCTTTTTAATTGACTGGAGGGAGCCAGCTGAGCTGATGAAGGGCTCTCCAGAGCCCGAGTCCTTTGCCTCCGCAGCCTTCTCAGCCACCGGTAGGTAGAGAAGCAGGAAACTAAGACGGAGAATCGAGCTGGCTCTTCTCTGTGAATGCTCCCAGGCCTCTGTGGCTGGAAACCGGTTTTCCAGCCCATATCTTCATCCCTCTAACTGGAAGGCAGACCCCCTTCCCTGGTGCTGCTGTGAGAGGTGTCACAAGGCAACCAGTTACTATTCTCAGACGTCCTGCTCCTTCCCAGTATACTGTACTTTGACAGGGAGCTGTGGTCAGCCCAGGACAACCTGTTACCATGAGCTGAGCCATCAGCTTTTAGTATTCCTGAACTTACACTGACCCTCCACATCTGTCTCTGGCCCCAAACTTGTCCCTGGCCAGGGACAGCTGCCCACAGAACCCAGGAGGTGTTGGCGCAGGGACCTGCCATGCACCCAGCCCTCAAGAACCCCAGGAGCCAGGGATCTCCCCCACGATCCTCAAATCCTTGGTTTGGCTTGTGGACCCCTTTCCTGCTCTCCTCCAGCCCCTGCTTTGGGGAGCTGAGCTGGTCCCACTGCATGGAGGAGATGTATGTGAGAGCTTCTTGTGCTGGGGTCAAGACCAAGGACATGGTGGCAGATGCCACAAGACAGCCTGGGTCTTGTGCATTCAAATCCCATTCTCTGTGTGACCTGCCTCGTGCAGTCTGATTGCTGTGCACTTGGTGCTTGAGCCATATGCCAACTTATCCCAGGGTGAGAAACCATGTCTTGTTCCAGGTGTGACCCTGGTGGCACTGAAGCAGAGGACTGTGGAGGATTATCCCACTCTGCTCTGGTGAGAACCCCCTGCAGCGCTGCATCCAGCTCTGGGACCCCCCCACACAAGAAGGACATGGACCTGTTGGAGCGGGTCCAGAGGAGGCCACCGAGATGATGCCAGGGCTGGAGCCCCTCTGCTGGGAGGCCAGGCTGGGAGAGTTGGGGGTGTTCAGCCTGGAGAAGAGAAGGCTCCGGGGAGACCTTACAGCCCCTTCCAGTGCCTAAAGGGGCTCCAGGAAAGCTGGGGAGGGACTTTTTACAAGGGCATGTAGTGATAGGATGAGAGGCAACAGTTTTAAACTGAAAGAGGGGAGATTTAGACTAGATATAAGGAAGAAATTTTTTACACTGAAGGTGGTGAGACCCTGGCCCAGGTTGCCCAGAGAAGCTGTGGCTGCCCCATCCCTGGAGGTGTTCAAGGCCAGGTTGGACGGGGCTTGGAGCAACCTGGTCTGGTGGGAGGTGTCCCTGCCCAGGGCAGGGGGTTGGAACAAGAGGAGATTTAAGGTCCCTTCCAGCTCAAACCATTCTGTGACTCTATGATTCTTTCTCTGCTCCCAAACTAGCACAAGGCCATTGCAACCAGCAAAGAATAAAGGCAAGAAGCATCCAAACCCTGGCCAGGACTTCTGTGTGTGTTTTCCCCTGCAGGCTGCATTCCCGACCCAAGGATGTTGGAGAAATGGCCGCACCTGAGCCCTGACTCCCAGGGCCCTGCCTGCTTCCCAGTGCGCCTGCGTGTGTCGGTGAGCGCATGCCTTGTGCGGAAAGTTCTGCAGCAATGCTAATGGCACGGAGAAAAGCCATTAAAGGAGGAAGAGTTGAGGTTACAATATTGTGCTGAAAAGTTTATTGCTGCCTGCAGAGACATCAGGTCTGTACTTCCAGGATTACTCAGTGCTTAATGCCGAGCGCCTGCACATTAGTTTTGCCGGGAAGCCCATTTGGGGTTCTTCCAAAACGGAAAAATTAAAGGGCTTCCCTAATAAATGTGCTCTCCAAAAAAAAAAAAAAAAAGGGCTCCAAACCCAGCTCAGGAACCCAAATCGAAGCAGCCGATGTGGGAGAAGGATGGCACTCCGGAGCCTGGGGGACAGTCCTGCTGTCTGAGCTGCGGATGGAGCCGCGTTTGCAGCTGGCGGTTGTGGGAAGAAGTAACGTTTGTACCTGCTCCCTTCCCCTGTTAGGGTCTCCAGAGACTTGGCTACATAGGGATAAAATGCAAATTTGCACAGGACTTTGGGTGCAAGGCAGGTAGATTTGCTTGGGAAATTCTTCTCCCTATTTTATTGGCAAAAGGAAACTCGGCTCCAAAGAGACTTGCTCACAGCCTTGCTCTCCAACTACTCTCTGCACACAAGGACGAGAAGCCAGGTCTTTCGAGTCCCAGTCTTACATCCAGGCTGCTGGGCCACTCTTTTCCCAGCATTTAGCGTACATCTGGGAACACAAGTAGTGCCCGAAATAGATGCAGACTGGATGGTGTGGCAGCAATGATTTGGGGAAGCGGTAGCGTTTCAGCCCTGGGTCAGGCGGTTCGGCTCACGTCTTGCTCCTGCTCTGGCACCTAACTCCTATCTGAAATCAATGAGAGAAAGGTGCCAAGATGCAAGTTAGACTCTGTGTCTCTTCGCAACTGGTAGATACTATAACTTCACATAGGCACTGCCTGGAATCCGAGCCGAGTGCGGACCAGCAGTTTTGTGCTGTTCTCAGGAGGTCTTTAAACTGCCCGTGCCAACAGAGAAGCCTTGGAGGCTCTACCTCGTGTAGGTTAGGGACGGTTTGGCTGCCCTTGCCTTCTCCAAGAGTGATGGGGTGGGGGGGTGTACGTGTGGTCCTAGGTGGGCGTTCGGGTTGGTTGGCCGTGCCAGTGCGTGCTGGGGAACGGCAGCGTGGTTCAGCTTGCCTCGGGGGTGGAAGGTGAGAGCTCCCCAACAGCCCTCTGCTCCCAGGGAGGTTTATTCAGCAATGTCAGATCTTTCAGCAAGAGATGTCGTCTGCACGGGGGAGTTTTCTCTTCATGGTGTCTTAAGGAAGGAGTTAATGATTTGCCTCATTTGGTGAGCTCCCGGCTGGGCCGTGTGATGGAGCATCTTGTAAGATCTCAGCTGGCTGATCGGTGGGACTTGTTGGCTACTGGCACGTGCTGCCTTTAGCTGCAGGGCTGGGAAGACAGCTGTAGTCCAGCTGTGCGCTGCGCTGCAGCTGTTGTTGGCGTTGGTTAAGTAGTGCTGATGCTCAGGCTTAAGAAAGGAGCTCGAGGCTGTTCTTGTTTTGCAGTCAGGTCACGAGATATCCACAGAATTCTCTCCCTTGGTTTCCATTCTGTTTCAACATATTATTTTTTTCCTCCAAATAAAACCCATTGTCCTTGTTTCTGCTTCAATCCCTCTTTAGCAAGTTAATGCCAAGGAGTGGATTCGCACATACGCCATCACCCGCCGTTGCCGACCTACCCTTCCAGCGCTCTGCAGAGCCATCAGAATATTTCTCATGTCTCTGTGCTTGAGGAAAAGCAATCGGTGTAATGCAGACTCATCTCTTGAGAGTGCTTTGGCCACACGTGTGCAGCACAGTGGCCCGTGGCCTCGGTGAGACGCCTCAGACTCATGGCACTCATTGGGTTTCCCTTGCAGGAGGTGTTATCTCCCATGGTACTTTCACTCCCTGGCGATGTCTCCTCTCCGTGCCCTCCTCTCTCACAAGGTGGCATGCTCCTGGTGGGGATGGCACGGGAGGCTGAGGTCAGGTAGGCATTACAGCCTGTCGTGGTCTTCAGCGAGTCCCCTGGGAAACTGCTGCTTCCTAGTCCTTCTGCAAGCTCTGTGTTCACCCACCTCCCAGCATGGCTCCTCCAAGGCCTGTGGGGTTCCAACCATTGCTCTTCCAAAGGGCTTGTAGGGAGACCCTGCTTGGTCATCCCTTCAGGCTGCTTGTTCCAGACCTCTCCATTCATCCCCACTAACAGACACGAGCAGAAATTGTTCTGGTGAGCTGTAGAAGCTGAAAGTGATCCAGTTGAGGTCATGCACCCACTGAGCTATATCCTTCAACCTGCTGTCCCGATCGGTTGGTGGTCTCATATATTTGTTGGAGATTCCACAGGCTCTGAAAGGCTTTGTGGTCTCCAGAACCAGAGAACCAGATGTGGGAACTAGATGTCTGCTCTCCTTTCCCATAGCCATCTGGGCATTCCTGAGGCTAGATCCTCATCCAGTACCTGGGGAGCTCCAGCTGTCTGTAGCCACTAGGAATCAGTCCTTCTTGTTCAGTTTTTGGCATAATGACTGTGCCAGGGACATTGTCTGCAGTGGGACTGGCAAGATTACATGACAGATAAGTCAAGTGTGAGGATACTTTGGGAAAACCGAGGAAAAGCAAAGGAAGAAGAAGACAGAGAGAGAACAGCACGGGCAAGGAAAGCCCAGCCAGCAGCAAGGCACCGAGGGCTTTCCAGTGCAGAGGCGAGAGGGGGCCAGTGGGGCAGTGCTGATTTGCATCACTTGGGCCAGCTCCACTGCTTGGAGATTACTTGGACCGCCGCTCAGAGTTTCATGCCCGAGACCGTGCAGAATGCTTCTGCCCTCTTGGGTGGCCCATGGGAGGGCAGACAGAGCTTGGCACTGCCACTCACCGGCAGAGCTGCCCACGAGTCTCCTGCTCCAGCTGCTGAGGGGTTCCCAGCTATCGGTTGGGTGTGAAAGACAGGGGTTCAAAACTTCCCCTGTCATCTGCTCCCTTGGCTTCCCTCTTGTTCACCCTGTCTCAATATACAAGACACCCCTGAACTCACTCCAGAGGTCTTCTGAAGGCATCAGCTCCATCTAAACCTCCTTCGGCATGGGAAGAGCTCACATCCAGAGCCAGGCTTAGCAGGGTGGATGCTCACCTGAAGCTGGGACTGTATCTCTCCATGAGCTGTATTCAGCTTTTTCAGATGAAATTAGAAGAGAGAGAAACCTACTGTGCCCAAAGTTAGCAGAAAAGAGGTGGGAGTAGAAGATGGGTTGGTAAGATTGCAGGTTAGGGGGAAGCAATGGAGCTTGGGGAGGGAGAAGAAGAGTATTTTAACCTCAGAGAGCTGTGAATTTCTTGCAAAACCAGATCATTCTGGAAAGTCAGTGCGTCCAAATTTCACTCTTCCAGAGCCTGGGTGCTCTGCCCACCAAGGGATCTCGAAGCCCATCTGTGTCTCCCTCTTTAATGCCTGAGGTTGCATTATTCTCCATTTACAAATCCTGCCGGGGAGAGCCAGGAGAGCAGACACTTCGCACTCCCCCAGGCGGAGGCTTGGCACACAAATCCATCTGCATGGGGGCAACGCCAGCTTTTCTCCTCACCACAAATCCCTCTTCTGCTTTCCCAGGAGAGCAGCTCCGTTCACTCTCTGAGCCGCTCGGGCGGTAGGTTCATTAGCGCACATTAGACAGGTCTGTTCCAGAGCTCACAGCGTGAGACAAGGAGTCGCGAACCCTGGGGGATATGTTCTGGTTTCTCCAATCTTTCCTTCCCTGCAGCTCCTTCCCCAGGCCTCAGTTTCCCAACCTGTGCAAAATGGAAACTGTCTAACCTCAGTGCTCCTGGCCGCTGTTTAAATCCATGACTCCGTGTCCTGTCCACCAAGGACTGTTGCCTCTCTCCTTGCAGGAGCACCTTACATGTTTAAGCGTATCCATGTGTCTCCTCTCTGGTCTTATCTTTTTTGTCATTGCCATTTGTTTTCTAGATCTTTTATCTTTATGTCTGGACTTCTTCCAGCTTATATTTCTTACTGGAGACAATCCTGTTTCTACGTCCTAGGGTGGTGGTTCATCAAGTCTGGTGGCAGCTGAGTGAGGTATGGGCTGAGCTAGACAGCAAGAAGGGAGGGAAGGTCAGTATCTTCGTTTATTAGCTAATATACTGCCTAGGGAGGGGCTATCATGGTTGGTAGCCCTGTGACTGCTATAAGGAGCTACTGTGATGAAGCTTATGGGTCAGGAGAAGGTGGTAAATTCAGCTTTGATAAATGGGAGGGAACGAGGATCTGAAGGAGAAGCTCCAGCAGAAGTCACAGCACTGGACAGTCGGGTGCGGAGACAGCGCATGTGAGCTGCGGGACAGGGACCCCTTCTCCTTTTTGCTGTCCAAGGGAAACCTTTTGAGAACCAGTGCTGAGTACTTTCTCCAGTTGCTGGGCAGGTGATGTGGTCTGTTAGTACCTGAGGAGACAAGTTAGAGATAGTTCAGATACGACGGCCCCTCTCAACTAAAGAGGGACTCTGCATCATTTCCCACTGTGATCTGCTCCCTGGATTAGCTTTTTATCATAGAATCATAGCATGTTTTGGGCTGTAAGGGATCTCAAAGACCATCCAGTTCCAACCCCCTGCCCTGGGCAGGGACACCTCCCACCAGACCAGGTTGCTCCAAGCCCCGTCCAACCTGGCCTTGAACACCTCCAGGGATGGGGCAGCCACAGCTTCTCTGGGCAACCTGGGCCAGGGTCTCACCACCCTCACAGGCAACAATTTCTTCCCGATATCTCATCTAAATCTCCCATATTCCAGTTTGAAGCCATTCTCCCTCATCCTATCACTACATGCCCTTGTAAAAAGTCCCTCTCCAGCTTTCTTGTAGGCCCCCTTCTGTTTCTTCCTCAAGCAAATTCTCCATGGGGAAAGCAGGAAGGTTCAAACTGCAGATGATCTCAAGCCCAGAGCAGGAAGATGCAGTGGAGAATTCCGCTCTGTCCAAAGTCCCGACTCCATCCTTGCTCCCTTCCTCTCTGTACCTGGTGGCCCTGGAATAGAGCAGGGACTGTGTCTGTTGACAGCTCATAGCCCTCCAGGAATTGTTGTGTTGTGTGTTATAAATTCCACGGGGGAAGATAATGTTGTCTTTCACAACTCATGTGTCAGCTCTGCCTTCCTCATGAGTATTCAAGCCAGTTCTCTGATTAGACTGATGCAAATGAGCTTTTAGCGATGACACAGAGACTGAGATTCAGGAGAACAGAATGAAGTATCTCAAGCAGTGCTTGAGGGCTGGAACGCTTACTGGCCTCATGACAGCCAAAGCGTCGCCCTGAGAGAATGAGACAGGACTCGGGCTTGTCTTTTCTAGTGTTTCTCCATCATTTTTGCTCAAAAAACTCCCTTGCCTCTGGGGAAGAAGGTCTGTTGCTCCTCTACTGACTTCTCTCTTGGTCCTGCTCTGCTGACCACTGCAGAGGGTCTGCAGGCTGCCAAGGCTGAGTAACTCCGATCTATTCATCCATGGCTATTTTCCAGTCTCTTGCATTTGGTACTGCTGTGGGACAAGTTCCTGGTGGACTCGTGGAGGCTGGCTTCTCGAAAACAGCGCTTTTTACCTGCAAACCAAGGGCCCCGTGATACAGAAGTCATCCACAGCGGGGAAAAATATGAGGAACATCCAGTCTGGTACCACCGCTTTTCTAACCAGAACTGCACTTTAAAACCAGGCATTTCCTTTCTCGAGTCAAACACCTGTTTCTGCTAAAAAGCCACCCACCACTAGTCTCTCTGACTTGAGAGGCTAGTATTTTATTTAGGACTGATCCATTTTTCTTTTAATTCAGATCAATGCAGGTTAATTGAGAGCAGCTTATTTTTACTTCTGCTGGTATCTGCCTGCCAAGATCAATACCAGTCATTTCCACTTAAACCGTTGTACCTTTACTGGAACTACCAGAGCACCCAGCTCTCCACGCAGCAGCGTATTATGGACCAGCCCCGTACATGTGGTTCCTCGTGTTATAATTGAAACCCGTCTCTCGTCAGTCTGGCTGCAGCGGCATCCTCGTAATGCTGGAAGGAAATGGAGATGCGCTCAGCCTCGACCAGGGGATATATATTACAGCGTGAAACATTTGCACGCTAAAAATACTCAGCGAGGGGCAACCGTTCATTGATCTCTCCTGCATTAATGGGGCCGCAGAGATCCCTCTGGCCACCCTCTGCCACTAGATGGGGCGATGCATCAGCAGCTGCGGCCCCAGAGAGTGGCCTGAGAGGTGGCTTCCCCTTCCCTGTCCCAAAGACACCGAAGAGGTTGGCTTTGCTCAGCCCAGGAGAATAAGGAGCCCCTTGTTCCCGGACCCACGGCCGCTTTTAGCAAGGGTTGGCTGGGTGCAAAAATCCCCACGGCATCCCCGGGAAGCGCTGGGCACGGGTGGGCTTCCTGCGGCGGTTGGAGGTGGCACGGGTGCTTCTGTTGCTGTCTGTGTTTCCGTATCTCCGGAGGCAGATCTTCACGGAGGAAGGGATGGGGTGTGGGTTTGGGACCAGTCTGCTGCACCCCAGGGTTTGTGCTTGCCCGGTGGAGGAAGCCTTCGTCGGTGGAGATGGCTGGGGAAGGTCGGGATGGTAAACGCCCAGTTGTGCGATAGGGGAGCGAAATGTTCTGCATCTTGCCATTTCTGCAGAGCTGGACCAGTCAGACAGCAGCACTGGTGGGGCAGAGGGTTTGCCTCCCGTCTCCAGTGGCACAGGGAAGGCGGCAGCAGGATGCATGGCCACAGCTGGGTGACACAGGGAGGACCCGACCCGGAGCATGACCAGGGTCCTCCATGACTTCTGCTGAGTCTCACAGAGGGTTGCGGGGGACTCAGAGCAAACATCAAGGGGAGAAACCAGAAAAAAAATAATTCAGATGGGAGGTCTGGAATCTGCTTCCAGCCTGAATTCAGGCCAAGCCACTGCTCCCTCTCTCTGTATCTCTGTAGCATCTCCATTCCCACCCCGTGCTACTGCACAGGGATGCAGAGCGATGAATGACCACAAGCTCATTATATCCCCTCACCCTGAGAAAGCCGGATAGGGAGGACATCGCCAGAGGATGATGGGACAGGAGTGTACCTCATCTACGTGGAGCCAAGCCCAGGCAGGCTGCAGGATTTTGTGGCATACAAGGTACACGCTCAGGACACACTGCATAACTTATGATGTCTGTCAAACCCTACGGGCAGCGCGGTGGCCCAAACGCGGTGGTGTCTCCATTTTACTGCCACTGTCCCCCCCCAGTCTGCCCAGTCCCACCTTCCTTCTCACCCTCCCTGGCCACCAGCCCCGGGTTACCCAGCTCACCCCTCGGCCTCTGCTCTCCCCGCGGCCGAGCACCCCGTCCTCCTGCATCAGCTGCTGTGGAGGAGCCTGGGGAAGCACTTTAAGAATTATTTTTGGCATTTCATTAGCTGGTACATTAATGGCGAGTAAAATCAGATGGACACAGGGGAGGCAGAGAATCCTCTGTGATGCATCAGTTCAGTGTTTAAAGGACTTTTTCCTAGCAATCTGCTTCTCGGGCAGAAGCTCGCTTCAGTCAGTGCTTCGCTGAAGCAGCTTTCTGCTCTAATTGCCCTCTGTCCATCTGTAGAGACAAGGGCCAGCTCTGGTGGCTGCTGGAGCTTGTCCACATGGAGTGGAGGCAGGTCAAGCAAAGGGAGAAGGAACCATCAAAGCGATGGGAAAATCATCCCTTCCCTCTCCTTCCCTGGCAGGGCCAGCTCTGGTGGCTGCTGGGGCTTGTCCACATGGAGTGGAGGCAGGTCAAGCAAAGGGAGAAGGAACCATCAAAGCGATGGGAAAATCATCCCTTCCCTCTCCTTCCCTGGCAGCGGTCCCTGCCGTTCGCTGCCCTTTCCAGACTGGGCAGGTTGAGGTCTCCCAGCCCAGCTGTGGTGGCTGATGGTTGGGGAAGAGAAGAATTACCAGTTCCCTGATGGGTAAAACCAGTAGGTTTGCAGAAGCAGTAGGGACAGAGCAGTCAGTGAATCCTGGCCATAAATGTCAGAGGATAATGGCTTTAGCCCCTACCCCTCAAGCAGAACTGATTTAAAGGGTCATTAAAGCCTGTTGATGTCCATAAGGGTGGGACACAGGGGCTCCAGCCCAGGTCTTTTATTCCCTCTGGCTGTATCGGTCGAGGCGATGGACTTGGAGAAGCCATATGTCAGCTAAATGTGTCTCTAATTGATTTGTGGATCTGCATGGAGTGTAAACATTTTACCAGTCAGAGAGCAGCTGATTGGGAGAGGAGGAAAGAGGGTGGTGGGAGGAGAAAGGACAGGAGAAAGTCTGGTGTGAAGCGGTGAGGGAGTCTTGGAAAACGACTTTTGTCCGGACAAATCAAACCCCAATTTACCCCTGCCCCTCTGCGGGGTTCCCTGGTAACGGAGTCACTCCCAGGGCAAAAGTTAACTCCAGTTAGAGGGTTTGAAGGGAGGGTTTTCACTCCCACGTCTGCCCGCAGGAGCCGTGTCAGCTCACGTTATGGAGATGGGCCGGCAGCGGGCAGGGGAGCAGCTGGGAGCAGCGTGTGGACAATGAGGGGTGTCCTGGGAATCCTGGTGCAAGGACACAGCCTCATCCCTCCTCCTTCTCCTCCTCCTCCTCTCTCCCAGCGATGGACAACTGGCTGCGGACTCGCTCGCACTCAGCTTGTCGCTTCTCACCTTGGGGGAGCCCGGTGGCAGCGGGGACCCGGGGCACACGCCGTGCCACCCGGTGTGCACCCAACCCCCAGACCTCTGCAAGGGTCCTCCCCCACCAAATTGTACCTTCCCTACCAATTTGGTGTTCCCAAACTGGCAGACGCCCCATAAACCACGTCTATTTACTCATCCCTCTGCACAGCCCCTCTGTTTAACCCCTTCTTTGCCAGCTCTCCTGGTTACTCACAGGTGAACCCCGCTTCCCAGCCCTCCGTGTGACCAGCCACCCTGGTGGCACTGGGTGAAGCCTGATGGGACCAAAGGCAAATCAATGAAAAGGCTGATGGTGCCCTGCAAAGCTGATGGTGAGGAATCAGCAAACAGGTACAGGCAGTCAGGGGCGGCACGTGGGAAAGGGCAGGAGGGCGTGGGAACAGCATTAACCCTTTGGGTCACTGGGATTTTTCTGGAGAGGTGGCCCTGAGGCAAGGAGGAGGACTGAACCCACGGTGTCACTCCACGTGAGAGCCCTGGTGGCATCTGAGAGCCCTTGGGAAAACCTTCCCCCAGTGTCACCAGCACCACCAGGATGCCACTCGGTGTGTAGTTTCTTTCTCCCTTCACCTCTTAGCTGCCACCTGCCTGAGGATGAGCTGTTCAGATGGCAAACAGAGATGGAAAACCAGAGATCTTTCATCCCTCAGACTCCCCACGTTCAACTTTCAAGATTTTACTCCAGAACCACAAAGAGGAGGGAGGTTTTGGGGGTTACCTTTCCGACCATGAAAAATAGGGTCCATAAGAAATCTCCTGCTTCAACTCAAGAAACTATGAGCTCTAATGAGCCTTGTGATAAAACCGCAAAAACTAACAGATCTACTTCTTTTGCAGAATATTGTGGAACTTTTTATTGGAATAAAACGCAATGAATTGTGCTTCAAACCATGTTTTTCTTTCTTTTTCCCCTCCAAGCCTGTGTTACGCAAAGCTTTCACTTGACTTGGATTTCATGAGTGTGTTCACCTGAAGAGAACTGAAACCCATTCATGAAACCCAAGTCAAGTTCAAAGAGCAGCAAAAGCGGGGAAATTGTTAGAACATGTTAAAAAGCATTGATTTAGGGGGGAGTTGTTGGGGGGGGGTGTTGTTTCAAAAGGGTGGTCTGGTTCTTAAATAGTCCCAAACTGGGAAATGACAAGCTGAAAACAGGCTAAAGCTGAAGTCCAAATAAAGGCCAAATGAAACACGGTGTTTTGTTCAGAAATCGGGTAAGGCACCTTTTTCATAAGAACATCTTTTTTTTTTTTTTTTTTCCCGGTGAGGAGGAGGGGGGAGGGAAATAAATCCAGCTTTCCTGTGTTTCCAAGCTGTGCGAACAGGTACGGCAAAACCCACTGAGTCACTGAGATGGGTTTCGCTGTACGTGTTCCCGCAGGCTGGGGCTGGAACTGCCTTTTCAGCGCCTGCAGGAGCTGGGCGATGCCTCCCCGCTGGAACCCCACCGAAAACAACCCCAGCTCCAGCTACGCTTCCAACCCCTTCGCATTCCCCCGGCCCCGTTCCATCCCCGCCGTCTGCCTGTGCCCTCCGGCCACCAGCAGCCAGGGTGGGTAATTGCGGCGGGTGGCTCTGCCTGACAGCTGACGCCGGCTCCGGTGACCCCACGGGCCCCTGCGCCGCGGCGGTGGCCCCCACGCCACATCCCGCCCCGCGTCTGGCGTTGGACCGCGTTGCCTGCAGCCGGGATCCGGGATGGGTGTTTGCGTGTGTGCTGGGAGCGGCGCCCACCACCGCCTCCAGCAAACCTACCCCACCAAGGCTTTTCAAGCCCGGGCTGAGATGTGCAAGCTGCCGGCTGTCAGGGCTTGGGAATGGGAGAATAGCTCTACACGGTGATTATCCCAAGCTGGAAATTGCCGGCAGTGTGGTGAGCATGGCAGGTCACGGTACAGCCCCCGAGCCAGGCGGCAGATGGAAATCCGTGCGGTTGAAGCAGGCAGCGTGCGTCGGGTCCAGCCCTACCTTTCCCTTCAGTGGGCTTGACGTGGGCTTCTGGGTTAAAGTTCTGGCAGGGAGGATTTGGGGCTGGGTTGGGATTTAGAGAGGGAAAACGCAGGCGGGAGCAGTGACCGCTGTCGTTGAACCCCCTCCCCACCTCTCCCCCCATCTCCCGGAGGAGACGACCCCTCTCTTCCCCTCCCAGCCACCCGCACTGATTTTTATTCCAATCTCACTGAACCACCCTCCCTCCGGGTTTGAAGGTGAGCATCTCCAGCGCTGGGAGCCGCTCTTCCAGCGGCTGCCGGCTGTGAGCAGCATGCAGCGCCAGGCACGGACGTGCACGGCCCCGTCACGCCGCTGCCCGCAGGCAGGGTGACCGCTGCGGCCGGGACAGGACAGCATCCCACACGTGGGCAGGTTGCTCCATGTGTCCTTGCTATGCCGATATAATTCCCATCGCTGTTACGTTTGAGAGCGCCTCAGTCTTGGCGATGCATTTTGCAGAGGGTGCGATGCCCGGAGCCCACCCAGCGTCACACCGTGATCGTGCGGTGGTGGGGCAGAACCACAGGAGAAACAAGACCTCTGCTCAGGGGGAAAGGCAAAAAGGGGGAGCTGAAAGTACCCGGAGGTGTCTGCACAGAGGGTGAGATTCCCAAATAAATGGGAATTTCAAGGCTTTTTTGCACCCACTCCGGGGTTTGCAGCCTGGCAGAGTCCCATACGGGTTACGCGGGGCTGCTCCTGCGAGTGTTTTTTCTTCCCATTGCGCTGCTGGTGGATGTGACAGGCTGTGGTGGAGCGGGAGAGGGATGTTCAGCCCCGTGACCTGAGGAGCTCATGGGACAGCAGGTACCAGGAGGGCTGGGACACGTCACCCCTTCCCCTGGGTGCTTAGCTGGGCTCTTTCACCCTCTGGCTGCCGGGAGATTCAGCTTGTTGAGGATCTGGTGGTCCTTGGCTTTTCCCAACTGTCTGCAACCTTTGGCAGTGCCCGAGTACCCAGGGACGGACGGGGACCTCCTTCTGCAACTGCGGTTCTCGGGGACAAACCTATTCTGAACATCTCACCCTTCCTCCCAGCGGAGCATAAGCAGCCCAGAGGAAAACTGGAGGCTGCAGGGAGCGGGTTTGCGGCGGCGTGGGGAATGCTGTGTCCCACAGGTGCCTGTGTGTTGGAGGGGAGAGGAGGGAGAAGAGCTTTTTTGGGAGTTTGAGGTCTATTCAAAGAGGAAAGCGGCACCAGTGAATTCCTTGCTGGCCGCAGAGGAGCTGTGCCTGGTTTTATTAGGCAGTGCAAAACCCAAATGATGTAGTTGGCTTTGTGCAAGCTTTGGGAAGGAGCTGGTTTTACGTAGCAGGTCCCCACATGTGCTCTCCGTGGAAGAGACTGGAGACAGCGATGCCAAACCGGCAGGAGCAAGACGGGGTGGTCGCTCCGGCCGTGGTCACAGCCCCTCTGTGGAGGTTTGGGTGCCCAATTCCCACCGCCCTCCAGCTGGAGAGCGTGGGGACCGTGGCTGGGGGGGTCGGTGTGCCGGGAAGGGCAGGGTGCGAGGGCATCGCTGCCGTGGCATCTGCCCATCGCCTCCTGCGCTTTCAGAGCCGGCGGGGGGGGGGAGGCGAGCGTCAGCCGGTCCCTAAGAAACCGGGTTCTCATTTCCTCCCCAATAGACATCTATTGGCCGGGCACCAGATCGTGCTCGAGGGATGCATATCGGGTGGCCGCGGCTCGCATTATCGGGCGGCTTCCCCGCTCCATTTGTGTCCATGTGTCCCTGCGATGGAGATCAGGTTACGGGACCTTCACAAAGCACCAGCCATCTATTATTCAGCCGCTGCGCGCTACCCTATATGTTGGCGTGCGGAGCTGAGCCGACCCGGCCTCGCGCTTGCTCGGGCAAGGTGGGCCTCCATAAGTGCTTGCGTGGGGGGATGATGCTCTAAATCACCCGCCGTGAATTATGAGGATGCGAGCAGAAGGCTGGCGGAAACCACCCGGAGGTACCTGGCTCCAGTGATGCTTTATATAGCGCCAGCGAAACCCATCCCACGAATTCCCGTCAGAGGGATGGGCAGGAGAAACCAGCGTCTTCCCGCGTGTGCGGGGAACCTCCCAGCGGGTCAGCCCACGGGAGATGGGTCTGACCTCCCGGACCGCTGGGTAGACGGGGGGCAAAAAGCCGATCAGTGGGATAAACCTCAGCCGCAAGAGGCTCTGGGTCCGGGAGAGCCGGGAGGAGGGAGCAGCGAACGGGCTCTTGGCCATGGCTCTTTGTTCAGGGCATCGTTCACGTCTCCTGGCTGTCAGCGTCGAGGACCCGGAGACGTTTAGTGAATGAGAAATGCTTGGGACAGAGCGAAAGGAAATATTTCTGCACTGTTCCCCAGGGAAGAAAATTCCCCCTGGGTTGTGTGTTTTGTGGGGAAACGTTGTTTTGTCGACACTGAAACTGACTTCGGGGTTGGGGGGATAAATCCGTTTGGATGAAATCTCAGTTTGGAAACAAACAGGCAAATAAAAATGAGCAGCATTGATGGCAATGAAGTTCTGTTTTATTACAGTTAGAATATAATATTTTTGTTTTGTTTCCACATCAACTTTGTTCTAATTCATTAAACTTACCTTGCCTTTTTTTTCCCTTTTTTTTTGAGCTAAGTAAAACCACATGCATTATAGTGCTATCAAATTGGAATAGCCCATTCAACCCAAACATCAAGCCAGTCTCCCCCTCTCCCTTTCTCCAAATACCATCTTTTACAGGAAAACCCAATTGTAGCCTTTTCCACCAAACAGAAATTCAAGTTCCTGCATGGCTCTGTGTTTCTCGCCAACGCACCTGTAGAATTAACCGTCCCAAGTAGCAAAGACATGAGAAAGCATCCGACCTCTTGTGCAGGATTGAGCTCTCTGGCAGCCCCAGCAGTGGAACAACATCTCATTGCTTCCCAGTTAACCCCAGCCAAGCTTTGGGCCTGATCAATGCGTCTTTCATTTTCTGGTTTCCTCCATCTCTCTTTCCGTTGGAGGCTGGGATGTGGAGTGGGAGAAGAGGATGGAGACACCTGCAGGATACCCGGCTTTGCAAGATTCTAAGTGCTGCTGGAGATCCAAAACCCTGGGAAGATCAAGAGTCTCTAGATCATCAACCCTATGGAGAAATGCCTGCTTCTAACCAACGGTGGTTCCCCAAGGATTTAACAAAAATAGACCTCCTGCTCTTCTCTCCCTGCCTTCCAGGGGAGCCTGGTGAGGGTCATAGCTCCATCAGCACCCAGCTATCCTCTCCCACCCTCCGATGCCTGCTCCAAGTCTTGCATTCCGCAGGGATCTGTGGTTGCAGAAGGACTGAGTTGTCCACTCGGCGCTGCGCTGCTCAGCTTCCCTGCCCGAGGCTCGCTTGCCCTGCATTTTATTTCTCAATGGACAAGCTCGACGGAGATGTCTTGGGTTTTTAAAAATAGTTAATATTTAAATATTAATTGAGCCATTAATTACATCTGAGCCCCAGAACAAAACATCTGTGAATAATTAATGAGAGGGCCTATGGTAAATGCCTCTAATAATTCACAAAGCAACAGAACCAGGTATTTTCAGAGCATTCAGTGAGAGGAGAAGCTGGGGAGAGGGGCGGCAAGCAAATGCAAGAACGTCGAGGGAAGGGGCTCAAAGGAGACATGAAGCATTATGGGCTGTTTGGTGCTGTTCTTCCCAGGCTTTCTCAGCGTTATTCATCTCCGTAACATCCAGGTACTGGGGAGGGGATTCCCTTTGTGATTTGTAGTGGGGAAACTGAGTCACAGGGCGGCAGAGTGTGCCCCAAAAGCAGACGTGGGAAGACAACCCGGACTCCTGGCGGGCTGTTCCCTAGCTGCACCTCAGCTGTTGTTTTGGACCGTGGCTCTCTGGAAAACGTTTTCCAGAGAGCAAAGAAACCACCCCAGAAGCAGGAGGGAGGTTTTTATTCGTGCCCTCCCTTTCCCCCTCCTCCAAGATGTTTCAAGCGCTCACCCTGGAGGCTGCAGTGAGGAAGATGATGCTGTGTAAACACATGCTGATGCTTTGCAAGGCCTGGTAATGGACCGACATAGGGTATTTGCACTTAATAACTGTAATTCTTAATTACAGGTGGTTTGAGCCTCACGTCACACCGAGGGCTTCAGCACTGAACACACACGGCCGGGAGGACGGAGATCCCCTCTCTGCCTGAGATCCCTTCTCTGCCTCCCGCAGCCGGGCATCTTAACGGTCTCTTTGTGCTTCAGTTTGTGCAGGAGAGTGTGACTGACGACCCCAGTCACGGACCGGCCTCTGGCTGGAGCCGGCGAGGTCTTCGAGGCAGAGATATCGCACCTCCTGCGACCGCCTGCGAGCCCCGCGTCGCGGCGGCCATCGCCGGCCAGAGGATTTGTCGCAGCTGCCTCGGCGAGGCACGAGTCGTGCTCCGGCAGCGCCGCTCGCTCTCCGTAGCTGAAGAAAGCCCAGGCAGGGAGTTGGGACTCACTCTGGGACACTAACATTAGGAAAGGGGAATCCCTCCTCGGACTCCGCAGCGGGCAGCGTGGGACAGCTTCTGGTTGCTCTCCGTTGCAGTCGGCAATAACTGCACCGCCGGCCGAGAGCAGACCCTTATGTGCGTTTTACGATCCCATTTTCCAGTCTCTGCTGTCGAGTAATAACCCCGTCCTCGCTCTGTGCTTGATTGACAACCATTAAATGAGGGCGGGTTGCCCTCCTCCTTGGTAGCCCTATAGGTACATGACACACACCCCACGGTTACCAGAACGGCTTCCCTTTGCGAGGGGTGAAAACGATACAACTCACCATGTGCTTGAAAACGGTGACCCTCTCAACCATATTAACGACCGTGTAATCAGCAAGCGTCGGGACCTTTCTAACGAAGCGGGTGCCATTCTCCCCGAGCCACATAAAGTGTTGGCTAAATGTGTCTTTGTTCCTTTTAACAGATGAAAAATTCAGTCATCTTCCTCAGCTTATTGACCTCCTACAAATACAGGAGAGAAGGAAATGGATCCCGTTCTGTCTCTAATAGCATAATATTCACAACTTTGAGTTATATAGAGAATAACAAAACGGATTGGAATAATTATTATCAATGCCTACTTCTCTATCTGTGTGGATGTAGCATTTATAAATTAACCAAAAACACTTGCAAATCTGCATAACCAGTTACCCATGTTCCTAATGCTTTCAATTTATCCTAATAGACATTTAATGAATACTTTATAAAGCCTTAGACGGGGAATTTTAAAATCAATGGTGCTATTTTATTGCCGTTTGTATTATCTTTATTTGGATGGTGTCTTAGCACTCTGATGCCCATCGATTTCAGGCCTTGATCAATGAAAGAAGGTTTCGGCTTAAATACATGGAGATGCACAAGAGAAGCTGGATCTGGGGGTAAAGGGCTCTTTCCTGGGTGAGGCATGGCTGAACCCACGCTCCCGGCTCAGACTAAGGGTAGCGCCAAGTAATCCTAGATATCGTCCTTGCACGGCTCTCCTCTTACCTTGTGGCTCCTGCAGCTTCTGGGGTAACA
Organism: Burhinus oedicnemus; assembly: GCA_008921705.1. Taxonomy (NCBI): domain Eukaryota; kingdom Metazoa; phylum Chordata; class Aves; order Charadriiformes; family Burhinidae; genus Burhinus; species Burhinus oedicnemus. Next base: position 571,939 of record VFFE01007901.1, on the reverse strand, counting down.
ACAATTAATTATCCTCAAAGCAGCTCTGCTACGGAGGGGGCAACCAGCAGATCTGTTGCCCCTTCTTCTGCTCAAGCGGATTCAGTCCCAGGCTGCTGGCGATGCTCGGGTGTTTTATCCGCATTCAAATCATGGGTATTCTCCTAAATACCTCTGAAAGCCTGGCTGCCAGTGCTAGCTCAGCAGCACTTATCTGCTGTGGCGACTATGCCCAGAACTGATGGATAGATATGAAGCTTGACAGCTTCTCCCATCAGCATCGGCTCATTCAGTTCCACCTCCATCGATTTCCCTTTTCCGTCTCTGGTTCCCTCCAACCTGGCGGGAGGTACGCGAATCCTGTAATGAAATGGATGGGGGGGCCACGGTAACACCAGTGCTTTTTTTGGATGGGTTTTGGGGAAGAGCTGTCTGAGCTAGGAGACATCGCGGAGATTTCGCCTTGCATTTGAAATCAAAACCAAATTGCAAGGCAACCTGGAATTTTCCCCCCCTGTCTGGAGGTGACTGCAAATTTCACTCAGTTTGTCAAACCGGGAAGATGTTGCATGAGGTGTGACTGCTTATGACATGATTTATTATGGATTTTCATTTAAAGAATGGAAACATGCAGAATTTCAAGCTCTGTTGTGGAAGGTTCATGCAACTTCGCCGTTTAGCCCATTGTATCGTTCATGCAACAGTTGTGAGCCCTTAACACCGTTTCCTGGCAATTTAGGAGGTGCCCCAAGTGGTTTTCAGCAACAGAAATTTGAACTAGAGGTTGGAAATCAGGTTTAAACAGCAAAGTCTGTTCTCCTTCGCTAATTTGGGACTACAGGATCTCAGTGTAAGGTGGGTACTGTAAACCAGAGCTTTGGTCTGGACGGCGTTGGGGTCTGGATGTTTGGTTTTGCTCCCGCTGTAGCAGGGAAGTTTCCTTAAGGACGTATCCTATATGCTATATCCCACATCAAATCGCTTTATGCACAGTGCTGGATCTCTGGGCATTAAAGCAATGCTGGTGTTCCTGGTGACCTCATGGCTTCCAGGAAAACTGGAAGCGCTGGTGCGTGCCAGAAGCAGCTTCCAGCCTTCCTGCAAACCTGCTAATAATGGGGGGGAGAGCTCGAGTCTTTTCCCAGGTTCCGCTCCAGCCAGGATGAGCTGGAGACTTCATTCCCTTTGGTACAAGGCAGATCCTCCAGTGTGTTTGAGCAAAGGAAACCGGATAGTGTCATCCGTGGGAAAAGGAAAGAAGCATCTTTTGGGAGTTAATATCACCAAACTGGACAGAAAGAGGTGGGTCCCTTCCCACCAGGGACAGGTAGAAGTTCTCACTCAGCCAACAGGTCCCTGCTGCCTGCTGGGACCTGAATCCACATCCCCCCTTACCTTGCAGGAGGTCACGGTGATGCACGTTCCCGAGAGATCTGCTTTATTTTGCACTGATCACTTGAAAATTCACAAGGATAAGGACTGCAGTGGAGATGGCTTAACCGCTGGACTCCAGTGATGATCACACGCATCCCCTGTGGATATTGAATTGTTCCCAGCCAAGTGGAAGGGGTTTCAGAGGAGTGGAGAGCTCTGAGTCCCAGAATAGCCTGAGGTCAGGATTTAGCTCTAGCCTGAGTGACCTGAGTTTAAGTCCCTTCAGGAAGCAATGGGAATCATGCTCAAGGCTTCCCCTGGGATTTCGAAGCTTTCCATCATGAAAAGATAATCTTTTCTCGTCGTTGCCCTTGTGAACAGCATGCACCTAGGTCCTGCCATCCACCCGCCCTCCTTTGCTTTTGTGAAACTCATCTGCTTTGCTCGGCCGTGCTGTTTTTACTTGACTTGGGAAGTTTTCAGGTTTAGGCCAGAAAATCCCAAATCAGCTCATTTCTGAAATCTCCCTTCTGCTCTCCCTCTGCAATTTCTTAGTTCAGCCAAGGAGCCACTGTCTGTAGAACCCTGCTCTCATGTCCGGGCTGTGGCTCAGCTGCACCCCTCGTGCTAATGCATTGCTGAGGGCACTAATTAGGGCTCCCAGGACCTACCGCACAGCGGGTTCAGCCCATCGCATGTCTGCTGGGCAAGGCCAGAGCTCACACAAGACTTTGCGTGAGCCCTCCCTGACCTGTGGGCAGCAGCTTCTCCCCCTGCCTCAGCCTGCTGCCGAGCTCCTTGCTGGCCACTTGGCTTGTGCAGCTCTAGGTTTGTCCACAAAGTCCCATCCCAGAGACTTCGGCACCTCCATGTGGGGACCTTTCTGCTCTTGAGTTGCTGATGTCCTTCCGGAACTCACGAGCTCCAAGGGCTGGATCTCTCCTTCAGAGCAGAAAGCTGATGGTTAATATTCTCCACCGTCCCCGCACATCCTTTACCCTTCCAGCCCTCTGGACCTATTCCCCCTCCAGCCCTTTTCTGCCTCCTACATGGACATCCAAGCATTTTGGAATTCAAAGATCAGCTTCTCTCTCCTCTGCCCTTCATCTCCAAAGTGCTGCAGGGCACAGGCCAGGTTAATCTGCTGGCTGCTAATCTCCCCAGTGACAGGGGATAAGAAAAGGGACAATATGGGAAGGTCCCATGGCCTGGAGGGCTCTTAACCCTTTCCTCCCCTGAGTCTTCCGGGTCCCGCTTGGAAGAATTCTGCCTGTCAGAAAGGTCAATGAAGGTTTATGCACGAAGGTCTAATAAACCATCCCACTCAGATATTCCCCCCATCATGTCCCTCCTCCTCCTCTCTGAAAAATGCTTTCTCCTGTAGAGCTTGTTAGACACTTTCCTGTGGCTGCAGAAGATCTCAGGGGATCCAAAGACATTTTGACACCTTATTATTCTTGCTGGTTTGGTGGTAAGTTAGAAATCTGTGTCTGTTGTGTGTCCAAGCGCCCACCACTGTCATGGAGATGGCTGTGGACGCTTGGCTGAAGCTAGCCTCACCTGGTGTGAGACTTCTTCTTACCATCATGGGGTTGCTGGGCAGTGCAGCTCAGAAGTAATTTGCATGTTAGGCGCAAGGACTGAGCCCATGCCAGATGGTTTTCTTCCAAACTGCGAGTTGCTTTCAGCGAAGCAAGCTGTCCTCGCACGGTGCATGAGCTCCTCCAGGCAAACCCAGGGCAGAGATGCTCCTATGCCAGGTCGTAGGGCCACCCCATGGGTGGGCAGTCACCTCGGGGCTGTTCACCTGACCACTGCGAGGGTGACCGCAGCTGGGGAGGAAAAGCACTGAACACCAGCCTCCAAGCGGCCAAAGCACCAGGGAGTGCACTGGGAGTGCTGGTGCCCTCTAGGACCAGAAACACGGGGTTAAAAATGGTGGGGTAAGTGCAAGTGCGAATATAGTACCTGAAAGATGGGGCTGCTTTGATCCCATTCCCCAGGAGACGTGGGTCCACGGGCGATGTGAAAGCACAGACAGCTTTGTCTCCTCTGAAAGGAAAGAAACCTGCCGACAGGATAAACTTTCCCGGCTTTAGATGCCTCCCCTCCGCTTCACTGACGCCCTGGGCTTGCTTTCCCCGGAGGAGCGGGGACAAAAGTGCGTTGCTGTCACCGGATAGCCTTGCGAGGACTCCCGGCTGCCCGAGTGGGCAACCTGCCTGGCCACGGACGGCGGCACCGGGGAGGGTTTGTTTGCAGAAGGGCACTCGCCGCCTGGAAAGCCAGGCTGAACTGCTGCCCAAGTGCAATTTAGGCTCAGCCTTCCTTTGTCCCCAGAACAAAACCAGCCTGCACCGTACAGCTGCCGCCGCGCGCTCACGGGCCATCGTCACTCACGGGCCATCGTCGCTCACGGAGGGGCTCTGGGCTAAAAATCGCCTCTTGTTTCCCACCCGCGGATGTTGGCGCTGACCCTGCACCTCCGGAGTCGTCTGCTCGGACCACGCCACCCCTCGACCTGGCTCGCAGAGCGTAGGGCTGGGCTTTTCCTCCTCCCGCTGGTGCCAGAGGAAGGGGAGCAGGGCTCGAGGGACGCTGGGCAGGAGGGTCGAGGGTGGGGAGGTGCCTGGGACAGCAGTGACAGCACGCGAGTAAGTCGTGGAAGTTTCTGCGACTGGCGGACGAGAGCCTCATTTATTCAGACGAGCTTTTCTGCCTGCGGGTCTCCCAGAAGCAAAGCAATTTCCTCAAGTGGCTTTGACACTTGGAATTAGTCCTTGATTTGTTTTTGCTCGTTTCCCTTCCCTGCTCCGGGAGGGTCAGGATTCAAGATGCTCCCGTGGTTCAGCGGGGCCGTCTCAGATCGGTGCCGGCCTCCTCTCCCAGCCCAGCCCCGTGCAGCTCCTTGAGACCTCACTGCGATGGGTCCCACTGGCACCAGAGGATTTTGGCTTCTGCCCGTGCTGGCAATGCTGGAGGCGTCATGCGGATCACAGCCCATGCTGCCCGGGTGAACAGAAAAACGGTCCAGCCCAGACAGGGAGGACATTCCCGTTTCAGGTGGTCTCGGTGACGCTGGTGTGAGTCTGGTGTTGGTCAATGGCTACGGCCGAGGGGACAAGGGCAGGGCCTGGGGAAGAGACGCGGTGAGACAGGATTTGGAGCCAGAGCGGCAGGGAAATGGTTATCCACCCCCTGGCACTCCGGACACAGCCCGGCTGCCTTCGCTTGACACCGCTTCCATGAGGAGACCTCTTTCCGCACTCAGTTTCCATCTTGTGAGCATCAAGGCACAGTTGGCTTGGAAGAAATTGGGGGATTGTGCCCAAATCTTGGCTGAATCCGGGAGTGTCTGCCAGGGCTGTGGACCTGGAAGAGTCTCTCGCAGCCGGGCAGAAACGGTGCGGCAAGATCAAACCAAGCACGAGCAAAACCCTCTGGATGAATCTTTGCCAACTCAAAATGCTGCCTTGAGTGCTGACACGTCCTGGTTTGATGCTTTTCTCGATAGCAAACATTGACATGTTTTTCATTTCACAACGACCGCTTGAAGTGAAGCCTGCTGTTTCTGATCATAAAAATATTTCCAGTAGCTGGAAAAAGTTGAAATGAAGGTGGAGAATTTCAAAATCATCTGATAAGCTTCATGTCAATCCCCGAGGATTTATGTTTAAGCATTTTTTCACAGACATTTGAGTTTTCCTTTTTATTCTGTTTAGAAAGTGAAAAAAAAAAAAAAAAATCTCCCAGGTTTCCTAAGGAATAGAGAATCTGATTCCGGTTCAGGGGAACATGAATTGTGTCTGTGTGTGTAAGGCTGAGATATTTTCGACATGAAAAGGACCAGGGTGATCTGTCTAATGAGCACCAGAGCAATGAGTATTGCTTATGTAAAGATTTTTCTTCTGGTCTGGTTGCAAGGTGTAGTGAATAACCCGATATTGGAACTACTCAGGAAATCCAAATAGTTTTCACTTTCGTCAGATAGTCACAAACTGACATTTCTTGAGTAATTAAAAACCCAAACACAAAAAATTTCAGGAGAAAGTTAGAAGGAGGTGAGAAAATAAAAAATGTGGGCTAGAGGTAAAAAAATATTGGGTTTTAGGTTCCTAGTTTTCCAGTAAATAAAGGAATTTTTTAAGGAATCACAGTGTTTCCCATGAACACTTCTATTTAATCACGAGGGTGTTTTTATGAAAGTGAAAACAGTGGAAAATTTTCGTTTTCCCAATCGCACAATTTCTTCAGGGTGGAAATAATCAGCTTTCTAGAAGGAGGACTGAGGACACTGTGACCCTCCTTACATCTGGGGACGGATTCCTAGTGTCAGGAGCCGGGTCTTGAGTCCTGGCTGGGAAGTTTCTGAGCCAGATCCATTCCCAAAGGCTGGGGAGGTGTCCCCCACCCTGGTGTGCTCTCTGCTCCGTGTGGGATAGCTCAACCCAGCCCAGAGCTGGTGTCAGCAGAAGGCTAACAGGGATGCGCTCGCGTGCCAAGGATGGTCTCGGACGCCAGGGATGCTCTTGTACGCAAAGATGCCCTGGGGGTGCACAAGGGGTGTCCCGCACGTCCCAGAGCAAAGGTGCTCTGATTTAAACCCATCAGCCCCGCTCCCATTTTTGGCATCCTACCCACCCGGGGGGATCTCCCTCCTCCCCTCCGGCTTCGCCTCCCTTCCCCCATGGCCCCCTCCTCCCCCTCCCTGGAGCTGTGCGAGCCCCGGTTCCTCCGAGGGGTAATTGAAGCAGCACGTAGAGCATATGGCCAAGCAGGGATCCCTGCTGGTGCACCAGCTGTGAACTGGGTGCTGGGGAGAGCAGGCGGCGAGAGGCTCCATCTCCCTGTCTGGCTGCCTCCCGCTGCCCAAGCGGTTATTTAAATGACACCTCTTAAAGGAGGTCTGCCTTTTGGGGTCCCTCTGGGTGCCAGGGGGTGGCACTGGTCAAGGTTTCATCCTGGGCATCCCTGCATCGCTCTCTTCTCATCACCCTCAGGACACCCTTGACAGTGTCACCCCTCACCGCTCCCCCCCCAGCCCAGCTGCTCTGCCCCCACCCCAGTGATGTACCAGTTCTGTAATGGGATTCAGGGTCGCCGGAGGTGCTGTGGGGCAGCTTGTGGGTCTGGTGGGCACCTGCCAGCAGCCACCCAGGAGTGGGTCCCCCTGCACCAGGCTGTCTCCCATCAGAAGACCCTGACTTTGCAAGTGAACTCTCTCCAGCTGCTCCACAGCTCTCCTCTGCCCTCACAGCTCACTTTGGCCTCCCCAAAGTCGCGTCCTTTGCCCTCCTAGGTGTCCCTGAGCCTCTGTGGGGTGCAGGGTCTCGGGGCAGAAGCTGGGGTGGCACTGCTCTGTGGTGGGAGATGTGTCCCTCCCAGGACAGTCCCGCTGCCGCAGCTCAGGTCACTCCCCTCCTGCCACATGGGATGAAGTGGTGGTCCTCCATAAAGTGTTCACACAATATGGAAGAAGCAGCCATGTGAGGTGCCCAAAGTCACCCAGTGCCCTTGCACTTCTTCTCACGTTATCTGCAGGACTATCATGGCTGGGTGAGTTTTCAGCCCCTTCACTGCTGTGGTGTCACTTCACAGCTCCGTGCCTCAGAGACCAGCTTCAGTGGTGACACGGTGACCCACCTTCAGCCCACATCACTCATCGAACTAGGGGTGGGACAACCTTTCGCTACACACATTGCACCAACCCACAAGGTATCTCAGGCTGGCACTAGGGCTCAGTTCAGGTCCACCTGCTGCCGTGGTGCTTCTCTTCTGCAGCTCGGTTTTGGGATGAGCCAACCAACACTGAGGAGATGTCTTGTCCTTACGCACTCCAACAGGTACTGACCAGGCAGAGGGAATGTGAGCAAGGGCCCATTCTCACCTTGCTCTTCCCCACATGGATCTTTTTTTGCCACTTTCGACCCTGCTGCAGGGCTGGAGCCTTCGTTTCCTATTATCCATGTGATGTGTCCCACGAGGCATCTACCAGCTACATGAGTCACATGCTATCGCGTATCCTCTTGTGTGTCTCCTCAAAGGTCCCCTATAGAAAAGACCAAATGGGAAATCACTCCACTCCCAGCCTTCCTCCCTGCTCTGTGCAACCCTGCGGCCATCTCTCTGTGACGTGGGCTGACAGGGAGAGGGAGACCTCAGTCTAAAGGACACGTGGATATTACAAGCTCTGCAGGACACATTGGGGAACATCACTGTGTCCAGTTCTGGGCTCCTCAGTTCAAGAAGGACAGGGAACTGCTGGCGAGGGGACAGCAGAGGGCTACAAAGATGATTAGGGGGATGCAACATCTTTCTGATGAGGAAAGGCTGAGGAACTTGCGTCTTTTTAGTCTGGAGAAGAGAAGGCTGAAGGGGGATCTCATCGATGCCTATAAACACTTAAAGGGAGAGTGCCAGGAGGATGGCACCAGTCTTTTTGCAGTGGTGCCCAGTGATAGGACAAGAGGTAACAGGCACAAACTTGACCATAGGAAGTTCCATCTACACATGAGGAGGAACTTCTTTCCTTTGAGGGTGGCAGAGCACTGGAAGAGGCTGCCCAGAGAGGTGATGGAGTCTCCGACTCTGGAGACATTCCGAACCCGCCTGGACACCATCCTGTGCAACCTGCTCTAGGTGACCCTGCTGTGGCAGGGGGGTTGGCCTAGATGATCTCCAGAGGTCCCTTCCAACCCCTGTGATTCTGTGATTCTGTGATTCAGAAACATCCCCATGGGGCCACCTCAGACACGACAAAATCTGTTATCTCAGAATCAGTTTTGGCAGCACAAGAGATTTGCAGAGATGGTGGGAGCTTTGCCCCAAAATTTACCATTTCTGGGACATCTGATTAGTATGGGTGCTGTCCCTGCACAGAGGGTCCTAGGATGTGGCCACCCTCCAGCATCCTGCCCAGTCCTCTGCCACACTTCCCAAATAGCCTTTCATCTCAGTGGGTTGGCTGGTCCCATCCCAAGATGGGACATGTTTATATGTGGAGTTGGGGATGGTGGTGGTTCCCCTTGTGGTGGATCTGGCTTTGGAATCTAGGACACTTACAGGTGACTGGGCAGAGTTAGGGCTCCCCATGGTGCTCGTGGCAACTGCCCTGACATACGTACCCATCTCCACCTGTATCCTGATGCTCCCTGCCCACCTCATTCTTTGGGGAGACCATGGGGTGTCTGCTGGGCACTGGCACCACCCCTACCTCCTATCTCTGTGCCTGAACAAGCAAATACTGTAAAGCACTGAGTGTTTGTCTGTCCCACTCCTGTGACAAGGAGTAAAACGTTCATAGGGTTTCCCAGGGTGACACGGTGAGGTCCCTCCTCACAGTTGCCATGACTGTTTTGTGTGCTTATAACCAACGCCATTCAGCCACCAGGTGCTTATGAGACATCACTAGGAGATATACCCGATCTGAGGAGGTGTTCAGGGTGGATGTCACCACCCTGGGTCCCCTCCATCACTACCTTCAAGGGCTGTATGAAGGAAGAGTAAGGCCTGTGTGAGTGCTGGGGTAGGAAGGTATGAACTTTTACTTGAATCCTCAAAAAAACTTTTAATTCTGTTGTCCAGCATAGAGACCAAATCTTTCCCCACTCATTGCCCTGAAACCAGATTTGGCTCTGGTGCCTCTTTCTATCCTACCCTGAGTACCTTGCCAACACTACCTTTGATGCAGGGATTCACCATTCCTTCTGTTTCCAGGGCTACCACAGCCTTCCACCTAGCCACTGGTAATGGCTTCATCTTCCTGGTCAGGTCTGGGTTCCCCTAGGCAGAGAAGATGTCCTTCTTCCAGCTTATGTCTCTCCTGTCTCTTTTTGTCTCCCAGGACTGAGGACCAGGGAGACTGGGTCTTCTCCCTTGTTACTCAAGTGGCTTAACCTGGGAAGGCTGATCTGGTGTTTCACCAGCTCCACCCTTGCTCCACCACTGTCTGGGTGGCAAGGAACCCCTAAATCTGAGCACATGTGATACACAAACTCACTAGCTGGTGGTGCTACGGCCAGGAGGACTATGAGACCGAAGTGTGTGATCCAAGACATCCAGGAACCAACCCTGGCCCACCTGGCTTACAGCAACTGGGATTCCCTCCAAGGTGGAAACACTTGGGATGGGACTTCTTTCGTCTTCAGGATCACATATCCGTGTCCTGTCAAAAGCTGAGGAGGTGAAAAAGGCTCCAGTTCTTCCAGCAGCTGCCAGGCTCATCATCTAGGATGAGTGCAGAGCTTCTCCCTCTGGGTGTAAGGACAATGTCCCAGCCACCCGTGCTGGGATCCCAGCTGGTTCCCCATGTAGGGGAGGGGCCAGGGGGAGACTCTTTATTGAAAGGAAAGTGGCTTCATTTGGACCAATTATTCTCAAACTGAGGTGGAGGAAGCCGTCATTTCAGCATTTCCTTTTTTTTTTCTCCTTTTACATTTGTTGTGTGTGTTTTTTTAACACTCTGGCAATGGCTGAATATCACACAAGTGCCCTGTCAAGAGATATATTCAATAAACACTTGACACCCAAGCTCAGGAATACATGGCCCGTGGCAAACATGAATTATTCAAATGGAAATCAAGATAATTTTGCTTCTAACTCAGAAAACCAAGACTCTCTCTTTCCTTCCTTATTTTTCCTCTCTTCCTCTCCTCGTTTTCTTTCTGTTCTTTCTTTCTTTCTTTTTTTCTTATAATTTCTTTCTTGTTTTTGCTTTTTCCCTCTCTCTCATGCTGGAAATCCTAACTGCATTAGTTTCTAGGGAACTCCCTTTGCTGAATAAACCAAGGTGGGGACCAGAAGGAATCTCCTTTGGATGAGGAGACAGTCTGCATGTTTGTCCCCTTGGCTGCTGTATCCCTTTGGCTGGGGTTCATGAGCAGGGGGACCTCTGTGGCAGGGTGCCATGGAAGTGCCGTTGCAGCTAGACGTTGGATCATCCAGCCAAAAACTCACCTCTTAGTCAAACGCGACTAGTTTGGGAGAAGCAGGATGTCACAACTGGCCTTTGGGATGCCTCTCCTGCATGACTGGGCCTTTCCTCTGCTCAAGTAAGTCTTCTGCCAACTGTGGGACTTGGCCAGGATGGGGTGGGCTTATGGCATGAGAGGTTTGGGATGCTGGGGTTGCACAGGTAGAGCTGCCTGGGGATCCCTGCTCTTGAAGGACCTGGATTGGACTCATAAGGCCAGCGATTAGCAGTAGTCTGAAGAGCTGAAAGAATGTAGAATGGGACAAAGTAGAAATGGTAGTGATGCCCAAGGCTAGAAGAAAGGAAGGCACCTCCATTCCTACGTCTACTCATTATCTCCCTTCCCCTTCCTCTCCTTCTCTCACATTTCTTAGAAATGTGGTCTCCAGCTGATCAGCACCAGGTCGTACCAAAGGCTTTGGCTCATGACAGCTCTTCCCCAGCCTGGGACTAAATGGGACATTGAAGCCATGTTGTGTGCTAAGAAAAGCCAGAGTTGTCTTTTAGGAAAGCTTTAGAAATGAGACGCCTTGACCAGAGTCGTGTGCAGCAGAGGGGGCATTGTCCTGTTTCCTCCCACCATCTGGAAGGTCTCTTTCCAGCTATTCATGGACTTCTCTTCCATAGACTGATTGAGCTTTGGCCTCTCCACCAATGACCTGGTGTCAGGGAACGATGCCTGCTCAGACATGGGCTGAGATTCTCCACTGAGTCACGGCACAAAAAAGAACTGAAAGAGTTTTCTCTGCACAAAAACATGTTGGCTTTTGATATGGTGCTTTGGCTTACAAAGAAATACAACACGCTTGAGCCCTCCAGGTACACGAGGGACTGAAAATGGCTCTTAGAACCGTAGAATCATAGAATCATTGAATAGTTTGGATGGGGAGGGATGTTTAAAGGCCACCTAGTCCAACCCCCCTGCTATAAGCAAGGACATCTTCAACTAGATCAGGTTGCTTAGAGCTCTGTCCAACCTGACCTGGAATGTCTCCCAGGATGGGGCATCTACCACCTCTCTGGGCAACTTATTCCAATGAAGTTTCACCACCCTCAGCATAAAAATTTTCTTTCTTATATCTAGTCTAAATCTACCCTCTTTTTAGTTTAAAGCCATTACCCTTTGTCCTATCGCAACAGGCCCTGCTAAAATGTTTGTCCCCAAACAAACTGGGTTATTACAGGCTATTTCTGGGCTCTTACAGGCTTTGAGGTGTGCAGACACACGTAGCAATGCTGTTCCCATCAGTATCTGCAGGGCTTTAGGAGCCATGGGGCTGTGAGACGGATCAGAGGAGAAGCAATCCCACCAGCAGTCCGTAGGGTCTCCGCCACCAGGTCCTGGCAGACCCTGATAGCAGGCAGGAAAGTGAAGGTGCTTCCCGCAGCTTCCATGGCTGCTTTCATCTGGTCAAAGCTGTTAACTATTTTACGGCTCCCCTTCCTCCCTTCCCTGGTAACATCTCCCCTGGGTGGGAGTAGGCTCCAGCCAGCTCCATCCTTCCTTCCTCTCCTTTTCTCCAACCCTGCTGGCAATGCTGGAGTTTCCCCGCTCCTGGTGAATGGCCGTGGTTACTTGTGAGGTTGGGACTGGCTGTCAGCCAATCACAGCCCAGCAGCAGCGATCTAATAGCCCCGGCGCCAGCCATTTAAGAGGAAGGAGAATATAGGTCATCAGTGACATCATCTCTCGGAAAGGTGGGGGGGGGCAGTATTGAGAGGAGAGGGGGAAGCAATCGTTTAAATTTGGAGAGGAGCTAACTGGAAATTTGGGCCATCAGGAGAATAATGGGCCGAGAGGAAGAGATGGGGATATTAATAGAGCTGGTTTCTGTAAGAGCTGGAGCGAGCAGCAAGGGATGGAGAACCACAGTGAGCCTCCGCGTCGGCAGGCGTGTGTGAGCCGGAGCAGGCTGGGAGCCCCCAGGGGCCTGGAAGCATCAGCCTGGATTCCTGCATGGCCACACTGTGCAAAACCTCCGTCTGCATCCTGGGAGCCCAGCAGGTCTCTCCTCTTGCTCCTCACCTGGTGGTCTTCCATCCCCGCTCCACCCCATCCTGGCTGGCCGCCCCTGTCTGCCAGCCACAGCAACCACCATCCTGAGAAACCCTCTGAGAAACCTCAGTGGGTTTGTGGGGACCAGTGTGGAGCTTGGTGTGGGTCCCACTTGCTCCTCTCTGCCCGGCTGCTGGTGCCATCTGAGCCCAGTTCCCTTCGTCCACAGCCCCGCAGAGTTTGCATGCTCAATCAGGCGGATGCAACACCCCCAGGCAAGTTTTGGTTGCATTTATAGGTTAAGATCCTTGACAGCCTCTCCCCGCTCACTCAACAGGGACCTAGAGACACTATGGTATCTCCATCCTCGGGGTTGTTCCACCCTCGCTATACAAGGCGCTGAGCAACCTGCTCTAACTGGCCCAGCTTCCAACAGTGTTGGACTGGAGACCTCCATGTATCTCTTCCAAATCTGGGACTCTATGCCCCTTCAAAGGGCAGAGGACCTGCAGACACCATCCCTCCTGGGACATGAGGTGGATGTCCGCTTCCAGAGGGTAGCACAGCTCCACCTTGCCCCATCTCCCTCACTTGGTAGACATCCGAGAAGCACACCCCAGAGCAGGGCTGTGTGTCTGGCTGTGTCAGTGAGCGGAAGAAAGCTGGGGAACAGCCCTCCTGGGTGCCAAAACTCTCTCGGCAGCATCCTACACTCCCTGGTGTGGTTCCACCTGAACCAACTGGTACCCAGCCACAGCAAACTGGGGCTGCCCTCGGGGCGTAGCGCAATTCCCAGGAAGCAGCCTGTACAAGTCAAGGGTGTCTGGCAGCAGGGACGCAACCGACTCCCCATTTTTCTACCTCTGGACCAAACACCCTTCACAGGTACATTTGATGCTCTGCAGTCCCACCAAGCTCTCACTGTGCCTGATCTGTGGCCACCTCAATTAATTCCCCACCGCCCCGTGTTGCTGCAGGGCTGCGCCGCGCTGCCGTGGCACTGCCATGGAGGAGAGCGGGAGAGGGAGCGGGACAGTGCTGCCGGCTGAAGGAGATGCGGGAGTTGAATATGTATGACGAGGGGAGGGAGAAAGGAAGGGGGTGTTCCCCTTGTTAAATATTTACCATCCCAGGCGGGTGATGTGATATTTCCTACCCTCTAGGAATTCCTAGGGACTGGCAAGGTTGACCAGAGGGGAAGAGGGGCTTTCTCCCAGCCTTATCTGAGCAGCAAAACCTTGTTCCCATG
>VFFE01007901.1:528542-543524 GCA_008921705.1 Burhinus oedicnemus | reverse complement strand
CCTCAAAGCCCGGGATGCAGTGATGGGTGCCGGGGTCGCTGCGCCGGATCGGGGTCGGTGCCCGGTGCTGGTGGTTCGCAGGTACCGCTTTGTGTCCCCCCTTCCCCTTCCCTCCTTCCTTCCCCCCGCTCTTAAAAGTTTGCAAAAGCGAGCGATGCAATATTTATCACCCGCCATCATAAAAAGGCGAGTCGGTATTTCCCAGGCACAAATGCAAAGCGCTCGGCTCGGGAGCTGGAGCGGGGCTGGGCCGGCCATGGCTCCCCCCGGGTGGGGAGCAAAGCCCCGCTCCCCGGATGGTGCTGCCAGGTAAGGATGGGGGGATCCGGCCGGGGGCTGGAGCAAAGGATGGGGCAGCCCTGGACAACGAGCAGCGGGAGCCAGGGGAGCTGCGGTGGCTGGGAAGGGTGGGCAGGAACTCCCGGAGTGGGGATGAGGCCTGGAGAACTCATCACACACAGGGGACTGGGAAGGAACGTGGCGGTGATTGATCCTGCTCCTGCTCCTGCTCCTGCTCCTGCTCCTGCTCCTGCTCCTGCTCCAGCAGCGCCCGCTGTGCCCAGATCCGGTGCGAGGCTCCGGGAGGCACGGGGGGTTTGATCCGTGAGGAGGTTGAGAGGGGCCCCTTTTGCATCCCAGCCCCTGCTCCCAAATAGCCACCTCCTGGGCACGGTTTGGGGAAAAGCTGCTGGTCCTTCCCAGCAGAAGGTCTGGGAGGTAGGACAGCCCGGCGACAGGTCTCAGCCATGGTCCTGTGTGTGTCCGGCTCCTGCTGCTGCTCGCCAAGGTGCCCCAGTTGGGGAAAAGTTGGTGGGCAGGGGTGGTGAGGGAGCCCATCCCCGAGGCTTCAGGGCTTCCCAGCTGTCCCCCTTCTGGGGCAGCACGTGTGGGTCTCACCTCGAGCGCTCGGGCCCAGGCTGGATTCCTAAAGGGAACCCAAACCTCTCCAAATTCCACCTCTCTGCAGTGCACTTCGCCCAGGGCGAGACTGGAGGGAGGTGCGGGGCAAGGAGAGCAGGCAGAGCTTTGGAAGAAGGAAAAGAAACACACACGGAGGTGACATGGGCACACGCACACTCCCTGTTCCTGGAGAGCAAAGGACATCCCTGAACCATGACCCTAGAGGCAAAATAGCATTAAATGAAAGGAATATTGATTGGACTGGACACACAGCTCTCACCAGTTGGGTTTTTTTTATTTATTTGAGGTTTGATATAAGAGCTAGCCTTGAGATTTATCAAACCTGTGGCTTTGACAGCAGATCTGCCTCTAAGGGTACCAGCTCACCCACCACTGATGCTGCCCCAGAGCTCAATGAGAAGGTGATGGCCACCCTGGAGAACCTAATATCCTAATCTACTTCCAAACTGGTGGAATGGATGGGGTGGTACAGGCCTTCTTCCTTCCCCCAACGCTCCAGCCAGGAGATGATTCATCCTGGGAACTCAAAAGCATCACTCACAGCTAATTGATCAGGGATTTGAGCCTTGATACAGATGCATTTGGGGGTCTTCAAAGCAGGGGTGCCTACGTGAGCGCAGACCTCTAGGCTCCAGTTACGGTCAATGTAGAGGAACCGAGGAGCCTACAGTGCAGTTCATCTCCTTCTAACATCGACTTCTGAAGCGGGGCAGGTGAATGGTACTCTAGAGGCATCTAACTCACCTTAAAGACTAGAACGATGCTGAACGACCAGCTCAGATGGAGACATCTATAAATGGGGACCTGGCAGCTTAGCAGAGATGAGTCCTACCCCTGGTGCTGCAAAGGCTTCCTGAGGAAAGTTGCCCACCAGTTCTGGGCTGCTGAAGCTCTTAGATGTCAGTTCTTGGAGCTCTGCCCGGTGAGCCCCAGGAGCCGCTGTGTGACCCCGTAGCACGGATCGCTCTTGCAATACAGTGCTTACTTCCAAGCTGTTTAGCTCCATGTCATGCTCTTTTGGTTTGGTTTTTTTTTTTTTTTCTGCTATAAAAGCCGAGACCCTCCAAGAATTTGGGCACCTAAGTCCCTTGAGCATACAGATAGATGATCCAGGCCAGGGTGTCCATGCCACCACTCACGCAGGAATGTGCTTAAACTTATCCACGCTCTGCTGAGCGGAGTCTGGTCACCCCAGGCAGATGTAGACTTGTTTGAAGAAACCTTGGGGGAGGCACTGCCCTTCCTTTACGTTTTAGAATAGCGTAATTTGGGATGGAGTAAGGCTGTAACGCTGCACCGGATCCCTTTCACCCCACTTCGTCTCACAGGCTCAGGGACCGACTGCGGCTCCTGAGCCGCAGGATGACGACAAACGGTGCCGGCACAGCTCCCGTGTCAGCACCAGATCACAGGGCCACGGGGCAGATTTCCCCACCAGGCAAGGAAGGTTGTGGATAGTTGGACTGTCTGGGGACCATCAGTGGGTCCTGTCTCTCCATCCATGGAGCTTGTAGCTCTAGCCTTCAGGCAGAGCTTTAAAGGATGTGGGGAATCGGCAAGGTGGACCAGCCAGCCCCAGTAACAGCACCAGGCACTGCCTGACCTTAGAGGGGTAACTCCAGACTACGCCTGTGTCACTGCAACCGGCCCGTAGACCGGAGGGAGGATACGCGAACACCCTCGTTCAAATATTACCAGCACGTCACAGCTTTGCGCTCAGCTTTGGGTCTGGAGGAGAGAAAATGCTCCGTGTTCTTTCAAAGATTCCTGCCTTTGAAAGCCATACAGGTAAAGGGTGCCCCTGCTGACGGACTCTCTTCTATTATTCTATGTGTTTTAGTGCAGTGCAGAGCAGATGTATTTTTAAAGAGGCCGATGCTTGAAGTAGGCTCCGTTCCACTACAGGGGAAAAAGGAGTAAAGCAGTAATTACAGGCTTCATAGATGCCCGAGCAGGGAGGAGGACAAGCCGGGCTCGAGGGGGAACCCAGGATGAAGGCTAGCAATTAGCTGGCTTTGGAAAGAGTTTGGGAAACCGGGCAGGGTATCGCGCGGGGCAAACCCCACGGCTGACTGCAGGGTGGGGGAACAGGCAGGACAATTATCCCCTTCTCCAGCTGACCAGTCGCTCTTCACAAGGACCAAGTCCTCGGTCCGGTCACAGGTCTCCCGTCTGTGCTCTCTGTCACCAAACCCTTCCCCCAGCTCGGGGAAGCCACCAGGGATTTTGACTGAGCAGGGAGTGCAGGATCAGGCCCCCCGTTGCGTGTTCCCATGGGAGCTCAGCTGTGCCAGGTGAGGAAAGGTCTTTTTGTGTTGGGGGATCAGGTCAGGGCATAGTGGGAGGGGTAGTTTGGTGACTTGCTCTGAGTAGGAGAGGAGAAAGAGGAAACATCCAGGTGGGCAGAGGAGATGCAGAAGGAAAGCCCGCGGAGAGCTCACGGGGTGAGGGAAAGCTACGATGGACGGGCTGGTCTGCGTTACTGCAGCCCGACACTCCGATGTGGGTGAATTCTCACGGACCTGAGCTTTCGGTCACCTGGGTATCGCGTCCTGCCCTGCCAAAATTGCGCCACTTTCCACCCAGCCTGGTCAGAAGAGGGTGGGACCTCCAGAAAACAACAGGAAAAGCTGCTCACCCTTGAAATATCACCCGGTTTGCATTTCCAAGGACCAAATTCTGAGTTACCTCCTCTTGCTACCAAAATCAGGAGTTGGGGTGCTCAGTCTGCCTGAGGTACCAGCAGCTGTAACGCTTGTGTGCAAATACAGAGCTCCGTGCTCCACACGCTCATCCCAGTGACGATAAGGGGTCCTAATAAAGCTACAAGTTTGTGTCTATTTTTAAATCTGTGTTAAAGAAATACTTCCAGAAATTTAATCTTGTGCTTTTCCCGTGCAAAGACCAAGGTCTTGCTCTCACCAACCCGCACTTGCAGGAACAGCCCTCTGCTTACCGGCAGTCCTACTGAAGCCACGTAGGAACAGTCCCTCATTTTTAGCCATAGAAAAAGCTGTGGGATTCGGCTTTGGATCATTGGGTGAATCAGAGAGTAGAGGGAAGCTCACAGGGGATTTCAGAAACTTTGGGATCCTGGAGATAGAGAGATCAGAGATAAAAATCTATATTTCATCTGCAGCATCTCACCAACATTTCCAGCAGCTGTAGGAAAATAACAGCTCTCTGAGAAATATGAAAATGCCAACTAAGAACGATGTTTTATTTATACCAGGCAAGGAAGGTTTTCGTTTCACACAAGAAAAAAAGCATGGGTGTTGGTGTAAAATCTTGCTCGATTGTTCCGTGACTACCTGACTGCTGCCTGCGGATCAGAGGGAGTTTGTTTCGCAGAGCCTGTCCTCAGCGGCGTGCACCGCAGCCCCTGTCTCACGCTAGTCAGCAGAAACTCTGCCTCGTTCACCACCAGCTCCAGGAAGGCGCTTCCCAGCCTCGCTGCACATCGCTGTCGGCTAAATAGTGGAGCTGAGCCACGCTTGCCTCTTCCATAAAACAGAGCACCCGACGCAAGGCGGCCTGTTGGCCTTGCGATACGATGGGGGAGCATCCACCACACCCGTCTGTCCACTCTGGATCCTGCGGTCTGTCCAGACTTTGGACTAGTTCCTAACACCAACATTAACACTCAGTGCAAAATTTTTCCTGTTGTTTATCCGTATTTGCACTACGTACCTTGGGGTCCCCAAGGGAGATCAGGGTTCAGGATCCTCAGCTTAGGAATGACAAGTTCATTGTCCCGTTTTTAGCCCTGCGCTGCTGACACCGAAACGTGAGTGTAGGGCTGGGTCAGGGTCCCGCTGGTGGTAGTGGAAGTTCGGGGCAGGAGGGTTGCTTTCATGCAGTCACCAAAACCAGTTAATATAATTTTTGGAGGCCCTTTTTCTCACTCTGAATCACACCACGAGTGAGTCTGCTCCCTGTCACACCTGCCTTTTGATTTTCTTCTTCCCCCTTCATCTTCTCCCTCCGCCCCCTCCATCGTCTGCTCTTCTCTCCTCCCTCTTTCCCGTGCAGGACTCTCCATCCCTGCCGTCTGCCCTCTCACATGTGGTCCAGCTCACCTGCTCTAACACCAGGGCTCTTGACCAGCCCATCCCATGGGAAATGGTGGCAGCGGGTCCCAGGCTGAGCACAGCTCCTGTCGTGTCGCAGTCTGTGCCGGCTGAGCCAAGCAGGGAGGGGTGTTTCCCTCCCAAACCCACGCAGCCTCCTGGTGTGAGGGACACTCATATCGGGGGGAGTTTCATAGAATCATAGAACAGTTTGGGTTGGAAGGGACCTTTAAAGGCCACCTAGTGCCACCCTCCTGCCATGGGCAGGGACAACTTCGACTAGAGCAGGTTGCTCAGAGCCCCGTCCAACCTGGCCTTGAACACCTCCAGGGATGGGGCATCCACCACCTCTCTGGGCAACCTGGGCCAGGGTCTCACCACCCTCAGTGTGAAAAATTTCTTCCTTATATCTAGTCTGAATCTCCTCTCCTTTAATTTAAAGCCATTACCCCTTGTCCTATTGCAACAGGCCCTGCTAAAACATTTGTCCCACCTTTCTTCTAAGTCCCCTTTAGGGACTGGAAGGGGCTGGAAGGTCTCCCCGGAGCCTTCTCTTCTCCAGGCTGAACACCCCCAACTCTCCCAGCCTGTCCTCCCAGCAGAAGGGCTCCAGCCCTCAGATCGTCTTCGTGGCCTCTTCTGGACCCGCTCCAACAGGTCCAACAGTTTCCCTTCTCCAGCTGGGAGGACCATTCGCTCCTTCAAAAGGACCCTTCGGCGCAGACCTGCTCACATCTCCCTGCGGGGAGGGAGGGGATGCTGGACCTGCCTGGCCTCTGCTCTGCTCTCCCACCTCCTGCGGCAGGAGCTAAGCTGGTTTGCTCGGGCAGACAAACCGGGACCAAACCACCAGCAGAGAGGCACCGAGGGAGTCCCCAGGCTCCAGCTTCTCCCATTAGAGACCCAAACCTCCCCGCTGGGAGCCGGGGAGGCAGCACAGCCTCCCGTGCACGGGTTAATGGCTTCTGATGACTCTTCCCGGAGATGCTTCAATTGTCTTTGCCCGGGTTTCTCCCTCGCAGGCTGCTCCGCTCAGCGCCTCTTATGTGGAGTTTTAGCACTCTGCCTCTCTCCTGCAGCCAGCATCTGGGAGCGCTGACTACCTCCGGGTTCTCGCATGGATTTTTTCCATGCCCTAGCTGTGCTGTTTGGTTCAGATCTAAGCGAGCTTTTCAAGCGTGCTGCCTGTATGTCTTTATTAAAAGACACAGCTTAAGGAGGGGGTGTGGGGGGGTGTGGGGAATGGATCGTCTCTAGATGCCCTCTGTAGCCAAAACCATGGGAATCTTCTGCTCTACAACTGTTCACGGCCCCCAACAGCTGCGCAGTACAGCCGGCCGGATCAGCAGGACACGGGGTCAGTTCTCCGGCCATGACTAATTCATCACGAAGTGCAGCCCCTCTGCTTGTTACCTTTGTGCTGCTGTCTCCGCTGGTGTAAAGGCAGGTGGACAGACAGGGACATGTCCCCGAGGGGTGCGGACCGGCTAGGGGGGGAAGGGGGAGGTGGTCGGCACGCTGATGGAGACGCTGAGTTGTATTCCCCGTGGCTGGTGGAGGAGCCCAGCTCTGTTGTGAGACAGGGGATGAAAAGCGGTCATTGATGATACCGGCTTATGAGGTATAGGTTTCCCTCGGGAAACTTTGAGTCCTGGGTCAGATTTTGTTCTCAGATACCTCGAAATCAAGGCAGTCATTCCAGGCGGGTGCTGACATTGCCGAAAGCCAAGTCTCTGGGAGTCCTTCTGCCTGGCGCTGGGATGTGCAACCACCTCTGGAGCACGGGCAGCAGCGCCCAACGCTGCCTGGCCCCAGGAGCAGGGTCCCAAAGCCTGGGCATGGACCTCCAGCCTTGACTTCTTGCAGAAGTTACCAGGAGCTGTTAGTGACTGCAAGTGGTGAGAAAACGCTTGCCTTTCACCCGAGACCTGGTGTCCCATCAAAACACCACGGAAGGTGCCGCAACAGCCCGGAGGAGAACGTAGGCACCATTATGGACCTGTCCCTGTGATGCACCTACCCTCAAGTCCTGGCCAAAGGCTCTTGACCTTCTGCCACCACAAATTGGCCCTGAAATCCAGTTTAGACATAATGTTTTCCTTCGCTCCTTGTCTGGAAGAGTGCTGTTAAGCAGCTGCCGTGCTCCGCACCAGGAGCAGCTGCATTAAGCGCTCCTCTTGCCGGGGGAAGTGGCTGATGTTTGCCGTGATGGCTGTGCATCCCCCCCTGTGAACGGCTGGCTGTTGTAAGATACTAACTGAGCCAGCCACATGCTTCACGATGTCAATTGTAGTTCAGTGTTAATTATTTATGATAAAACTTCATAATGTGCTGTTAAATGGGCTGCAGGATATTTTGGTTAAATTAAGGAAACCTTAAAGCTCCCTCTGTAGGGCCTTGCTCTTTGGGCCTTGCTGAGAGCAAAGGTTCGATTAAAGCTTAGGACTTGTGGCCTCTGCCTATGGCCTCCAATTGTTGAAATCACGGGGGCGTGGAGATCAATTCAATAGCTCAGCTTCGTTGTTTCCAACAGTAAAGTTCTAGGTGAAGGGTTTACCAAGAAGACTTCAAAGCCGGGTCTGCAGCGTCTCCTCGAGTCTGCAGAGAGCCTGGAACACCGGCCGTGCTGCCTCCTGGGCTTGGGCTTGCCCCATGCACGCACCACATGGCCACGCAGCCCTGCTTCAGCCCGCCTGAGGATGCTGCTGGAGGACACTGCTCTCACAGACCTTTGCATGGTCAACTCTGGACAAGCGAGTTGGCCTCGGTCTCCTACATTGTCTGGCAGCCTGAGCTCCGGCTGCCCTGACATCCTACGGATGCGGAGAGCCGAGCCACCCCAGTGGGGACACCCCTGCTGCCCTTGGTTGCTGAAGGCAACTGGCCTCCGGGCTGCTTGTCCTGCCCTTCTTGGGACACTGGTCTTCCACCCATCTCCCAAAGGCCACCTCTGCCAAGCTAGGGAGCAGGCACTTGGTCTGCTTGGCCCTGGGGGGGCTCAGATGCACACAGAGGCCCTTGCACGGAGGTGGGGATAGATGATGCTTCCACCAGCCCTGAGAAGCTGCTTAACTGGTACATTTGTCCACTAAAATCCTCAAGTGATTTGGAGTCCTTCAGCAGCGAGAGAGGCCAAGATGCGACCTCCTCTCACCACCCATAGGTGAGGGGATGCGCTGGTGTCAAGCGGCTCACAGGGGACTTACCGAGGCCCCAGAAAGGACTTTATTCTGACTGTAAGAAAATTGCAGGGAACAGGGAAACCAGACCTGTGATCAAAACCAGCACTGAGGGACCAGACCCTGCACTCAAGAGGTGGCCGCTCTTATCCAGGTGTTACTTCAGTGCCTGCTTTCTCTAAATATGGTTTGACCCTGATTCTGAGCAGGGTGGAGGAGAACCCTGGAGAGGTTCTGGGTGTCTGCCTGTCCTTCCTCCACAGCATTCCTTTGCCGGAAAGATGAGCTTCACACCCTGTACCCCCAGACAGCCCTGGACCTTCCTGCACGGTGACTTGCACGGAGCAGGGGATGGCAGGCAGGGGAGGTCTGAGCATCGTCCACCTCCACCAGGGCAACCCTTCTTCTTGACCAGCACTCTCTGCACAGCTCCGAGCGAAGGCATCTCACCCAGCCTGAAACCAGGTCCCCACAAGCCTCTCCACACTCCCTGTCCCAGCTTTCATCCCCTTGCAGACCACCCAGATTGCTTCCCCAGCAGCGCTCACGCCCTGGCCCTGCTGTCCTTCATCCCTCAGGCTCTGCACAGCCCTCACACCAACTGTTTTGGGGACCAGAGCTGCCCCTCGGGTGGCCCCTGAGACAAAGTGGGTGTTGAAGCTTGCCTTTTTAGCAGCCCACCATGCTCTAACTGCTGCACGAGTGCATCACGGGGGATGGCTGCCGTGCTTTCTAAAAGCAAAGGGGTCCTGCTCAGCCCTGCCGGATAATATTAGTCA
The DNA here is from genome assembly GCA_008921705.1 of Burhinus oedicnemus. Taxonomy (NCBI): domain Eukaryota; kingdom Metazoa; phylum Chordata; class Aves; order Charadriiformes; family Burhinidae; genus Burhinus; species Burhinus oedicnemus. The sequence goes on along the minus strand of VFFE01007901.1, from coordinate 534,575 downwards.
GGATGTATCCCCTAAGGAGTCCTAGCTGGGCAGGCTCAGCAGAGTTCCCCATGGATGCTCTGCTGGAGGTGGGCTTCATAAACCACCCTGGGATGGGGTTTCTCCTCCACTATGTCTCATCCTACCACCTTGCCAGGACACCCTTCTCTGCACAGACTCAGGAACCCAACATGCATTTGGGGTCTGTCCGAGAACCAGACACCTCAGAGTGAGGTATTGTAACACTGAAGTGGTTAATGGCACCCTCCACACCAAAGTTGCGCGGGGAACTTGAACCTAAGCAGGGACTTGAGGCCAGCTCCCCTGCCTCCACCTTTGCCTTCACTTCATTTTTGGGGTTTTTACTGGGGCTACAGCTTGGCAGGACAACATGTTCCATCATGCCCTCGGCGACTCCTGATTTCACCAGCCTTTTGCAGGTTGCGTAGATGGACCAGTTTGCTTCCAGGCTCTCCTCCTCCTCATCCATGGGCAGATGCACTGGATTTTACTCTCACCTGATCAAGTGCTCTCCAGTGAATGGTTTAGGAGCTGCTTGCAGGGCCTGGAGCTCCGTTAATTTGTTAATGGTGCTTTGCTCTGTGTGCTCGCCGAGGGGTTAGACCATGGCGTTCCAGCTCCCTGCCTGGAAAGGGGCCAAAGCCACAAATTCCTCTCAGGGTGGCTGGGTGAAGGCACCTTGCGTCGATCCCCCTGCGCAAGTGCTCCCTCTGCTCACTGGAAAGCCTATGGAGATGCACATGAAAACAGCTGTGAACCCCACGGTGGGCTTCGCTTCTGCAGGTACCTCCCTGTTTTCAGGGCGGCCTATTTGCTCTCACAGAGAGCACCATGTCTAGACTTGTCTTTAAGGTACCCTAAAGCCTCCAGTGGGCAACCACCTGCACTGCAAAAACTTATCTCAGCGCTCGCAGCCCCCTCCACGTTGAGCACCTTCATGGGATTTTGCTTTTGTCCCCGTTCGTCCCCTGGTCCTGCTGTGTGTGCAGCACTTGTGCAACCATGTGAGGGTCAGAGGAGACCCTCTGGCAGCTGCCCCAAATTCCCTGCATCACTCGTCTTCTCTCCATAGCCCACAGCTGAGCACAAACTCATCCGATGAGGAGAGTAACCCCTAGAGGGTCTTTGACATCACATGGTGCCAAGGAATGTGTCTGTGCAAGGTGTACGGACATTGTGGGTGGCTTTGCATGGCCATGGGCTATGACAGAGATGAGAATGGTTCTCGTAGCTCAGTTTGGGAGAAGGTTGACTCTGAAATCAAATTAGGCTTCACCAATACCATAGCTCTGACACTGAGAGTGGAAGGGAGGAGTGAAGCTTCTAGTATCTGGAGATTAAAGGCTTTTCTTGCTTTGGGTATTGTTGAACAGTAGTTTAACCTAAATAAGTCCCTTCCACACACAAGCCCCTTGTCATTCAAATGTCACATCCTGAAAACAACATGTCCCTGCTCAGCTTGACCACCTGACTATAGACATCGAGTATATGCCAAGCCTTGAATTTCCTTTGTCGCATCAGACAAACTCACGTCGTTTAGCATCACATTTTAATGCCCTCTGCTCTGTGCACGCATGAGAATGGGAGAAATGGGCTGCTGTGGTGGTTCCTCAGAAAATCCAGACCTTAGGAGAGCCCCAGTCTGGAAAGATGTGGACTGGCTGATTCGCCCTCTGCTTTCAGGTCTTCCAAGGCGGATAGGAATCATCCCTTCTTTTCCCACCCCTGAGATGCAACTCCAGCCACCACCTCTCTTGCTTCTCTCCTGTTTTGTGCTTTCCGAGGTGATGCCCAAGGCCACTGTGTCTGGCTCTGTGGAGTCCTGTTCTGGAAGCATCCTTTGTCCTGCTGACGCGAGGAACCAATGTTCATTTCCAGGGTCTGCTTGCAGCCTCTCCCCTGTGCAGAGAGATGAGCTGGCACGCAAGGAAGCTGGAAAGGAGTGTGAAAGCAAGACATGAACTTCTGTCTTCTTATGAGGGACTTGTTCCGATTAGAGCCATGCTGGGCTGGCACAGCTTTATGAGGGGATGGAGTCCAGTCAATGAAAAGGAGAGAGGATAGTTTCTTGGATTCCTGAGGGAGCACCACAGAAGACCATTTCTTCCTGTAGTTGTTCCCATCATGGTAGCCTTCCTTGTGCATGTCATTTTGCCAGGCTGAAAGCCTCAGCCTTCTCCTGTTGCAGGTTACACCCTGTGGAGTTCCCAAATCTTCAGTCCTTTGCCATGGGTTTTCCATGGGAGCCGAAACTAATCCAGTAAAGCATGCCATGTTCCCAGCTGGAGAGCAGGGAAGGAGGTAAAGTGGGGTTAGAAGAACCCTAAAGGACCCTCTTTCGTTGGGTCAGTCTCACATTCTTCTGATTGCTTGATGCCTTGGAGCACCTCAAGTTTACTATGAAGTAGTGGAGGAGTGGCTCCCACAGGCACCTGACAGAAGTGTCCTCTCTTGACCCTGGAGGTGAGACCTTTCTAAGGTTGCTGCTCCTGCCCTGGCACACCTAGGGCTGCCATCATAGAATTGTCCGTGTTTGTACTTGTGGGTCCTCAGCAAGATGTGGTGTTACCACAGGACCGAACCTGGCTGGTGACGCAGAAATAACCCCCCACCGGTACTGCGTTTGCTGTGATGGCTACAGCAATCCACAGTGATTTTTAGATGCTCTAGACAGACTTTTTTTGAAGCTTTGTTAAAGAAGCTGATTGACACAACTCTGACGGAAGAGGCATTTTGAATTCTTACCTGAGTATCCCCTTCGGCCATACTCTTTCTACCCATTCTCCCACCATTTATTACTAATGTATTGTATTGACATGGCTTGCTATACTACTCATGAACGAGGGAACCTCTCTCTCCCTTGACTGATGGATCAATGTCCTTCCAGACCAACTTTCATTCCTACAATTTTTGCCAACCTTGCTGTTTCTCCGCTCTTTCTGTTGCCAAGAAAAACTGTTGATTAGTAACAGTTTGGGTCCGCAACGTGAGATGAGGCTTCCTCTGTGTAGGTGAGAACATGTGCAAGAGACACAGATCACAGATTGGGCAGTGCGATGAACTTGCTCAGGTGGCCACTACAGTGTCTGCTGGTGTCCCTCTCCCACAGTAATGCCAACCTTCCTCACTTCTTGTTGTGCCATTCGATACTGACACCATCGGCAATCGGACAGCTGGCCCCAGATATCCCCGGTTTCCGAAGTATATGAAATTGCAGACATAGTAGGAGCCAACCTAAACAAGTCATCGCTTCTTCTGCTGTTGCTGGAGTACCCGCACCCAAAACATCAACTCTCACCATAGCTACTGCCTGCAAAAAATCCCTGTAGGAGGTGTGGATAGTTATCACCCACAGACTGCCTTGCAACGCCCAGGGCCAGCTAGTTAAAGTGTCCAATACCGTTGAGCACTCAACTGCCTGAGCACCAAAGTTTCTGGGCATAACAACCCCCAGCAGCATTGGCAGGGCGAGTCCCGGTGGTGAGGTCTCAGTGTGGAACCAGTCACGAGTCTAGTTATCCTCAGACAAGAGCCTCGCTAGATCATCTGTGCTCCCTTTGTCACATCAGCCTTTATACACTCTCTACAAGACAAAGTCCCTTGGGCATGGGGGAATATTTTTGTCCCAAGGAGCCTCACGGTGCGAAGACAGTCTCTTCTGACAGGCCATAAATATAAATTAGCCAGTTGCAGAATGATGACCCTTTGGTGTTAGCATCTTTATCTATCTGACCTGAGCAGGTGTCTTCAGGCCACCCCTGTGAAAACCTTTGTTTAACTCTGCTTCAGCTTTTTTTTTCCCCTCTGTCCCTCCTTCCCTCCCATCTCCAGTTCAATCTCGCTCAATTCGGCAGCTCGGCTGCCATACTCCCCGGGATAATGCAAGAGCGTCTCCTCCATCGCTGGTGTTTACCCACCCGCCTTGTTTGCAGTCAGCGGCAGGGCAAGGGGTTGCCGGTGCCTGCTGAGCTCCGGCTCCTTTGTCTGCCGGGCTGGACCTGCTCCTCGCAAAGGAGAGCGGGAGATGTGGTGGCATCACTCGGGGACGCTGCCAGGGTCTGACTCACCCCCCGTGACCTGGGGGCTGTGGGTTGGGGAGGGCAGGGGGAGAGGGGAGGTCACCCTGCCAGGAGAGGGCGGGTGGAAGGGAAGTTGCTTTTCTGCCTTTTTCGAAGCACTGATGACACGCAAATGTTTGGTGGCTGGGGACGGATCGCAGCGGATCGTACTCTTTTTGCCGGATGAGGTTGGAGTCAGGCAGTCACTTGCATGTCATAAGCCATGACCACCAGCATGGAGGATTTGATAAAAATCCTGCTCCTGGGCATCTTTCCAAAGGCGGGTGCGTGGAGGAGAGAGGACTCGGGCTGATTGACAGGGAGATGCTTTCCGCTCCCAACGCAGCCTTCCGCTCCACCACGGCAGCTCGCTCCTTAAAAAAAACAACCAGCACCTGAAAAGCGAGCGCAGACACAGAGAATGCAAGAATCCACTTAAAACAAACCGGGAGGGAGTCGTGAACGAGTGACTGTGCACTTTGTGGGGAATGGAAATGCAGCTTGCCTCTGCGCCAAGCCTTGATGGCTTCGTTCTGCTTCGTAAGGCTCTTAGCTCCTGCGGGCTGGAGCCAGCCTCCCTCCGAGGGCTGGGGCGGGAGGAAGGTGGCCTCCTGCAAGCCACGCCAAATATTTAGCTCAGTAAAAAACTCTCCTGTTCAGGGGTCTAAGTTCTGCCCGTAGGTTATGGCGGCAAAAGACGTTAATTGCCCTCGGAGGGATCCGGGTGAAGCTAAACACTGCCAAAAGCAAATACCCGCCCAGCGCTCCGAGTCCCACTGCAAAAGCACGCTCACTGCCTCCGTATTAACTTCTTATGGAAATAATAAAGACATTTCCATACAAAGATCTTCTGCCTTCGTGGCTCCCTTTGCGAAATTCTTCATTAGATAGCAATTTTCCCTGATGGCCTGAAGTCATCAGCTCTGAAACCTTCCTGTGAATAAAACGAGATCTTCAGGAGTATGATGCCGGGGGAAGAGAGCTGGGCATGGGCAGTGCTGGGGGATTTGAGCTGCTGGGTTTAATTACTGCACAGTGTCCCAAATCAGGGTACCTGCTGGTCCCAGGCAGTTTTGGGGTGAAAGCAGCCCCCTGAAATCACCCTGTCATCCCCCTCCCGTCCTGACTGCAGCTCTGGGGGGGACACGTACCCCCAGAGATGTGTCTTCAGCATGTCTGCACCACTGTGACCAGTTTTGACCACTAAGCCTGAGCCCAGCTAGGGACCGAGGTCGGGATGTCAGGAAGGAAAGGGTGGTCATGGAGGCTGCCCCAGAGGTGGCCAGCGCAGGAGGAGATTTGTGGATGTGCCAGCTGTGTCCAAGCCTGCCGAATAAGCTCTGTGACTTCCTCGCATCACAGACATGCTCCTGTTCCAGCGTCTGAAGTTCTGGTTTATCCCTCTTAATCGTGAACCTCAAAAGATATGGATAACTGGGGAAGGCAAAGCAAGGCAAAAAGCATCCTCAGACCACTGCAAAAGAAGAGTTCCTGTCTCCACCCTTGCCTGGAAGAGGTTGAGGGCCTGGGCAGGTCCCCATCTGTGCTTCCATGATGGACAAACCTTTCCCTCAACGCCCCACATCAGTGCAAGAGGGCCCAATCCCGGTAATATTTTAGCACTTCCGAACAGAGCACAGCCCTATCCAACAGGGACACCTTCTTCTCTTACTGTGCCCAACTTCAGACCTCTCCTGGCTCCTTCCTCCTGAGAATATGTGCCTGTCCTCTGGAAGAGGAGCTCAGAACATGGGCAAAGACAGCCCAGAAGCTCCGGTTGGAGAGTAGCAAACGGCGACTGCTCCAGCAGCAGCCCCTGATCAATCCTCTGTGTGCCTCGCCGCAGCGAGGGAAGAAAAAATGCTCCCACAGACGGCATCAGCCTCTGCTGAGTTTGGAGGGCTCTTTCCTATCTTTCTCTCTTGTCTTTTTTTTTTTTCTTTCCTCAAGCTTTTCTCTTCCTCTTTTTTTTTTT
>VFFE01007901.1:507783-528522 GCA_008921705.1 Burhinus oedicnemus | reverse complement strand
TTTTTTCCTTTTCTCTTCTTTTCTTACCCCCCCCCCCCGCCTTTGCAGCCTCTGTTCTTCATCCATTATTTAGGCTTTTCTGACTGTAACAGCAACATTCGCCTTGTATACCTTGTGTGGGGTTTAAAATATAGATAAAAGCAGAAGGTTGGACTTGAAACACAGATTCTGACGGTTGCTGCTGACTTTGTCTGGAAGCTACAAAATCTGGATCTGTCTGTACCCAGTGATGGTATTGGTACCGTTGGGTTTTTTGTTGGTTTTTTTTTTTGTGTGGTTTTTTTTTTTTTTCCTCTGGTTGATATTCCTGCAAACTGTCTTGGTATTTGATGTTTTCATTCAGCCTTTCAGTTTCTAAAAGTTCTGGGGCCTGGCTGGCTTCAGGACAGGGGAGCTGGACTCACGCAACTTTTGCTTCGAGGCTGCAGGTCTAATCTTGACCCAACCTGGCGGTGCCTGCAAATGCCCGCTGGTCTCCTGTCCCAAACGAGCTGGGGAGGAACAGGCAGGTGTCTCCATCCAGGATCCAGCAGTCTCTAATTGGCACCTCCAGCAGGAGATTCAACAAAGCTAAGGACTTTCCCTTTCAATTATAAATGTCCATGTTTCTTTCATGCCTGCTTTCTTCAGCCGTCGAAGCAATTGGATTTCGAGGACAAATGTTTGTGGGAAACAAATTTCAAAGTCAACGTGTGAAGAGTCCCAGAAAACATACTTTCTATTTGAACGGGCAGCAGGGCAGCCGAGGCGTCCTTCCAACCAGGAGACAGAGATGTGCCATGTGATGATTAGCCAACCAATTGCAAATGAGCTCCAGTTCCGAATATTCGTGACGGATCCGAAGATCTGCTAACGAGACGGAGTACAAGTGACAAACAAGAAAATTGCTCACCAGCTAGGGATGTTCCTCAAGCATAGAAAGAGAGGTGAAAGCCGGTGAACAGACGTGATTATGCATCAGCCACCAATGTTTGCAGTTCAGAAATGTACAACATATACTATTAAGAGCCAGAAGGTCCATCCTGCCTAAGCCTAATATCTTAAAGTTACGTGTACACGATTCCTTTATTCACTTTACTGGTCCTGAATCCAAAAGCCTCATGGAAGACATCAGTCTGACAGAAGGATCTCATGAAGAGGTTCCATCTTTTGATGGCTAGGAGGGGTTCTAGAGAAGAAATCTCCTCATAAGCCCAATCAGATGTCACAGCACTGAGCAGCTTTTAAGGGCAAACCCAGTCCACTGGCAGCAGGGACCACCCAAAGGAAGAGCTGCAGTTAAAACACAAACCGTGGTGGTTTTGCTGTATAAACTCAGCGACAGAGGGATGAGCAAACCCTCAGCTGGGTTGCCGGTAAGTAGTCAATGTCTGGCTGCTGGGTCTTCAAGGCATTGCTTCTTCTCCGAGATGGGGCAGCAGGTAAAGGTGATCCTCAAAAAAGGTGTTCATTTTTCACATCAGTGAGATCCACGCCGGTAGAGAAACACCTTGAATAAGGGTAGGAAACGTTCTCAGGGATGGCTGAAGTGCCATTTTAAATGAAGACGCTGCTGGAGGAACACCAGCTGAGCCAGCCAGCATTTACCAGGAGCAGGGCGGGAGAGTGTTATCATGGGTTTTGTCTGCTGGGAGGTTATCTGGGAACGTTCTCACCCTGCACAGAGTATTTACAAAGGAAAAAAGGGACTGACTCAGTTGAAAAGAGACCCGAGACTTCCAGCCACCAGCAAAAACAGGAGCTCTCTCTTGGTCCATGACCAAGACCTGCAGCCTTTATTATCACTACCAGCTGGCTTAGGCAGTGCTTGACCTTGCAGGGATCTGCAGCTTAGGTGCAGGTTTCAGCCTGCTGTGCGCCAGCAATCATGTAATAGAGCTGGATATTTTAATGGCAGGTATTGTTAAGATGTCTCCATAGCCCATCTGGCACTCTCAAAATAACTTTTTTTCACTCTAGCCCAGGGGAAAAATGTGTCTTTCAGGGTAAGGCTGGCTGTGGTTTCCTCCCAGGCACCGTCCTCATCCAAACAGGATTTGGAAGGAAACAGGGAAGGACTCATCAACTTTGATGGTCATCAGATGGTACAGGGCACCACTGGCCCCAGCGAGACTATGGCAGTTGGGGTGAGTGAAAAAGGGTCAGCAGTCTTGTGCCTCGAAGATAACGACTAGTCTTCCTGTCTGAAATACATCATGCAGCACTCTCTAAAAGTCCAGTTGTGCAGCAGTTGGGCGATATTTGGGGCATGGATCGGTCTGTGCTGTGTGGTTACAGCAGCTCTGGGAATGGATGATGAGACACGGTCCATGAACGAGTCCATCTCCAGGGAGCTGTACTCTTTCTCTCAGCTTCCTGAACGTGGAGCATTTCCTTCACTGCGCCTACAACTACAAGTCATCTGGCAGAGGCGTTACACTGAACACGAGAGAGAAGCTGCACAAATAAAAATACAACAATTAACAAGAGCAATAGAAAAAAAATTTGCATTATGAAAGGGTATCCCCAAGACCAGCAGCTGTTGGCAAGCCAGCATCTCTGGACTGGGGGACTGCAACAGCACTACACGGACTGAAATTGGCCTGATGTGGGTTTATGGGGCCTTTAGAAAGAGCGTTGAGGAGCACCTCTAAAATCCTTGAGGTGGTACCTTTAAATCATCAACAGGTTTGCCAAGCCAGGTTCACAATTCGCTCTTCCACGGATCTTAAACATCAAAAGTAAATAAAGAAATAAAACTTCCCATAAATCTGGGAACCACAGTACCGCTAATCAGAACTGACTAAATTGACATTATTAAACTGAGAAAGTTTTGCACTAGAAGTACGGGACTCTTTTTATCTCTACAAATGTCTCCCTTCAAATCTCACTAAATTCCTGGCCTCAGTGGCAGACTGAATAATTATCCATTTTTAAAGTGCCTTCTTTCCACCGATGTTCAGTACATTTGGGAATCCATCTCCATTCTGATGCTTTGAGCATTTGCTTTCTGACACCTAGAGCTAGGTGACTATCCTCATGCTTAAACACTGAAATATAAAAATCACCGAATATCCTACTGCTCCTGATGAGCAAACTGCAAGTCCCTGGTGCTCTGGGAAGGGAACCCAGAATTTTTACCAAGAGGACTTTCCTCTGGGTTTTGGTGACAAACGTCCCAAGTTCAACCTCATGCTTTTCTACTGTTCCCGGTCCTGACAGATACCGAGTGCTCGATGCTCCCGCTGATGGCTGTGGGGACTGAAGACACCCCAGTTTTCCAAGATCGGGTCCTCTGCGTGTAATAATCTCTCAGAAGCCTCATAGTTACTTTTGTTTTCTTCCACCGGCACTGTCCATTTTGCCTTTGGCAAGCATTGATTTTCCACAATTCCCCGAAGCCCTTATAAAGCAGCTGCCAACACGGCTCCCTCGTGGGCCACTTCTTTTATTTGTTGAACAAAAGAATCATCAACATTGTCTTCAGTGATGTTTGGCGAGTGGAGTCGGGGACTAGGATGCCGAGCTCCCTCTCCTGGCTGCCAGATCAAAAAGAATAGCTGAAAAGTCCTGCGTATCCAGCAAATCTGAATTGCCGGGCTCTGGCTGAAGAAGGAAGGGCCCTTCCAGCTGTTTTGCAGACTTTCAGATTTTGACATTTTTTTTCCTCACCGTGAAACGTGTTGAAAAAATGTTCAGGTGGAACATTTTGGAGAGAAGTATTAATTATCCGTGTGCTGAGCCTGCTTCCCCTTTTCTCTCATCACTATTAGCAAACAGATCCCAACGGGCAAATAGCATTGAGGGCTCCTGCAGAAAATCCACGGTCGTCTCTCACTGTCAATTATTGGTGGAATGTTAGTCCACGGAGAGAGTGTGGAAAAGGACACCCACATGCTGCCTGTCCTGGTTTGTCAGGGCAGAAAAAACCCCCACTTTTCTATCAAAGAAAGAGAGTTAACTTTGCTCTTAGTTCCTGCCTGAAATCACACCAGCTCTCACGTGCACAACAAAGAGTGAGCAGAGCACAGGTCGGCGTGAAGGGTCTGGACCAGCCTATCATGAGATGTGGCCAGTGAAGGTCAAGACAACGTAGCCCTGATGGGTGCTGAAGGGCTTGTGGGTGGGCACACCAGAGAGACTGTGTCTGCAGGACCAGCATGATCCGATGGGAGGCAACGGGCAGTACTGGGGGCTCACAGCAGGAGAGGAGGGAGCTCAGCCAGCTCAAACACTCAAAGTCTTCAAATCAGTGTGACAGCACAGGTCTAGACACAGCTTAATTCCATGAGACCACTAAATATCTCCAACTGACCTTTGCCGTTTCCAAACCAGGACTATCTTCCTCTCTCTTTAGCAGTATGTAGTGGTGCAGCACACGCTGCAGACTTGGGAAGTCTGGTTTTAGTCTTGAGCTGGGTTCCATAGGAATTTAGATCGAAAATCTTATGGCTCCACATTTACACTGAGGGGTAAAAGCTCTGATGTCTTTAGAAGTAGCGCTGTGAGACTTGTGTGTGCATTCTGTTGCACCCCCTGTGAGCAAATGTGTACCACAAAACCCAATTTTTAAAATTCAGGAAGCCCTGGAAAAGTTTTAGTCTCCTGACAATGCAATTACGTGACCCTCCAGGCTGGTTCAGGTCTAGGGAGAATAACGGTAGCTGCTGTCCTTAGGAATGGTGAAAGTCTCCTTTAGTGACACAGGTCTAGCAACTGCCTGTGGGTTTGCCCAACCATCCTAGTCCCAGCAGTCCCCATGAATCACATTACAGCTGCCTCACCTCTCCAACCTCCAGGCAAAATCAAGGAGCAAGTAAGTTGCCACCACGCTCCAAAAACAAGTGGCATCACCCTGGGAGCTGTTTAGAAAAGGTTCGGGCCAGGACTCTGCCCAGATTTTCCATGACACAAAAATGAACTACTCTCATCCACAAGCAGAGGTGAGCCACTCTATCCATCTGTTCCGGACCATTTGTGGTTGTTGACCACAGGGCATCAATCTTGGTATAGCCAGAGGATGGCCCAGTGCTCTGCTGGTCACCTCACGTGCGTCAACATACACATGAGTAGGGAATACCATGAAAGTCTACACCTTAGGTAGTAGGACACGTGATCACGAGCTCATTTGCCCAAATCTTTTATTTCTTTGAAGCAACTTCACTGGTTCAACACCGTTCTCGAATAAGACCTAGAAGAATGAGGAGAGGTACAAAGGTGGCCAGAGGTATACAACAGTCTCCTCTTTAGAGCAATTAAGCTGCCATCCTTCTTCCTTGTGGCATATGCTGGCCACAAATCCTCCTACCCTTCTCCTGTGACTGTCCAATACCCTACACCCCTCAACCCTTCCCTTTCCACTGCAACAACTCACCCTTAGCCATCTGCTTTATCCTCTGCAGCCCACCTCAGGGGCTTTCGGGCAGAAAGGACCCAATGAGCAGTGTGTGAGCTGGAGCCAGCTGGATGTTTGGGAGAGGGAAATGTGCTGGTCCTGAAGCTGGGCTCAGGCACGGCTCATTTTCTCCATCTTCAAGACAGATCCAGGGCAGGCAGACCAGGTGGTGGATACTGATCACGTGAGCTCCAACACCCTCTCACTGGTGTCTTTCATGGCCAAATCCCACTTGAGTGAGACTTGTTCTGACAAGATGGGGAAAACGAGCTTCACAGCACAGTGAGGAGCAGCTCAAAGGAGGAAGAAGCTTCCTATGTAAAAGGGAAACGAAAGCTCGGCAGCAAGGTCACCTCCACTGCCTCAGGCAATCTGAGGGATGACAAAAGTTGAGACATGTAGCACATCGGCAGAAGACAAAAGCCATCCCTGGAGGGCAGGAAGACAGGGGGAGCGCACAGCATACAAGAAATTTAATGTAGGGAAAGCCATAAGGATTGCTGCCATTTAAAGGACACACTCCTGTGTGGATAGAGTAGCGTAATGGTTCAGAGGAGCCTTGGCCAGGATTCTTCAGAGCCATTTATGCTCCAGAGCTGGCACTGAACCCTTGTGACTACTGACGGTGGGCACCTGGTCCAAGTGGCACCCAGGAACACAAGTAACTGTGGGAATTTGAACCTTGTCTCCAGGTCTACACCTTCTTTTCACTCTGCTCGCACCATCCGAGTCCACCGGGGATGGATGGGAATTTGCAGTGAATCAAAATTCAAGGCTCAATGAGCCTTTCCCAGCACCTGAGCTGCACCAACAAGTACACAGGGAAAGAGTTTGGCTTTCTCTAGGAACTTGGTTATTTCTCTTTGCTGAGCACTCCTGACTGTCCCTTCCCACAGATCCAACAGTTTCTAAGACCTGAAGGGTTAGGGCAACCGCTGTCTTGTTTGGCCTGGGAGAAGTGCAAATGGCCTTAAAGCCAAGAGCACGCGAGATGCAGATGGCTCTACTGTGAGAGCAGCTGGGGTGCACACAGGTTTGTTTTCCAGAGACACGGGGCAAAACCGAGCGGAGGGCGTCTGGGTGCGTGCCGCACGTTTTAGCAGAGCAGAAAATTGGACATTATTTGGTGCAAAGTGCTTGGCACAGACGGAATAACTGGGAGCGTGTTTCAGGGTAGCGTTGCCGTCTGCACCGAGGTGGTGCGCCTGGAGTCGGAGTCCTGGGAACACAGGATGGCCCTCATCATTTTATGGCTGGGAGGCAGACTCATCCGAGCTCTGCTCCGGAGCAGAGAAGAAAAGCAGTCTTGGAGGTGTTGATTCAGCCCTTCACCACCCTGAGCGCTCCGAGGGCAAAGGGGAGAGTGAGGAGAAACCAAGCTTGAACTCCGCAGGCTGCCAAGACATCCTGCACCGGGGTGCCAGTGCCTTTCTCCTGCCTCCCGGGGCTCAGCTGGCTCCAGGCTCGCTCCGCGGCACTGAGTGAGCATCTTTCACTCCTGCCCTGGGTGGGTGCAGTGCGCCAGCACAAATGTGCCTGCGAGGATGCTTTTTGCTTTGCGTTCCTGCTGAAAGCTCCACACCGGAGGACCTTACCTCACAACCGTCTGAGGACAACGGCAAAGCAAGTTTTCCGCAAGGGAATTGGATTTTGAATAGCTGTAGCATTTCAGGGGAATTCATTCAGGCACCTGGATGACTAAGAAGCGCTAAGATCTTCCCATCCTTTCTTATCACCCATGTACTTTTGAAATCCCTCTCCCGGGTGCCTGATTCACTTGGGATCCTTGAAGATCCCACCACGGAACAAAGGTGTCTTTCAGCTCCAAATAAAAGAAGAGTTAAAGTGATGTGTGGGCAGCTTGGACGCTGGCACCACAGCAATATCTTCCAGTGAGGCAGCTGTATTTCCCCTTTCTATCACATGCATTTAAAAGCTTTTAAGAGAACAATCTATTCCTTCTGCTGGCAAACCCAGTGCTGGGCTGTTCTTTGGGTTCTTAAATCATTTTAAAATACAGAGCAATACTGTTTTAAAAGCTTTTGCTCTCTCCCGGCTGCAGGAAACCTCAGTGCAGCTCAGCAGAGCTCCCTGCACTTGCGAGACACCAGCTCGGGGGCTTTCTGGGGATCCATTACAAGCCAGGAAAGGGCTGGGCACTGCCTGACAATGACAATGCATCGCTACAAGCAAGGATTTTCTGGCTACGTCATTCCTAGACACTCAACAGGACTGCACGTGTAGCCCAGACATTCCTCTTTTTTGTCATTTAGTATACCAGATTTCTGCGCTCAGGGTAGTACTTTATATTTGCTAAGCTGTCTCAGGACAACAACAGATGGCTCAGCTGCAAAATTCACCTTCAGAGAACGAAGGTACCCAAATTCCTGGTTGTTCAGGCAGAGCTTTGGCTGCAATGTCCTTTATCCTGCCATTCTCTCCCAGGCTTTGATTTCAAGCCCAGGTAACTCAATTCTCCCACTTTATCCTTTATGCAATACCTTTGCCTTGTGCTCTCAGACAGAGGCAGAGGGGTGGTGAACTGGAGACACTGGGAAGACCCAGAGGGCAGTATCCCCCTATCCAGGGATGGGAATGCATCTGCTATTTGGCCTTTCCCTTGCCAACATCTGAAACTTGGAGCTGTTTTCAGTCCCTTCGGCAGCACCGAGGACATCAGCTCGTGCAGCCAGGACAGCAGCGCCTCTAGACGCCATCCCTTCATGCCTGTCCTTGCCAGACCATGCAAGAGATTGACTTGCTGACTCCATTCCCCTATTTCTGCTGCACAAACTACATGGGAAGGGTGACGGGAGGCTGCCCCTAGAGCAGCGCAGACGTCCCATGCTCACCTGCCCAGTGCATCCCTTGCAGGAGAGCCCAGTCCTTCACCTACTCACCGCCCAGGCGAGGAGAAAAAACGCTTGCTGCTTTCCCACCAGGCTCGCAACCAGCCCTGGAGTCAGCCCCTCTTCCCCGTGCAGGAGGGAAACCGTAGCCTTTGATTTGTGGGGTTTTCCTAAATGTTTTGCTCTGTTCCTGGTGGGTTTATATTGCGGGACCGCAGGACGAGCCTGCATGGCTGCCGCCTCCCGGGGGCTCAGGATGCCTGTGCAGTGCGACAAGTGACCCTCAGAGCAGGACTGCCGTGCTGGAGAGGCAGAAGAGCCTGTGTTTCCATTTTCCTTCTCACACCACAACCTCCTGGTCTCGCGGAGGGCAAAGCTTTGTCGCAGGAGCGGCAATCCGGCAGGAAAACTGCCATGGTTATGGGGTGCAGCATGGAAACAGCCCAGCTCGGGCCGGAAAGGAGGCAGGAGGAGCCCTGAAGGTCAACAAGGGAGAGGAGCAAGAGGAGGTTTCTGCCGCGTGCGGTCGGAGCCGCACTCACTAAATCATCCCCTAGCAGGGAGCCAGGAGTCTGCTGCAAACGCAGCACGGCAGGCGCAGAGGGTCTCTCCGGCTCATCCCTGGGCTTTCCCACACCACAGCTTCTTTGCTGAGTGAGGCGAGGGCCCCCTTTACCTTCCTGCCCCCCTCCAAAAGGGCTTTGAGCTGGTCCGGCTCCACCTGAGCCCATTTCCGAGTTGCCGAACTTTCTCGGGGCTCAGCCAGGGATCCTCCCTCTCGTCAGCGCTCGCCGCTTCATTTATCTGCAGGATCGGTTGTAGCCGTATTGATTTTTCCTCTCTCCCTCTCCTCTCTGTGTTTGCTTTTTGAATTATGCAGCGGTGCAGTTTTTCCTCCTTGCGAGGAGCGAGTGAATTGCGGAGGATCAATTGAGCCCTGCCATAGTTTAGTCAGGAATCCCCAGTAGGGGCCAGAAGAGAGAAAGGAGAAGGGAAGATAATGAAGACAGGGTCGATCAATCCAATCGTGGTGCAAAGGAAAGAAAGGAAAAGAAGAGAGAAAGGGGCTTGAATAATCAGTCAGTTTTCCTCATGCAGGTCTCAGATCCCCCAGTCTCAATCAATAATCAACTTTGACACTCATTGCTTCAGAAACAAACACAAAAAAATCCCCCTAAACTCAAATAATGTTGTGCTTTATAGCAGGAGAATGGCCAATGATGCCCCGGTAAAGATGAGGATAGGGATAAGGTTTCTTCCCCTTCTTCCTCTTCCCTTTTAAAAGTACATATTATGAAGGCTGGTGAGATCTTGGCTGAGCTGAGATGAAAGGAGTGCAAACAGGGCTTTTAGTAGTTTTGTTGTTGCAATTATTTTGCCAATAGTAATGATTTCAAGACAGGACGGAGGACCTTTGATGCTGTGCTGGTGACGTGGAGGGATGGACAGAGAGTTGCTGGGTTTGTTCCAGCACTGCATGCAAATCTGGGAAGGAGATGAAACCTGGTGGATCTAACCAGACATCAGCTTTGCTTAGCTTAGAGCGTGCAAACGAAACACAAGAAAGTGCCTGACGGAGACACGGGGTGGCAGTTACCATCGGCGTGTGGGGACAGCACACAGCAAGAGATACCCTGAACCATTTCCCTTCAGCCTGGAAAGTTCGACCAACCTTTCATGCCTATCAAGGGTTTCTGTGCTAAGTCTCCACAAGCAGGAAAAGCACGGGGAAGTCATGTCTGACTAACCTGATAGCCTTCTACGATGGTGTGACTGGATGGATAGATGAGGGGAGGGCAGTGGATGTTGTCTACCTTGACTTCAGCAAGGCTTTTGACACTGTCTCCCACAGCATCCTCACAGGCAAGCTTAGGAAGTGTGGGTTGGATGAACGGATGGTGGGGTGGATTGAAAACTGGCTGGCAGATAGAGCTCAGAGGGTTGTGGTTAGTGGCACGGTGTCTAGTCGGAGACTAGACAAGTGGTGTTCCCCAGGGGTCAGTACTGGGTCCAGTCCTGTTCAACATATTCATCAATGACCTGGATGAAGGGGTAGAGTGTACCACCAGCAAGTTTGCTGATGACACAAAACTGGGAGGGGTGGCTGACACACCGGAAGGCTGTGCTGCCATTCAGCGTGACCTGGACAGGCTGCAGAGTTGGGCAGAGAGAAACCTCATGAAGTTCAACAAGGGCAAGCGTAAGGTCCTGCACTTGGTGAGGAATAACCCCATGCACCAGTACAGCTGACCTGCTGGAAAGCAGCTCTGTGGAAAGGGACCTGGGAGTCCTGGTGGACAACAGGGTGACCATGAGCCAGCAATGTGCCCTTGTAGCCAAGAAGGCCAATGGCATCCTGGGGTGCATCAAGAGGAGTGTGGCCAGCAGGTCGCGGGGGGTTATCCTCCCCCTCTACTCTGCCCTGGTGAAACCACATCTGGAGTGCTGTGTCCAGTTCTGGGCAGGGAACTGCTGGAGAGGGGACAGCAGAGGGCTACAAAGATGATTGGGGGGTTGGAACATCTTTCTTATGAAAAAAGGCTGAGGGACTTGGGTCTGTTTAGTCTGGAGAAGAGAAGACTGAGGGGGGATCTCATCAATGCCTATAAACACTTAAAGGGAGGGTGCCGGGAGGATGGGACCAGTCTTTTTGCAGTGGTGCCCAGTGATAGGACAAGAGGTAATGGGCACAAACTTGACCATAGGAAGTTCCATCTACACATGAGGAGGAACTTCTTGCCTTTGAGGGTGGCAGAGCACTGGAAGAGGCTGCCCAGAGAGGTGGTGGAGTCTCCAACTCTGGAGACATTCCAAACCCGCCTGGACACCATCCTGTGCAACCTGCTCTAGGTGACCCTGCTGTGGCAGGGGGGTTGGCCTAGATGATCTCCAGAGGTCCCTTCCAACCCCTGTGATTCTGTGATTCTGTGAAAAGAATTTCACAGGGTCTTTGGAGATCCTGCTCCATCCATGTCACCCCTTACTCCAAGAGCACTGTGAATTGCCCAGCTCTGCCCC
Source organism: Burhinus oedicnemus (assembly GCA_008921705.1). NCBI lineage: Eukaryota > Metazoa > Chordata > Aves > Charadriiformes > Burhinidae > Burhinus > Burhinus oedicnemus. The sequence continues at coordinate 517,281 of VFFE01007901.1, read as the reverse complement.
GCAGCCAGCAGTTACCTCCTGTGAGCAGCCAGACCTGGCGTCATGCTGTGTCCACCACACATCCCTAGGGCTTGAGGGACCAAGCCTCTGAGCTCTCCAGGCTTTGGAAATCAAACCTCCCCAAAGTCCTGTGAGGTGACCTGTGGGAGAGCTTACCTGTCTCAGCAATGCCTTATTTCCAGAAGGACAGGCGGGTCCTGGTTTTTCATTTGAAACTGCGCAGCTGAGGTCAAGTTCAGTTCCTAAAGAAAACATTGTTTAGATCTGGAAACTCAAGACCTGAAGCTACCAGTCCACTGTCTGTTATAAATCTGTGGGGAAACTCTGGAGGACCGCCAAGATGCAGGTCGTGGGACAGACATCTCTGCAGCTCCACTCCTGTGTTTTCAGTCCCATTGAGAGCAGCACTCCGGTTTGAATCCGCATGCACAGGACAGAGCAGTTAACTTGAGCTCACAGTGGCATGAAAAATCAGGTAAGCATGGCAGGCATGGATGGGAACTCTGAATTATTGACCATGGATGCTCGGCCTCTGTATCAGAGACTCATGTCAGAAGACAACTGAATTTCCTACACTCCAGTGCTTGAAATCAGGACAAGCCTTTCTTTCCCCAAAATAATTTTAGAAACTTTTTTGCTGACAAAAATGCTAGGAGAAAGACTTTTGCATTTTTTAGAAGAAACATTGATAGAGATAATTGTTCTTTCCCTTGTCATCCATACTGGACTCGACAATCAGGAGTTATATTACCCATCCCATTTGGCATTTCCCACAACGCAGGAGCTAATTTAGCCCCGCTCTTCTATATTCACCTATATTCTGTAGGAACATTATAATCCCTGAGACTCCTCACCCCAACAGCCTTACTTCAGCCAACAGGTTCAGAAGTTGCTACTGAGACAGGCAGAGCCTGGCAGACACGAGGTCAAAAGCTATTGATGGGAGGCCAGGACTGGAAAGAGAATGGAGCTAGCAGAAAAATAGTTCAAATTCAACAGCTTCCCTTATCAGACTCAGATTAATCTAAAAATAAAGTGATTTCTGAGATCTGTGTTTCCACCACCATTTGCCCTGTAATTTTACTGAAGGATCAGCACAAGGATCAGTCAGTTGGAAACAGATTAACCCGTAGGTTAGTCAGAATGGAGGTACAGCTCAACCTGGTAGGGATGGAGGTACAGCTCAACGTTCCCTGGCCCCATCACGGCGCAGGGGAGGGCCGTGCCTGTCTGCAGCCCCTGCAAGGGGATGCCCCTTGTTGACCACACAGACAAGACCACGAACCTCCGTGGATCCCTTCCCACCACAGCATCCTCAACACCTCTACTCCATGTCCTGCAACCCAAGCAGTTACTGCTTGCACTGGTGTCTATAAGGTCTTGACATACCATATGGCTTTGCTGGTCCATCCCACCCTGTGTGTTAATAGTGCCTGGCCACAGCTGACGGATGTCACACGTAAAGAGGCTTTTCAAAGTCTTAGCTTATTGCCCAGTCCCTCCACTATGGGAAGGTCACATCCAACCCATCCTGGAAGCATCATGGATGCCTGAGGAAGGCAGGAGGCCGGGCTGGTCCTCAAGACACATGATGGAAGTAGCTGCTTCCTCGCCTTCTCCCAGAAGTTGTTCCACATTTTCTGCTAATAAGGGCACGGGGAGAGAGAGAGACAGAGAGAGAAGAGGAGAAAAACTGCTCTAAATTATTCATCGACAATATCATTATGTGTCATAACAGTGTGTCTGTGATGGGAAAGAGTGAGTGTGGCAGGGGCTGGGGTAGCACAGTCCAGGCTGCACAATAGCGAGATCTGATTAAATATTGATGTGCACTAATTGGCTACAGGGTTTCAGGACAGCTTGGGCTTTGTTGGGATCATTTGTATTCTTGCTTTGGAAATGGACCCCCCCACACGCATAAACCCAGCATTTTCATGTGCAAGTCTTCTCTCTCCTCCTCCTCCTCCTCCGCCTCCGCCTCCTCCTCCTCTTTCCCCTCTTCCTTCTCCTCCTCCTCCTCTTCTCACCCACCCTCCCTCTCTCCCTCCCCTACTTCCAGTCCTCCCGATCCCCCCGTGTGTGTACAAATTAACATGATCTTAACCTCTGCTGATTTTCTACAGCACTGACATGCTGCCAACACCTCTGTGCAATTAGGCTAAGCTTGCAGAACTGCTTTTTGGTGCAGAAAAGTGGCCTTGCCCTCGCGGACTGTCCTCTCTTTGCATCTGTGCCTGGCCTCTTCTCTTAGCCCTTTTCCTGCTTTTGCCCCCAGAGCAGGTGGAAAGTCCTGCCCAGGCATTTTTTCCTTCTGAAATGCTCCAGACCTTGACATGGAGCCTCCTATGGCTTGCACCCATAGATCTGAGTGCAAGCCTGGGAGATGTGGGCAGTGTGAGGGGTAGTAGCTTGAAGTTTATAGGCCAGGTCATTTCATGGTTTAACTTTTACTGTGAGGTTGGTGAGACACCGGCCCAGGTTGCCCAGAGAAGCTGTGGCTGCCCCATCCCTGGAGGTGTTCAAGGCCAGCCTGGACGGGGCTTGGAGCAACCTGGTCTGGTGGGAGGTGTCCCTGCCCATGGCAGGGGGTTGGAACTGGATGGTCTTTAAGGTCCCTTCCAACCCAAACCCTTCTATGATTCTGTGATTCTATGAACTTAAACATCACAAAGTCTCCAGTGCTTGGGCTGCTCTGCCCCCAACTCCAGCTGTTCTCAGTGTCTCCAGTAGATCCATCAACTGGTGGTACAACAGTAGGCTCCCTCTGCCTCTCCCCTTGCATCTAATAAGCAGGTTGCCACAACCTCACCCCGGGGCTGTTCGAAGCCAAAAGCTCACCTACAAACACCAGCTTTTCAGCCGCAAAGACGCTGCCTTCAGGATGCCCCACTGAGTCTCATGCTCAACCTGAGGTCCTTTCACCCTCTGATATCTCGATAAAAGACAGGCTGAGTTGTCCGGAGCTAGTAGCTGCTCCCAATCTCAGAGCAAGGGATGCTTCCTGCAATCTTTCATGCTCTGCTAAATACCTCTATCCAGTCTTTTGGCATTTTAACCATGCTGTTTGCAAAGAAGAACATCCAAGTGAACATTCCCAGTATCAGATCAGATGAGCTAGAGAACTTGCTAAGGAATTAACTGGAGCTGATGACTTTTTTTTTAGTTCTCTAAGCTCCTGTTTTTTGATAGTTATGATTAAAATTTTAAAGAAAGTATGACACGCATGATCTACACTGTCTTTCAGCTGAATGGCTGAGAGGTGTAGTTTGGGGAAAGGTATTTGCTAACGATATTTCCCAAGCTGCTTTTCACTAAATCAGATGGCACAGAGTGAGGTGAGGACTGGACAAAGCACCTTGTGTGCTTGGGCGTGTGCTTCGCTGACCGTGTCCAGTAACACCCTGTTGAGTTTTTACTCCGGTGAATGAAGACAGGATTTCCCAGAGGGGGCTGGTTAATCCAGCCAGCATAGCAAGAACAAGACATGTGTTAACGAGAGGGTGGCGTATGAACATAAACCCATTTGTAGGACCAGATCTTGGAGTCTGTGTTCATCTTCACTGAGGGCTTGCTTCCATCAAGATGAACGAGCTGGCTCACTTTGATAAACCACACCGAAATAGCATTCAGGTGATGTGGGCTCAATTCTTAGTTTTGTCACTGACTTGCTGGGTGACCTGGACATATGCCTATATTCCTTAATTTCCCAGGATTTAGCTACCTTGCAAAATCTGTAGTATCTACAGACCAAAGGTATCTTGTATCTGATGGGCTGAGGAGAAATAACCTGAACCAGACAGACACATTAACCCACTAGGATGAATTTCCCCGCGCTTTATGTTATCATCCATTTCCCATGCTTCCCAAGGAGAATAAGTCTGTTGAAATGTCTCTGTATTTCACAGACACCTTCACACAAAAATCATATTCATATTGATATCGCTTACCCCCGGAACCGTGCAGTTGCCTGTGCAGGAGACGTACAAAAAGCTGCGACGTGCACCCCAAAACAGCCGTTCGATCTGCCTGTTTCAGCCGCTGCCTGGCAAGCGGCAGGCTGCAGTTTCAAATCCCGTTTGCTGGAATATGCAAGAGACCCATACATAGCCCAGGTGAACCATAGAGAGAAGGAGCTGCTAATTCGTTAACATCCCCTCGGTGTCTTGGTGACTGCCAGACATTAAATGAAGGACTTTAATGTTGCCTGCAAATCTGAACAAGGATCCAGAAATTATCTCCTCTCCAGTAAGAGCTAATTAAGGATTCTCTGAGAGATGTTTTTTGCACAGACAGGCTGAGATTATCTTGAGAAAATGAGTGGTGAGTACGTGGGTCTGAGAAACACCAGCTGTGCTTAGCAAACACCATCCTTCCCGTTAAAATCTCACGTTGTTAATTTTAGGGCCACCCTCTGCAAAGCGTTTGCCCTTTCCAAAGGCCAGGTGTGGTTCTGAAGGAGAGGGGCGCAGTTTTTCAGAATATCGCAAAACAAAAAATTTTCTGAGCGGTATCTCTGGCAAATTTTTCCCCTCCCATTTTCCCAAAGAAAACCGATTTGAGAAAAGGAAAGTCTCATTGGAATAAAGAGAAAGCACAAAAAGAAAGATCTGATAAAATAAGAACACTAGTCTCAAACACTGTGAAAAACACTGAAACATTTTGGTCAATTTTACTGGGAATCTGGAGAAGAATCCAGTCAAAGTACTTGCGAGCGAAGGTATCTTTTCCACTAGTTAAAGAAGAAATGAGATGAACTGCTAAAAAGCCATGATAATCCTGGCTGATTTTTTCAATCCTGGTTCCCACAGTTGTGTCCTCACCCAGTACCTCCGGTGAAGGACATAATTTTAAGCGGATCTCTATGGAAAGAGGTGAAGCCCTTCCAGTGATGTTAGTGCAAGCTGGCCTGGTGGAGAAGTTGGTGTTTCCGCCTACTTGGAGAGATTTCTCCCCTTCCTTACTCACATACATAGCCCACCTGTAGGCAGTACAAAGCCCTAATCTTTTTGGTCGGAACTCACTTTTTATTCTGCCCTAACTGGAGAAGTCTGATTCATTAAGAATGAGATGAAGTCACTTACCACTCTCTTGAGTGTCTCGTTCGTCCCAGTGCCTAAAGTGACTCCGGTTCCAAAGCAACGAGTTGAAAGGTATCCAAACGGCCACGGGAAGTGGTAGGTTCTCCATCTCGCAAGGTCTTCAAATCTGCCATAGTGTTCTGTGGAAAGATATGTCAGAGCCTGGTCAATGGCCAGGCCCTAAGGGGCAGCTCTTTTGGTCTGCCACGTCCAGGACTGGATCCAGGAGCTAGGGAGGTACCAGGGGAGGCAGGTAGAGATACCTCCCCATGGCACTTTCCCTGTCTGCAGCAGCATTTAGCTTGGGCCCTTTCTTGGGAGGAAGTGATGTCTTCATATTTCATTCTCCCTGGTGGATCTCTGTTGCCTGATTTGGCTGATCACCTTCTGAACCCATACGAACCTTTAGCATGAGCGTTGGAACTTCACCCTGCCACGTGAGTTACCACGTCCTCTTACTTGTTTTGAACCTACCACCTGCATGTGGAGGGTCCCAGGTTTCTCTTAGGAGAGTTGGTGAGCAGCCATTCCCATGTCCAGCCAATGACTCTGGTGGTTAACATGGAAGAGGAGAAGTCGGGTGCTGTGTACGTGAGGGACTTGGCCAGCCACCGGCTGACCTGGGTGATATCTGAAGAGCCTGTGCTCTCAGGGTGAAGCTTGGACTGTTTGTTCTTTTCGCTTTAATGATCCTTCCCCCTCTTCTTTGAAATCCTTTGCATTATTCCTTATAGGAATAAAACAAAAAAAGAGTTTAGTTAGTTTGTTTGTTTATTTATTTAGGACTAACCCTTCCCTCCCCTCCTGCATCGAGTAGCACCTGCTTCAAAAGGGCCACGTGCAAGAGTCTCTGGTGGATCCCGTGATGTGGGGGAGATGGAGAAAATGCCTCATTGATTATTAGAAAGGAGCTAAGGGAGATGAAAAATAGAGTGATGGGATTCATTTTAAAGGGGAACAGGCCTATCTCAGACACTAAAATGTCATCAATTTTTTATTAAACAGAATCTTTTCAATAGACAAAATGAGCTCTTCTGTCCTCACTCATTCACTTGTGTTTTCTCTTTCTTTCCCCCATTTCTGCTTGCCAGCGCTGCCTCCCACATGGGGAGATTCTGCTTCTCCTCTTTCTTTCATGCTCCTGAGTTTGGTAAGAGGCGCGGGGTTAAATGGAGACCTGGACTCGGATGTCTGAACATGTGTTTAAGGCTATTACTGGTCCACTAAGCATTGAAATGTGCCTAAAGCTGTGGTGATGGCTTCCCATCAAAAGCCCTCCACTCTTTTCCTCTGGAAACGCTTGCCCTGATCAACACAAAAAGCCACTGGCAAGGACAGGGCTGGGGAAAGGAAGGTCTGCTCTCCACACCTTCTGAAGAGCTCCTGGGTGACCATTAGCCATTGTTTCTGGCTCCTGCTGGGGGTGAATGAGATTTTCTCTCTCTCATCTCCTACGTCTCTTGCCTAGTAATTCAACAAGACCAAGACCTCTACGAGAAATTTGGGATTTAAAAAACTTTTGAGGTGTAATCTTTTTCTTCCTCTGTGTATCTCACTACCTAGCACAGTAGAGCTTTGGACATTGAAGGCTCCTTTTTTATAAATATCTGAATGACGTTATCCCCTCCCCTTGCTCTGGAGCAAGCTCGTCATCTGAAAGATGGAAAGAAGGATGTCCCACATGATGCTGTTCCTGAGAAGGTGGGGGATACTGGGTTGGCACTGGTGACCTGTGGCTGATAGGGGAGCGTAGGAGCAGCAGAAGCTGCTGCTGCACTGGAAAGCACTCAAGAAAAGCCACGGGAATGACTAGAAAACGTAAGGACTGGACTCCCAGGGTTCAGGCTGGATCATCAAAGAGGTATTGCAGAGATGAGCTGATCAGGTACAGCAAGTGCCCACGGCAGAGAAGAAATGCCTTGGTGGAGGGGTCTAAGTTAGAGCAGTGGAGTGTGCACAGGGAGGGAAGCGAAGGCTGACGCAGAGATTAATTATTTATATCTTGTCACCAATGTGAGGGACAGCTGGCATCCTAGAAGTCCTCACCAGGCCATATTGTGTGGCCAGTGTTGGTATAAAAGCTGGAGGAGTGAGAACAAATGCAAAGTCCTGCCCCAGGAAGGAAGACACCCCCGCAGCAGCACAGGCTGGGGAGTGATGGGCTCTGCTGGAAATGTCCTGGGGTCCTGGTGGACGGCAAGCGGAACATGAGCCATCAGTGGGCCCAGGCTCTATGAAAAGGAGTGTGGCCAGCAGATTGGGGGAGATGCTTATCCCTTTCTACTCAGAACTCCTTAGACCCTCCAGGACAGGAAAGACGACAAACTGAACTGAGTTCAGTAGGGGACCGCCAAGATGTTTGGGAGCTGGAACACTTGCTCTCTGAGGAGATGTTAAGGGAGTTGGTTTTGTTCAGCCTGGAGAAGAGACAGCTTCAGCCATCTCCACAGATGCCATCCTGCCGATAGCAGCTTTCTCTTACCTATAGGGAGGTCATCAAAAAGATGGAGTCAGGCTCTGTAGAGTGGTGCACGGTGGGAGGATGAGAGACAGTGGGCATAAGATGAAACAGAAGTTCAGACTGGACATAAGTTTTAAAAAAAATCAGCATAAATTTCCCCAGAGAAGCTGAGCAATCCCTCAACACCAGAGTGGGTCAAGCCCTGAGGGTCATAGCTGACCCTAATTCAAGCAAGGGTTTGGACTTGAGACCTCGTGAGGTTCCTTCCAGCCTGAATTATCCTGCCACCCTGTGAAGTGAAGCTATCGAGCCCCTGTGCCCATGAATGGCAGTGAGGTGGTGGCACGGCTGCCGTATGGACTGAGGCCATGCTTCGCCAGGTCAGTTGTTGGTCGGTATGGCGGTGATCGTAGCTTCTGGGGGGGGAGGATTTGATCTGAGGAAAAGGAGAGGAAGGAAGAGGCTGGTGTTTGGTCCGGGGTGCAGTTAGGTAGGGGACAGATGAGTTGCGATGCTGGCATGGGAGAGGGAAGGAGCTGTCGGGGCAAGCTTTCAGGAGGGGAGAGGAGCAGGGAGCGTTTCCTCTGCTAAGAATAATTCGGAGGCTTGCTGCTAAACCTTGCTGAAGGCTTCCTTCTGCCTCAAGGCAGCTCTGCCTGGAAGCCCAGGAGCTGCAGGCATCTGGTGAGAGCGGTACGGCTGGTTGATGCTCCCCCAGCCACGGGGAGACAGAGAGCGTGGCACGTCTGTGTCAGAGGTGCGGAGAAGGAGCAGCAGCCGGACGCAAGATCCAGCAGGTCGGAGCAGCGGGAGACATGACCCCACCAAGCGGAGCAGAAGGCTGGAAGGAAAGAGGCAGCAAACAGAGGTGGCAGAGGCACGGGAGGCAAAGAGAAGAGGGGATGGAGAAATCAAGGGGAGGCAGGCAGAACGAACCAATTTATTTCCAAACAACCCAAGGCTGACTGAGATTCAGAGCAGCTTGGGGCTCCGCTGGCGTCACAACATCACTGGCGATGCTTTAAAAGTCACTTTCCGTGTACTATAAAATATACATATAGTGCAGCTCCCCCACCTTACTTGGCACCACGCTACAACCTGTACAACAACCCCTGCTTCTCCTCCCAACCTCCGCCTCGCTTCCCGGTGGGATTTCTTTATTTGCAGCTTTAGAAGCAGGTCCCGTCACCTGGGCAGCCCCAGCCTCGCTCAGCGCCTGTACTAAAAGGTTAGCAGAGCGGCGACATCCCCCAGAACCGGTACAGGCTAAGCGGGGTTTTTTTATAAGCGCTTCCCCCTCCTGAGGCATGTCAGAAGAGCTCGACACTTGTCCGTCCATCTGCAGGGACGGCTGTCCGTCTGTCCGTCTGCAGCAGGCTGGCATCTCCCCGGCCGGCTGCATCCCGGCTGCTGTCTCGCAGCCCGTCCTATGGGTGGGCAGAAGACGACCGATTCAGTAAAAATATATATATATGGATGCTGGGCTGAGTTGGAGTATTTGCACTTGTAGCTGGGGAAAGGCTCCGTACACGCGTGTGAATACAGGCGTGTGGTCACAGAACGGTCCTTTCTCACGCGTGGTCCTTTATCCACGCGTGCTGGTGCACCGAGGGGGTGCGTAAGCGTGTGCGAGCGCGGGTTTGTGTGCACGTGGTCGTGTGCGGGTGTTTGTGCCTTTGCGTGCCGCTTCCCAAGCCACGGGGGGAACGGGGGCACGACCGCTTTCAGCTGTGCGCTATGTGCGTGTGCGTGTGCAAGCGCTGGGCTTCTGTATCGGGGAGTGTGTGTTGTGGGCATTTGTGAGCGTGCGAGGGATGCGATGTGCAAGGAGGCTGGTGTTTCTCACAGGGGCTGCCTCTCATGTGCTACGTTACAGCTTTATCCATGAGCTCCCGGCGTGGAAACCTTGCTACGACTCCAGAATGTACCAGGGAAAAAAAAAAAAAAAAAACAAAACAC
>VFFE01007901.1:482967-507763 GCA_008921705.1 Burhinus oedicnemus | reverse complement strand
TTTTTTTTTTTTTTCCCCCCTTTAAATTTTATTTCCAAGCCCCTCTCACCGCTCCCTCCCTCCTGCTCTTGGAAATGTTCCATCTTCTCCGGGGTCGGCAGGGGGAAGGGAGCCAGAATTCATTAAAGACAGAAAAGGACTTTGCTAAAACTGGGCGGCTTCTGGGAGGAAAAAACCAATTCTGGATTCCAGTGTGTATTCTCACTCTGCTCCCTGCTTTCCATTCTTCCTCCTCTTTTCTGCATCCTCTTCCTCTCCTCCATCGCCTCCCTGTCCCTCTTTCCTCTCCAACATTCTGCTCTTGCCGTTCTCCTCCCCGGGGTGTCCCTTGCCTGGCTGGTCGTGGCCACTGGAAGTGGTGGGGACCAGATGGTGACTGCCCGGTGCACAGCATGGAGCCCCTTGGTGGCAGCCAGCTCGCCCTTGCAGCACCGCGTGCAGCCGGTGTCACGGCCACCCACACCAGCCACCCGTCCATCCACCCATCCTCCAAGGGCAGCCCAGCCTTGCAGCTCCTCTCCAAGAGAGGAGAAGACCCCAGGGAGATGGGCAGGACTTTTCCTGACTATTCAGGCGGCCGGGCAGGTCTGAAGGAGGTTTGTGAGCTCGTTGTGCCCCCGAGCCCTGTTTCCACACGAGCTGGGAGGTCCCCAGGAGGAGTTTGTCATCGGTCCTCAACATTCGTAAGACTTCCAGGGAGGGAGGCTGTGTCCCTTGAAATTCCTCAGTCTTCGTCACGAGTGAAGTCCTAAACTCATCTCCGTTCTTACCCTGTTCACCCTCTCTCTTTGCACCTCCCAAGGTTGCTCTAGAGACAGGAATTCCTCGCTGGCCTTCAGACGCAGCACTTTCTGCCATGCTGTGGAAGATGCTTAGGAGAAGATGGTTTCCCTTCCCTCCGCAAGCCCTCCTCCCTGTCCACCTTCAGCCTCTGGCCTCGCCGGACACTTTCCTTCACTCGTCTCCTAAAGCAGCGCTGACTGCAGCATCCCCCACTCTTGTAGGCACCTGGACCTTCTCTTTGGCCAAGAAAGACCCCCATCCACCATCACCTTGACACACTCATACTAACCCTTCTGCCACTGCAGGACGGGGCCGTGCATCAGCAGTACCGGAGCCGGGAAGGCATCGTATCACCCTGCAGCGTGCGGTGGGCAGGTGAGTGTGACTATTAAGTGTAACAATCCTGACAATAATAAATAATGCACACGGAGCTTTCCTGCGAAAGCGTTCAGGGTTGTTAGACTCAGCTAAGAAGCCCAGGCCTTGACAGCAGAACAAAAGGGTCCCTCAGGGACCGTTGCCGATTCCTTCGCGAACAGTGGGGATTAGCAAAGCCATTTTAGCAAGGTACTGATAGGTCCTTCGGCTCCAGAGTATCGGAGCACTGCGGAGACTTTAATGGATTCACGCGCGCGGCACTGCAGAGGTGGGGTAGGCGCTGCCTCCGTTTTGCACAGGCGAAGAGGAAAGCAGGCGGCAGATTAAATAACTTCAAGAGCAGAGCCCCAGGGCCGTATCCTGGCGTGACTCAGGACCAAAGCAGCAGCTGGCACCGCTCTACCCGAGGACACTTCTTCAGCGGGTGGCACTCACTGTGGAGCAGCGCCCAAGCCAGCTCCACCTCGGTGGTCCCCAGCCCTCTGATGATTAACATCAACCCAGACATGTCTCCTGGGGACCTTGGTGGCACCTGAGCCATAAGACAGGGCTGCACGGTGCTGTGGGACGTCCCCAGTGCCACCAACTCCTCAGCCTGAATTAGGCACAAGGGTGTCTGGGGGGTATCATTTTGGTAAATTAATTGCCTAGCTCTGCCTAACATCCCCTCTGAGGTGCTGTTCTGCTTCCAAATGACACCAGCTGTCCTTCTGGGCCCTTTCGCCTCCAGGAGTGAAGGTAGGCTTGGAGCAAACTGGTCCATTGGTGGGGTGGGGATGAGGGGTGAAGAAACTCCCTGGCCCTCGTCTGCTCTGGGGATCATAACAAGGAAAAAGAAGCAGAAAAATGGATTTGTTGAAAAGTTTCAAGCTCAAATATTCTTCCCTAATTTTTCTCAATTCCTTCCAAGTATCTTTGCAGAAATCTGAAAAATAAAATACTTCAAACACCTTCCTTGAGGCTTTCCCTCTGTACCACCACGGCATTGAGGATGGCAAACACGGACTCCAAGCCTAACAGACCCAAACTGGGCTGAGTGAAAGAAGGAGAGGAGGGAGAGCAATACCCATGGAAAGAAACACGGCCATGAACCTAAAATAATGGCACCAGACGGCTGGTCTTCAGCAGTTTTGGCTGTCCCGCAGTACATCAAACCCTTTGTATCCACTTTGGGTGCAAAGGTCTGGATTACATCCTTTATCATATTTGTGACAACATCCATAATATGGCACCCTCACCAGCCAGCCAGTAAACCTCCTAATCCTCCATCCTTGATGGTTCCTGACTTACAGGCTGCCTGGGGAAAGTTTTTAGGAAGGACATGGAGGGGTGTTTTACAGGTAGGGGGACAGGAGAAGAGAGGAAGGTCTCTCTCGGAATAGAGGTAACTCTGCAAACACCCTATGTGATGATACTCAATTTCTGAGAGCTTCCCCCAACCCATGGTGTGTGGATTTCAGCCTTATAATGGTATCAGATTCCCAGTCCAAGGCTCCTCTGAGTGCAGACCAGTGCCCAGATGTTCCATATGCCACCACCTGCAAGTACGAGTGGAGGGCAGCACAGCAGGTCGCCCAGGGCGGCTTCAACTTCTCTACTTCCCATGGTTAATAGTGAGGGGTCTAGAACTAAGCTGGCTGGTTCCCTTCTTATCCAGGGAGAAACAGCTCCAAAAACCTTCCCGGGGAACCCCCTTAGGGTGTCCCTGCAGTGACTGCTCTCTCCTTAGACCATGCAAAAAACCCCCAGATTTCGTTGCTCACACACCTTTGGAGGGGAAGAGGCGAATCCCACCCTGCAGGTCCACAGAGACCCCTGGTGCATGGCCACCTCTTGTCACCGCTGTGTGCTGAGAGCTTCCGCAAGGAAGGTCCCTCAGGAGCATCCCTCATGAGGGCGCGGGAAGGGATGCAGGGATGCTCACCGAGCAGTGCCTGACGGCGTGCAGCCGAACACGAGGGGTGATAACCCGGAGCTGCTGCCGTGTCTGCAGGGCACGAGGCCGGGGCAGCAGAGGTGGCGGGTCCTTTGCCTGCCGCTGAGCGCAGGTGGCAGAAGCGAAGGGGACGGAAAGCTGCACGGGAGCGGGAGGTGGAGCAGAGGGCAAAAGGAGAGGAAGAGGAAAGAAAGAGGCGAACGGAAGAAAAGGAGCTAGAGGAGGGGCAAATACTGCAGGAGGAGTGAAGCAGAGCCCGAGGATGAGCTCTGAGCCCGCCTCGTCACTCCAGGTCCCCCCAGGGGACAGGTATCCAGTCTGCGGAGCAGGCGAGTGCTGTTCCGAAGTAATGGTTAAATCAATGTGTTTACGGATGATGACACTAGAGTGACACACAGTGGAGAAGCCTCATGAAAAAATAAACAGGTAATAATCACACTGCGATGGGCGCACTCCGCTTCTCATTATTGTGGAAAAAAAAGCCCACCAGGGTTCAACGTTTCGGGAGATTAACCATTCCCTCCCTGGGTGGGACCCTGCCCAGGGGGGTGCTGGGTCTCGGTGGGCTCCCCAGCTCCTGCCTCCCCCATCACAGAGCAAAGGGGTGCAGCAGCACTTGTGGGCGGTGAGACCTCACTTAGCACAAGTTGAGGGATGTGACTTACGGGAAAGTGCGGGGAAGAGGCGCTCACAGCCCGGATAAGCAGGAGAAGGGCTCCAGCTCCAGAAAGAGCTTGCTGGCCACACATAAGAAGAGCTTCCACCGCTATTTCTGCACAAACCAGCTGCTGCTGTGGGCACTGCTGACCTCCACATCTCCCCCGAAGCCCGTTTCTGTGCCCATGGCTCCCCACGCGCACACGGACGGGCCCTGGGGACCTGCTCTCTCACAGCTCAGTGCAAGTACAGACTCTCTGAGCCAGCTTGCCTCCTCAGATCCTCCCTTCTGCCTTCCCACCCCGGCTGCCCCCAAGGTCACGGGGTCCTCTGGCCAAGTAAAACAGAAGGGGATCAACTTTTTAGGTGTGTTATTTAATACAATCCTTTGCAGACAGCTTGAGGAGAAACATTTAAGGAACAAACGGTGAATAACATCACTTGGCTGAGCGAGCAGGAGCATCTGCGAGACCCTGGAGGCAGCTGGGGGGAGTTGGTGGGTCACACAGGGCTCTGCAAGACCTCCAGTACCAATGACTGGGTCTCTCCATAAAGCTATGGTCAACCTAGGACACCTCCTCACCCAAACCTGCCAGACCACAGCCGTCTCTGTGGCCAGGGAGTGTTGACTTGAGGTTGTGAATTGCTCACCCATGGAAAACAGATAGACATGTCGGACCGTGCTGCCTTTTGTTGACAGTAATGGGGACCCAGAGCCTCTGGGTGTCCTGTTGCTCGTTTGAAGCCTGGGTGGAAGGAGATGGTCCAACCACAGCCCTCATTGCTTCTGTCACAACCCCGGTGGGGAAATTACGGAAACAAATATGTCCTATGTTCTTCTAAAATGGATTCCCAGGCAAATGGTTCCTGCCACTGCCCTGGGCTGCCTTTCGTTCATACTTTGATTGATATATAGAGAAAAGGTGGGGAGTACCTGTACCTGTGTGTGCCTTGGTGTCCTTCACATGCCCCTTCACTGGGGCACGATGGCAGGAGAAGAGAGTTGCTTTGACTCCCTCGCTATTCAAATCCCCACCAAAAGAGACAGGAAAGCCCCTACCAGTAGCAAGTGAGCATTTAACGAGTTCTGGGGAAGACTCCACCTTTCCTAAAGCTGTTCTGAGAGCAGCCAAACTCTTCTTTGCCATGTGCTTTCATTGCCTGCCCTTTCTGTGTTTAAGTGACTACGTGCTGTATGGCCCCTGTGTGGGAGTATCCCCCGTTAGTGTCAGTAGGAGATAGGTAAAGTTGCTCCAAGTAAATAAAAAGTCCTAGAGGGATCTTTGAAGTGAATTTGGTACTGGAAAAATATTCTGGGGCAGACTAATCTCTTCGCTGCCTTGCAACAGGAAGGTTTGAAAGGATCCTCCCTTCCTTAGAGGAGCAAGAGATCTTCTTCACCCCTCCCTGCTGCACATCTCCTAATCTATTTTCTAGCGTCTCCATACCTTCAGTGTCAGATATGTTTAGGAGTGGAAAAGTGCACAGAGATGATGGAAGCTGGTGTTGCATGAGTGGGCAGGACCACCCCTAACGTGAGCTGGAAGAGAAGCCAGTATCCAGTAGCTGGGAGAGCAATTTGCTATGACTGTGGTCCACACTTGCCACCACCATTCGGAGGTGAGGTCTGAAAGCAGCTCAACACCCTGCTGGGGTGGGAATTGCAACCCAGAAGTTATCAGAGAGGAGAAGAGGACAGAATACGTGCCCACGTCGCTGTGCATGTCAAAGAGCTGGCTGCGGATATGAGGTCTATAAATGCATTTCTGGTGCAGCCAGAAGGAGCAGGAAATCACCATCACCTACTTTACAGTACACAAACAAGGGACACAGGCTGAGAGAGTTGGGGTTTTTCAGCCTGGAGACGAGAAGGCTTTGGGGAGACCTTAGAGCCCCTTCCAGTATCTGAAAGGGGCTACGGGAAAGCTGGAGAGGGACTTTTTACAAGGGCATGTAGTGATAGGATGAGGGAGAATGGCTTCAAACTGGAAGAGGGGAGGTTTAGAATAAATATCAGGAAGAAATTTTTCACGATGAGCTCAGCTGCAAGTGGTCGGTCCTGCAACCATCGGAAAAGACCATAGAGCACATCTCTACACCCGCAACAAAACCCACCTATTCGGCAGGTTTTCCAACGCTGCCCTGCCCTCCAACAAGCTTACAACTTGCATAAAATAGTCAAAGCGCCCAAATCCGTGTGTTCCAGGAGGAGAGCAAGGGAAACCGGGAGCATCGCAGTTACCCTGGGGCGAGACAAGAGCTGATGTTTCTTACACTGCCCCCCCCCACCTCTCTGCCTGCTGTGATTTCAGGATGTGAGATCTTCACTGTGCCAGGGAACCTTTAGATCTTAAATGTTTAGAGGAAAACATGGAATAGCCACCCAGAAGCCAAGCAACATGGTGAGAAAGGGAAAAATCCTTCCTGCCCTTAAAAAAGATCAACAGAAACACTGAAACACGGTGTTAATTCAGGATAAATGGGGTGTGGAAAGGCAGCAGTCTCTCCTGTTCCCCATGGTGCTCCTACCTCCTTCGTTACCCATTATTACAAGCTTTACTGCAAGGGGCTGAGGTTGGCCAGCAGAAGAGGGAGCTCCCATCCCTCCCTCCTCCATCTCCTGCCTTGGCAGGGCAGGAGCTCGGTGGGGTGGCTGGGGTAGAGGGGCAGGAGGCAGAGGGTGACAGCAGCGAGGTGACAGTGCAAGCAGGGACAGGATGGAGAATGGGAAGGGGATTTCTCTGAGGCACTTGGTCTGCCCAGGCATTTTTACTTCGGCCTTTCGAGAAAGCGCAGTGAGGACTCCAAGGTGGTGGGTGCTACCTCCCAAGTGCTGTCTCCAGAGGGCCTTCAAGCACCAGATGTGTCCCCTGTCCCCACCGTAGCTTTTCAAACAGGCATGTTGAGCTAGGGGAGGGCATCACACCAGCCTCAGGAGAGCCTGTCTCCTATACAACCCATAAGGAAGGTCTGGGCAGCATGGACAAGGGCAGCAAACCACCACCTCCATTACCTGTAGTTCCCTCTTTGCCTCCACCCAGAGAAAGCCCTGCCCTGGACATGAGGGAGGGCAGAAATGGGTTCTGCAATTCACCCAAGCATCCCCCAGTGTCGTCATCTCTGGGTGGCACTTGAGGCCGAAGGATGCCACCTCCTCCCCTGCCTGCAGCTGGGAAGCCATGTGCCCGTCTCCTTCCACTAGTCTCATTTCTTGAATCTGTTGACTCTGGAACAGCTTCAAAGTGTCAGCGCTGGCCGTCTCCCAGGGAGAAGGAGCGTTTTGTAAAATGTTAGCCGTGTCCCTATTCATTACGAAGCCGTGAAAGGCCCGCAGCGCAGAACAATCGCTTCGCTGCCGTGTGATGGGAACAGCTTCTCGGCTTGGGCAGCCAAGACAGGCAGCAGCCCCTTCCCACCAGCACACACACTGCCCCGGGCACTGGTCCCCAGCCCCATGGCACCCACGGGGTGGCCCTTGGTGCAGATGGATGGATGGAGAAAGCAGCTGAGCCGCCTCTCCTCCAGCCGGCAGTGTGTGGGTGGTGAGGGAAGGGAGAGGGAACAGAGGAGGAGGCTGAACTACAGCTCCTTGTTAGTTTAACCAAGATAACCAATATTAGACTCAATATTGCTTTGCTGCGCAAACCAGCAGCCCCCGCATCTAGGAAGAAGTTCAAATCCCATCGTGGTGTGCAAGGGCTTGGGATGCACCCGTAGGTCCATGCACAAGTCACGCTTAACCTTCTACTTGCCGGCAAAAAGGTATATGCGGATGTGTGTCCTCTGCTTGCTCGGCTCGGAGCTCCGCTCACGTCCCCGACAAGCGCACGGGCAGGTTGGCTTCGTGCAAATTCTCAAGACAGGCGTGTTTTGCCCCAGATCATCGTTATTCTCCACCGAGAGGCAGCAGAGCCTGCTGCAGTTCTCCACTGCAATAGAAAAGCATTTTGCGTGAGGAATTTGGATCTTGCCCCAAATCTGCTCGGAAGAAGGCCCAGATCCGAGCAGGGGGCTGCACTCCCGTGTGGGTGCAGTCTAGGCTGCGTGATGCCCTTGAGGACATGGGCTGTTGCCTACTGCTGGTCCTACTGACGGGCTGACCTTGTTGCCTGAGGTTCCCTCTGCTCACCGCGTGGGATCCTTTGACTCCAGCCCCACACTTAGATGTGGTGGGGCAGCCCAGCAGCCAGAGGAAGGGCCTATGAGCCACTGAAAAGCAACCGAAATCCAACCGCACCCTGCCCTGAAGCGTCTATGTAAGCTCCTTTTGGGAAGGATTTTGTTAATGCAGGGGGGATTACATCAACAGCTCTCTTCTGCGGCACTGCCTTGTTTGGGATGTTGGACAAGCAGATCAATCAGCCTCAATCCAACCCCGAGGAGCAGATAAATGTTTCTTGCCTTTATTGTGAAGACTGGGAAACTGAGGCACGTAGGGATTTAAGTGGCTTTAAAGGAAAGAAAGGGGGGAAAAAGAAGATAATCACCGAGCAAGTCAGCCGCAGAGAGTGGGATTGAACGCAAAGCTCCCGGGTGCCAGCCGTCAGCTCGAGCGACTTTCCGCCGCGGGACGAGGCTTCCCGTGCCTGCCATGGCTGCAGAGCGCTGAGCGCAGGGTCCAGCCTCCGCATCTCCTTGCGAGACCGGCTGAGTCATGGGCAGGCGAGCAGAGGGTCCTGGACAAGGACACACGGACAGGCAAGACAGACAGCGAGGAGAGCTAAACTCCAGTCCTGCCCAGGCGGGAAGGGGAAGGGGCGGGGGGGAGGAAGAAGACAAGGTTTTGTTAAGACGGTGGCTAGACCCTCAGGACTGAGTGCTCATCCATATTTCAAATACCAGTTAGACAAACAAAACAAGAACCAGAGAGGCAAGCAAGGAGCCCGTTTGTCATATCAAAAGGGGTTTCAGTGGTACCTTCCTTGCCCTCCTGTCCCCTTGAAGTTTGTAGCTGGGGGGGAGAAGGGACGGCTCCCTCTCCAGCCGAATGGCTCCCTGCCACAGCTGGAGACGGCCTGTGTGTAATTAACCTCCAAGCCAATCCCCCAGTGGTGGCTGCCAGGCAGATCAAAGAACTCACACATCTTTGTCTGAAACCGGCAGCCAAGGGGAGCTGGGAGGAAAGCAGAGTAGGGGTGGGAGAGAGAGCGAGAGAGCGCGCGTGTGTGCTCCTAATTGATAAAAAGGGAAGAGCGTCTTCCTCCGAGAGATCTCGAGCCCCATCAAAATGCAGGAGGAGAAGAAGAAGAAGAAGGGGAAAGAAAAAAAAAGATTTCCTTTCCCTTACAGGAGCATGCCAAAATCCAGCTGCTTTCAACAGAAGAGGTGGTCGCCGCTATGGGGGCCAGGTCAGCCCCCCTGCCAGGGCTGGAAGGAGAGGGCATCCTTGGTTGTGGGAGCCGGGATGCTGGCTTCCAGCTTTGCCCAGGGTGGGCAGGGTGGAGGGGCTATTCAAGGCTGGCTGTGGGGATCCTTTGCAAGGCGAGGACCTGCAGGAGCACTCAAAAGGATGAGGTCAGCCATCTGCCTCATCTTCGCTTGCAGCACCTGTAAAAAGAAGGGTGGAAACCAGCACAGACTACACCTAACCTTGGTCAATTTGTTTACCACCTAACTGCATTTTTTGGAGGGTGGCCCAGGCAAATGACTAGGCCACCGATGAGGCCCCTGGCTGGAGCTCAAACTACTGGTCTTGACAGAAGGAATCGCCAGATGTGACAGATGCCAGTGTCAGAAGATGACAGAAGACAAACGATGTTGGGAGGGATAGCTGGATTTTACAGGTGGTTAAAGAGGATTGACATGAGAAATTGTCAAACTTCACAGATAACTGGAGGGAAGTATGGGGGGACCTTCTGGGTCTCACTTGGGACAATAACCCCAACCTCTTGTTCTGACCACGGCACAGCTGTCTAGGCTGCGTCTCCATTCAGGATGACCGGGAGGGAGCAGGTTGCCTTCCCCGGCTGGCAGAACACCTGATGGGACAGAGTGAGCATCCTGGTGTCACCAGGCGTCTTCCCAATCAATTATAACACTGAGACTGCAGGCCAGAGGTCTTTCCTAGAGCCTCACAGGCAAAATACACCTCCCACAGCTTCACTCACCCAAAAACGAGGCATCGGAGCCTCAGCATCGCTTTGCTACGGGTGGAGAGGGACAGCAGTGATGCCCAAAGCTCATTCACTCACCCTGAATTTGAAGTGCAAGACAGATGGAAAAAACCACCTGCCAAAAGGATTGGTTTTTTCCTATCAATTGCAATAAAAGCCTGGACTTCCCAGGAACTGGAAGAGACATGCGCCTTTTCTGCACCACAGACCATGGGGTTTCATCGGATTGCTCCCAAACTGAGTCCAACAGTTTGTATTTGGCTGAAGCACAATTTTAATAAATAGGATATTCCTTGATCTACAGGATTCGGTGAGGTTGGCCTTCTCTTGACAAAATGCCAAAGGCTACGTCCACACCTGTGTGTAGAGATGTAGAGGTGAAAATGTAGAAATCTCCATCTGGCACCTCCTCGAGGGCAAGGCAGTTCTGTAGCCATGGGCATCCTTGGGTGGTGCATGTATTTACCCCAATAACTACTCACATTGTTATTTACACTTTGTTATTTTGCTGTACGCAAAGTCTCCCTTGGGAATAAAGCAACCTGATTTAGTTAATTTTTAAGTCGTATTTTTAAAAATGCACTAAATAAAAGGGTTGAAGCAAAAATTTCTATTATTTACTGTAATGCAAATTGGGGTGAGCACCTCCCCAGCGTCAACCTGCTTCAGGCAAGCTGACGTTCATGAAGAAGGAGAGGTCAGATTTATCATTTTGGTTGGCTGCAATTTCCAGGGCAGGAGTCTCATTGTGGAAGCCTCTCCTGTTGTTTTGTTTTGCTTTTAATTCAAGAAGACACAAGTCAAAAGAGAAACTTGCTGGTGATCAGGCGATGTAGCATTTAGATTGTCAACATGGGTGTTAAGTGAGTGAGAAGGCAGGAAGCGGGAGTTGTTTGTAGATATTGTGCTCTGGAAATATGCAAAGAACCTTCAAAGGGACTGCGTGACCTGATAAAAGAGCATATTAAAACCGGGCAACATGTCAGGATACGTGCACAATGTGTTAATCAGAAGCCTTCCACTCCTGGACTGTCGCAGCCAATACCGAAGAAGGGGATGCCAACACACTTTAAAACAAAAGCAGCGGTCTGAAGATTATGCAGCCTTTACCACTTGAATCTGAAAAGAAATAGAGCCTGAAACCAAAAGATGGTGCTTACAGAAATACACAAATGAGTCCCCGGCACGTCCCTGTGCATGCAGAGGGTTATGGGACACAGCTCAGGGACACCATCCCTCCCTCCAGTGCTTGGCTTTCCAGCTGGAGAAACCCAGCGGTCCATCCTGCGTCTCACGGAAAGCAAAAAATCCAGCGACGAAACCCCAACAAGCGTGGCAGGTACGTGGTTTGATGGCAGCCAGGAGCACACTTCAGCTTGTTGGTATTTGACCAGATCTGAAGTCCCGACTTGATGTAGGAGAAAAGGCATTTCCCAGCCCCACGCTCTCCAAAGCCTGGCAGCTGGGCTTGGGTGTACTGCAGCTACCCAGCGTCATAGCCATGTCCCAGCCTAGTGAAAACCAGGAAACTCCATCCATTTCTTGGTAAAAAGAAGAGTTTCATTGCTCATAGTTTTAGGACAGAAATAATTGGGGCAATAAAAGCAAAAAGAGGTTGGTTGGGGTTTTTATTATTCCCCAAGCCAGACCGCCGCAGAGGTTCCTACCAGGGGCTGGCTCAATACAGGAATAGCCAGATTACAAGGAGGAAAAGGCAGACCGATTGGATATTTCAAATTCCTTTCAAAACTTAAAGACTCAGGAAGGCCACTTAATTTTAGCAGACCAAGTCTTGAGGTCTCAAAAAAATTATATCTGTGTCCAGGAGCACGGCAGCTCCCCAAACCTACCACGCGGACTGCTGAGGTCGCTCTCTGCCGAACCGGGGGGAAGAGCTGCCTTCAGAGCTCTGGGCAGGAGGGGGTGCAGAGCTTCTCTCCCCCAGAGCACAAGCTCTCCTCCTTGTGCCCTGTGCCCCCGGGGGGGCTGCAGGGTGCACCCTGGAAATGCCCCTCTCACTCGGCCCATGGACCGAGGTGAGACTCACGGGTGGGACAAGGCATTCGGGATCCGGAGCCCCGTGTGATCGGCTCAGCCGCATTTCCAGCATCTGCAGGACCCATGAAGAGACTGGAGTTTGGGTGGGGTTTTGGGTTTTTTTGTTTCTTCATATTTTCCAGAAATAATTTTTATGCCCTAAGCTAGCAAATTCCAGAGGTTCCTTCCCGTTTGCACCATGGAGTTATTAAATCTCATTTCTTCCCATGAACGAGATGGATGGTAGACACAATCAGTGGGAACTCCTTTTAGCCATGAGATTTCCACAGACCGTGCTTTTGCCTTCAAAAAATCTTTTTTGACTTACTCGGGTTTGGGTTAAGCCGATACTCTTCTTCCTTCAGGTCCAGAGCCGCTAATGAGGCTGTGTTCTGCTGCTTTCTTTATCTCCTGTGCTCATCCTGCTGGTGTCTCAGCCCCTATTCCGTTATCCTGCAATAATATATACCGTAAGGCTTTCCTAACCCCAAGATCCCCCCAGGCAGATTTTGTAGAGTATCCATTTAAAACGATATTAATGAAACAACTTTTACTTCATTAAGGCCAATTATTGACTAACCCACATGGCTCAGCAATGCTCGCTTGCTGACCGGTGTAAAATGATTTGATTTCCCACCTTGCCACCTGACTCTGAGTAAGGATTTCGGATATTATCTGGCTTTCTGAAAACCAGCGTGCTGTTAAATGGTGAGCAGCCAGGCTTGTGGCGAACCAGTAGCTCATGGCTGTCGGGGTGAGTTTTTACCGGGCGCTTCAATGGAGGTCCTGGGGTCTGGTAAGGGCAGGTTTTTGCAGATCCTAGAATTTAGGTCTGCAGTTTTTCTACTTTATGGTAAATTTGCAGTAACTTCATCATGACGCTTTCTAATAAACTTCGATAGAGCTGATCTTTGGTCTGAAGACGTGTCCATGGAGGACAAGTAGACCAGGATGCAAGCAGTCTGCAGGTTATAGTAGCAGGTAAGAGACTGGGGTTTGGGTGGGTTTTTGGGTTTTTTTGTTTCTTCATATTTTCCTGAAATAATTTTCATGCCCTAAGCTAGCAAATTCCAGAGGTTCCTTCCCGTTTGCACCATGGAGTTATTAAATCTCATTTCTTCCCGCGAACAAGACTCATACTAGCCAAATGTCTTATTTCAGCGTTTCGGTTTAAAAAAAGAGTGTTTATATTTCTCAGGCTAGATTCACAAGATGCCCCTTCCCAACCAGCCTGAGGGTCACCTCCCTCACCTAGCCTGCAGGCTCAGCACCCATCCACGCAGCCGCGTCTCAGATCCCATCCCTGCCGGCTTCCAGCGGGGCTGCCAGGTAAAAGAAGACCCTTGCTCCCACCATTTTGTAACAGCACCCTAAATCCTGTCAAGAATCCAGCCCTTTGTTTCCGCAGCTCGTGCCTGCGAAGAGATGAAAGGTGCTCCAAGAAAACAAGTTACTCCGGAAGCAGAGGAACTAATGAAGCCCAATTCCCCGCGGGCTTGCCTCTTGTAGTTGGATTCTCTGATGTCTGGAGCGGCGTGAGCTCAGACTAGAAGATGCCCTACACCCAGGGCTTTCCAAGCATCTTTCTTCTCCCAGGTGGATTCTCCAGTGTCTCATTAAGGTTGAACACGTGCTGCAGGCTTGCCCTCTCTCAGGCTGTTAGTAGGGTTTTGGTGTTACATCCGATTGCTTTATTTCATCGTATCTTTTTAGACCGCATTTAGCAACCACAGCTAAATGTGGTCAGAGCTGGCCAAGGAGTTCAAGTGTCAGTGGGTGGAAAGGCTGGTGGTAGACGCACACACACAACCGGGTGATTGCAAATGTCTTTTTTCTTCAGAAAACAGATTAAAAGTGTTCTATTTATAGGTGCCACAAACTTGCAAATGACTCCTGTCTCAGGCTGGCCCAGACCCAAACGGAGACAAATTTTCAGCTCAGTGCATGAATACAAGACTTCCTTATCATGAAGAAGCTCAAAGAGTGCTCCTCTCCCTCGCTCCGGCCCCACCGAGGCTTGCAGCTCAAGCAGGACATGAAGGTAACGGTAGGCAGAGCCCCATCTCAGCACCAGGACCCGCAATCCCCTGCGGTAAAACACAAACAGGGACTCAGGAGAGCAGGACAGGTGAAGAAAGTGAAGCAAAGACACGTATGTGTGAGGGTGTTTGCACAAACCAGCGTGCGCGCCCATGGCAGATCAAAGCCGATAGTCATCCATATCCCTTCTGCTGTGGATACGGCAAAGTCGGTGTGGGTCTAGCCAGGTTCACGGTGCTCAGAGACGTTACCGGTTGCAGTCTCATGAGAAACCGGCTCTGAATTGCAAAGCTGATGGAATCTCCTGGTGGGAAAATAAAAGCGCAGGCAGCTTTCAGCGGCCGTCTCGGTCATACTGGAGGGCTGTCTCTACTGCTGGAGCCGGGCAACGTGGCTGATGTGTACGGTGTGCGCTCACTGTCGCAGGCGGCCATGGTGGGGTGTAACCCTTCCACGGGGGAGGAAGGAATCAGTATCAAAATCAATAGCTCTTCTTCTCGTGGAGGAGAATTATCTAAGCAGGGAGAAGCGGTTCCCTTGCAGCTGGTTGATTGTGGTAATCCATTATTAATGCTTGAGTTACAGGCCTGGCACTCTCAAAGGTCGTGTTGGTATAAGAGCACATCAATTGTTTCCAAACATTTCACCCTGCAGCACCTTTGCCGTGGCCAGGGGACTCAATATGGCAACTCTTGTTAGCATTTGCCTGTGGTTTCTCTCTATCAAGGTCTCCAAGAAGCCTTCTTCAATATGCCACGATAAAATCTTGATACAAGGGCAAATATCAAGACGCACCCCACCCCTTGGGGCTGCATTTCGTCCCTCTCAGAGAGGAGAACCTGCTGAACAGAATTTGGTCTTCCGTGCCACACTGAGGTGTTGGATACTGAACAGTCTCAAAGGGAATCAATGGCATTACGGGCAGGAAACCTGAACGAAAAACCTAAGGATGCAATCAAAAGGAAGGATGCTGAATTTGGAGCAGGTCATGGTTTAGTTTAGGAGTTGTGATACTCTTTAGATCCAGACTCAGCAGTTGACGTCTAGTATTCAGGTGGCGCTGAAGCAGATGGGTGAAGCTGTCTTACATCATTTACTCCCATAAGATTTCCACAGCTTTGAACGTATATCTCCAAAGAAAATCTCAAATTTTCTGAGAATGGCTGTATCGCAGCATGGAATAGCTCTGAACCAGAATCCCAAATCCAGATCCAACTTCAGACATGAGCCTGCGGTTCAAACCTATTTTTTACTATTGGCCAGCCCCAAAGAGCCTGAGCTCTAAGAAAGGTTATCTGAAGTTTAGTTGAGAAAGAGATGATAGGACCTCAAAGAAGCTCTTGACTAATAAATAAACGAATGAAATCAGGCAATAGTCTTAGGAACTCTTTAGAGTCAAGCCTGAACCCACAACGGGATACTAGAGAAGTTCCTTCACTATGGTATTTGGTAGTAAAAATTTGCCCTAAGCTGTAAGGACAGGACAGAAAACATTTGCTTTTGTACCCACCATCACAACAAAATGTCCTTTTCCAGTCAGGCACCTTCTCCTTGGCGAGCACAGGGCAAGGCTCGCTTTAGTACTTAAGCTACAAGTGCTTCCCCCAGGAAGGACACTAAAGAAAAGGTGATGACGTCTTCAAAGCGAGCAAGCGGTCCTCTGAGCCACCAGACAGATGAAGAGTGCTCTCCAATGGATTCGTGTTGTGTGACCAGAGCCTCTAATATCTCATTAACTAGAAGAAAGGCATTTGGGGTATTCAGAGCCTCTGCCGTGTAGATTTTCAGGTGTCTCAAGGGCTAGTCCTAGACTGCAGTCCCTTCCTCAGTGAGTAAGCACACTTCTTGCGGGAATGTTTGCAAAGATAAAAATTACTCAAAAGCACACTTACAAAGTGCAAATTTCCATGGCTAGCCTTCAAGTCAGTCAGGGTGCGTGCACATTTCTCTGGCAGAGGGACGTTCTTTGGGGCGTGCTGTTGAGTCCCTCACCCTGTTCCAGCTGAAACAGGCAATGTGAAGGTCACGTCCTGGTGGAGACTTGGTTTCAGACAAAGTGAGGTTTGGCCAATTTATTTCAAAAGGTCACAGACTGGCACCTGAGACCCCACTTGCAGACACTTGAAGATGTTGAACAGTGGAGATGCAATAAGGACTTGCACTGCTGCAGAAATCCCAGGACTTTGTCTGTAGGGAAGCCTGAAACTCTCTTGGCTTAAACTGCTCCTCCCTACACCTCCTCCACAACTGTTTCCATTGTGCTAGAAGCCATCTCACTCCCTCCTCAGCCAAGGAAGGCAACGTCTGTGCAGTGCAGCGCCTTGTGTTGGTATCGTCAAGCTGGACACCAAGTAAAGGGCAAATCAGCCAGCACTGAACCAAACTGGGCACCAATGGTGGGCAAGGTCACCTGTGGGAGAGGCTAAAGAACAGGCAAGACAAACTTTTATCTGGATATGGTTTAGGCTTGATCCAGCTTCACGACAAAGGGCAAACTTTCTGAGGTCTCCATCCAGCATAATTTGTCAGAATTTTATTGAGTTACTAAGTTCTCCCTCTACAAAAGCTGTGGACAAATTCCATCTCCATCAGCGTTTCATGCTTTATGCGGAGCCCCTTTCCTTCACAAGAGCATTTGCTCCAGGAAGTTGTGAGTGGACTCTGCCTATGGAATCCTTATGCGATGGGGAGACAATCTGAAAAGAGACACCAACAAAGACCCCTTTTTCCATGGAGAAACAGAGAGTACGGATGAGAGTAAATTCCAGCAACCTATAGGAGCAAGGGGGCCCGTCTCCATTTTACCAGAGGAGCTGGTCACTTTACCAATATCTGAGCTCAGAAAAATGCTTTTATCAATAGCTGAATGTACTCAAGCCAGCATTTAAATGACTCACATTGGTGTCTCTATTGCCCCTGTACCATGTCATGAGGTCACCTATTGCACATGTTAATGACCCCTAGGGTGAGAGAGTGGTTTCTGGTGTCTAGCCCACACTCCTCTTTATTCAGTCCCTGTGCATGCCCTGGGTTTTCGCCCTTGTCACTTATTTTATTCTGAATCCAAACACTGCCACACAATGCACTTGACCTTTGCCCTGGAGGGAACACGCTTGGGATGAAGGAAGAATTCACTCTTTATTCCTTTCTAATTCTAGTTGTTACTCTACCATCATGGACAAATCCCCACTTACACAATAGAAATCAAGTCGTCTGTTCTTGCGAGTTCTGGGACTTTCGACAGGGGTTCCTCCTCCTGCCACAGACGGTCCAGCTTTTGCCCACGTCCAGTTCTCACATTCTACGTCTGTCCCGATTAACCCTTGCCACAATGTGGCAGCGGTTGCAGAAGGGATGAGCGGGATGGGTTTTCTGCCCCTGCCAGCCTGGTTGTACGCGGCGAGTCTGGCAGAGGCAGGTAGCTGACTTGCACTGCATGCATGGCACATTTCACAGCCCAGCGTATGATTCTGCTTTTTTGGGGGGTTTCCTGGGACTGTTCATCTGCCACGGATGCGTGGCCAGTGCAGGATGAGCTCTGGGCTGCAAACGTGGCACGAGGGACATCCAGCTTTCAAAATAGGCACCCGTCTACACAAGGCATCCATCTGGCCAAACTGCGTGGAGACCTGAGGAGAAATGGCAGGTCTAGACTCTGCCAGCAACTGGGCATCACATCCTATTTCATCAACAGTCCTCATTCCTCCTGCTTTAAGTTATACATTTAACTAGGTTTCCTTTCTGTTTGGAAGCTGATTCTGGCATGCTAAGATATGAACTACCTTGGAAGGTGCTCCCATTTTTTGGAGCCTCTAGCAGGATTCCCAGGGCATCCTTCGTGGTCTTCTTTGGGTCACATGCTGAGATGCAGACTGGAAAAAGTCAGTCATTTCACCGAAGCCAAACAGACCTCCTCCAGGGTAACTGAAGCCAAACAGAATGCTTTAAGCTGGTTTTTCAGTGGAGGTTAGTTCCCAACGTTACATAGAATCATAGAGTCATAGAATCCCAGGTTGGAAGGGACCTCAAGGACCATCTGGTCCAACCTTTCCTGGCAACAGCACAGTCTAGGCAAGACGGCCCAGCAGCCTGTCCAGCTGAATCGTAAAAGTGTCCAACAATGGGGAACCCACCACTTCCCTGGGGAGATTATTCCAATGGCTGATTTTTCTCATTGCGAAAAATTTTCATCTTGTGTCCAATCAGAATCTCTTCTGGAGTAACTTGTACCCATTACCCCTCATCTTTTCCATGTCACTCCTTGTAAAAGGAGTTTTTGAAATTTAGAGTGAGATGTGGAGGGAAGGAAAAGGTATTTTCCTCACACCCTTGTTTACTTTACATCAGCTTTTAAAAGTGCACTGAAACCTTCGGGTTTTCTTACTAGTGGGACCCTCCCTCCCTGATTTCATGGACAGAGCTGGATTAGACCAGCTTTGCCACAGCACACCTTGCTCTCAAATTAGTAGTAATTTGTATGGAGTCCGCACGCTGATCCCATGATAGACTCGTATTTACTCACTGCGTGCGTCTTTGAAACCCATGTGGTTGGGACACAGACCCGCTCTCAGAAATCTCAGCTGTACATATGCAGAAGGCTGAGGTCAGGCTTGGCTCACCTTTCCGAGTCCCCAGTGTACCTTCAGGCATTCATCTGCTCTAGGTCATTTTTGTATTACTGATTCCAATGGGTAACTGGAATTCTTGTTATCTATTTGTGTTGATTTACCGCCTTGAAGTTGCATAAATGGGCTAAGACCTATCTGTACCAAGACCGTCACAAATCCTGAGTGCAGAGATGGCTCCTAGAGCAAAGAATATCTACCTAAATGCATAAAAAAAGGCAAAAGATGGAAGAAAACTGATTTGAAGAAAGCTCAACCCATGGAGACCATAGTCAGCTCGGTGAACACAGTAAGAGCACAACCACTGTCACAGCTCCTGAGAACGTATCCAAGCAAAGGAGAGCTTGGGGAGGGTTTGCAAGAGGTCAAGGGGGGAGTTACTATGGGGGTGTTTATAGGGAGGTCCACCAGTCTGCTGGGACTCACTTATCTCCACACCAGCTGGAGGGGTGGGTGGGAATGTCCCAAATATCAGCCCACACCTTGGGCCATTCCACCTGCACCAAACCAGCTGATGAAGAGCCTCATGCACTCCCTGACTTCTTAGCTGTCCATCATCTACAAGGGACACCCCAAGGGAGACTCAGCTGGAGCCAAAACACTTAACCCCCTGAAAGACCAGTCCATATTTTCCCAGAGATGCAGAGAACAGCCTTCTTCAGCTTCAAGCATTTATTCATCCTTTCTTTTTCTTTTTTTTTTTTCTTCCTGTTGTGTTAACAGAGCATCTAATGTGACTAAATAGGACAACCTGCTCTCCCATCCCCATGAAAAATAAATGATGTTCTTTCTCTTGACTACCTTCCCCCCGCCCCCCTCCTGGCGCTTTTCCCACCAGGCAGCTCTTGGACCTCTCCTCCCTTGGGCAGACCTCATGGAGGGGCCTGGGAACCTCCCCCAACCACACCACAGCGGTGGGAGCCATTGGCTTGAGCCAGCGAAGCGTGGTGGAGGCAGGAGTTTGAGGGAGTCGGAGGAGGGTGGGAAGAAGGATGAAGGGGGGGTGTGTGTATGTGGGGGTGGAATCTATGTGGAGAAAGCAGCCAAGTGGCAGCTTACCCTGTTAAATATTAATCATCTCTGCTTCTGCAATTTCGGCAATGCGTCTAGGCCCACCACTGCTGAATATTTCATTAACACCACTCACTTCCAACTGCACTTCTCCCACTTTTCTTTCTCCCATAGACCCTTCTCCCATCCCTGCCCCAACTCCTTCCCCTGCCATTGCCAGCGCCAGCCATGGCCACGATGTCCATCCTCTAACCCCACATCCTTAACCCCCAGTGGCGAGCACCAGCCCAAACCCGCTCCGTCCACAGTCCACTGAACGTGGTGTCTGTGCGGGGAGAGAGCGGCGAGGCTGTTCAGGGGAAAGAAGATCATCAACTCCACCGGGAGAAAAATATAAGTGCGCATCAACAAGTCCCGTGCTAAATAATACATGAGGCAGGTAAGGGCAGAAATGCTGACTCTGGGCTGGGAGCTTTTTAAACCACGTAGTCTACGTTTCTTCATCCCTGGCTTGCTCTGTGTGAGTACTTTGGGAGCGTAATCAAACGTGCTAGGGTGAGCTTTGTTGGGCCTGAGCAATTTTCACCTCCAGCTCCTAATCGCAGCTTCCCCCTGCCTGCTTCTAGCCACCGATGGAGAAGAGCCCACGCAGCATGCACCGCGTTGGGTGGCTGCAACCAGCCAGGGCAGTGGCAGGAACCGGGAGCAGGGAAGGAACGTGCGGGAGATACGAGGGTCTGCCAGGAGAACCAGAGCAAGACAGCGTGCTGGTCCTCCAATCCAGACTTGGTGGCTCAGTGTGCAAGTTTACCCCTCTGTTCTCCCCAGATGTAGGTGCCTCTTCTTAACTTCAGTTGCAAATCTCTGCTTCTCCCTGCCCCAAGCCCTTCTTTTCCATCCATTCTTTCCTTCTTCTCCACTCTGTCTTTCCTTCTGTTCCACTCTGTCTTTTCTCCGTTCCCAAGCCTTACTCTTTTTCCTGTCTATCATGACATTGCTTTCAAAACTTAAACCAAATCGGCGATTAGAAATTTAAGGTTGACCTTTGAACATCGCACATTCGAACAATTACCTCCTCCCACTAAATTCAGGTTGAAATGTTCGTATGATCCCAAGGTGGAGGGAGGATGAGGAGGTGGAGGAAACAAGACAGGCTAATCTGGGTTCAGATTATCTCTCCCTATGGCACACGCCAGCAGCCGACTCGCCGGTGGAGGTTTCTTACGCTGACAGGGAGATCTGCAAGAGGTAGGGACTCACAGACTCTTGCTCCTAAAGGAGATGGCCGTAGTCAAATAGAATCACAGAACAGTTTGGGTTGGAAGGGACCTTTAAAGACCACCTAGTCCAAGCCCCCTGCAACGAGCAGGGACATCTTCAATGAGATGCAGTTGCTCAGCGCTCCATCCAGCCCGGATGTCCTCACCGAAACATCTGAATGCAAAGCATTGAAGTCTGAGCTGGTCCTCTCTCCTCCCTGTCACCCTTAATAATGAGTAGAGAGATAAAAACGACTCGCTGTGCGTGACCTGTGCCAGTCAAAAGCTAGGCACCTAAGACAGGTTGTGAGTCTCGTTGCTCTCCACTGGTCTGGGACGTCTAGCTCGGACTGGGACATCTCATTTTCAGATGTCTCATGAGAGGTGAGAGAAACCACCCCAAGATCATTAGCCCAGGTGAAAACGGGCAAAAAGGAGCAGACAGTTATTATACCTGAGGTAAGGGAAAGGCTCTCTGCCTGCCGTTGCTCCTGAGATCAGCCGGAAACAAAGTGAAGTTAGCCGCCCTGTTACGCGTATTGACGTCATCGCTGACGCTGTACGACAGAGTTACCGACTCACTTGGAGAACGACACTGAGGCATCGGCTGGCGTTAGTTGTTCCTCTTCCAGCTGCAGAAAGTGCAAATCCCAGGCAGGTTTTAATGTTGTTATCTGTCAAGAAGAAAAAAATAAGATTTTGATCAATAGCCGAGGGAATGCCTCAAGCCAATGGTATGTGCGTTGCAAGAGAGGGTTTTCTACGCAAACCTCATTGGGGGATCAAGATATTCCTTTTGTGTAATATATTAAATAAAATGTGCACTAGAGAAGTCACTTGAAAATATTGAATGAGATAACTTCATCTGATTAACGTAGTATGCTTTCTTTCCCCCTTTTTATTAAAAATTCACAAGGCTTCCCATCCCTTATCTCAATTAAGCAACTTGTTTGTCAGGATTATTTGTTACGCATTTTCATAAACATTTGATGAATTATATGCAAACATCTCACTAATGTATTAACAAGACTGAGGTTTTAATTACACAACGCTCAAGGAAAGTGGGCTTAAGGCTCCTCCAGAGAAGTTAATTGTGCTTTCTTGTGTGCCTGTGCATTGCAACGGGAATTTTCCTCTGGGGAAAATCACATTGCAGTCTGCAGTGGCGACATACCCGCCCAGCCTCCCCGCTAGCACCAGCTGGCCGAGCATCATTGAATTCAGCCACGTCAAGGGCTTCACCAGCCTCTGCTAAAAGGCTGCAACTTCAGCTCAAATTTGGTAGCGAGGAGTTGGGAGTTGGTACAACCAGTTTTACATGAGTTCTTATTCTTTGTCACATGGAGATGACACTTTTAAGGGACTTCCAATACAACAGGACAAAGGTCATGCTTGGTCCACCCCCTTAAACTTTTCAGTTTATGAGGACAAGGAAAGTTTCAGACCATCGGCTGTCCTGGTCTGCTACATAGTCAGCGTAGAGATTCAGGCGCAACACCAAAGGTCAGTACCTTCTGCAGATCATGGAATCATAGAACCATAGAATGGTTTGGGTTGGAAGGAACCTTAAAGACCATCCAGTCCCGCCCCGCTGCCATGGGCAGGGACACCTCCCACCAGACCAGGTTGCTCCAAGCCCCGTCCAACCTGGCCTTGAACACCTCCAGGGATGGGGCAGCCACAGCTTCTCTGGGCAACCTGGGCCAGGGTCTCACCACCCTCACAGTCAACAATTTCTTCCTAAGATCTAACTTAAATCTGCCCTCTTTCAGTTTAAAACCATTCCCTCTCGTCCTATGGCTCCACTCCATGATACAGAGCTCCTCCCCAGCTTTCCTGTAGGCCCCTTTAGGTACTGGAAGGCTGCTATGATGGTCAGACTTCAGCCCTAAGTCCTCCTTCTTGACTGTCCAGGGAGCTGGGACCTCACAGCGCTGATATTTTGATGTTAGCATAACTCACCGCCTGAACTGAGCTACTGTTGAGTGTCTGAATGTTTCCAGCAAGCCTGGCTAGCAGGTTGGGTGAAGTTCACAGCCGGGCAGGCAAGGAAAAAGTGTCTGTCCAGGTCTGACATGCCAAGAAGTGAACAAGAGAAGCCAGGTCAAGGGACAACACGTGTCACCTCCTTTCTGTGTTTGGACAGCACTTCTTGCTTCGACGGATGTCTCCAAATAGCTCATCGTTGCCTACGCTGCAGCTATTCATTAAAGCTTTCAATATCTATTCAGCTCTCTGCTGGGACCTGGGCTCCTAGAAAACCTCAGCGCTGAGGTTTTCCTTCTAAAAAAGCCCAAGTCCAAACGGAAAGATTTTTGCAAAATCATTTGATTTTCATTTCCACTGGGTTTAGAATATTTCAGTTCCTAAAAATAATTTAGAAATCCCTGAAAGTCCACTCGGAAATTAAATATTAGCTTTGGTCTAATACTTGTGACAGCATTATTTGTTCAATATTATTTCTTTATGTTTCAGTTAGAGCGGTGCATACCTCATTACTTGTTAGTACTAATGACAAGTCATGACATGTTATGATATGATAAGATGGCCAGCTATATTATTTCTTCTATTTTTAACTTCTGATTTTATTTTCTGCTTTTTTCATTTTGCAAATTGGAACATTTGCAGTGTTTGATATCCTTATTTCAGCCAGGCAATAATTTCAGAGGTTTTTTTCTAAAATCAGCTGCTACCCTAATTAGTACTGAGCCCTTATCTCTTTCTCTCTTTCAGAAGTATTAAAACATCAAACTGTTTCATTAGGCCAGTGAATGTTACTGCCTTTGATTAATAAAATAAAGTGAGCATGTAATGCTAATTATAGTATTAGCCATTCATTAGTGTGGCATTTATTTTGTGACACATAACCAATAACGGTCTTACAGCACTTGTTTTAGACATCGCTCATTCCTCCTGCGGATTTGTCGCATTACAACATTAAACCAAAGGAGCAAAATTTTAATGGCACTTTAGACAAAACTGAAGAGAAATAAATTGTTTCGAGACTCGTGTTCTGCGGACAAGGAATTCCCCTTTCTGAGTACAGCAAAACCAAGTTTCGAAATACCTGAATTTCCCTGCAAAAGGATATTAAGTTTTAACCACGCTGGTGGTGACACCACCAGTTTTGTCATCATAAAGACACCTTCAAAAGTCCCCATCCCTCCGAAGGGTGGGATGGCGGGACGGAGAGGGGCAAAATCAGCCCCTCCGTCCCCCACGCCCCTTCCCGCTCCCTCCGCCACCCGGCACCGGGGCTCGTCGCTCCCTACCGAGGGCGACAGCTTCCCTCCGGGCGTGAGCTGGATTTTTCTTTCCCACTCCCAAAGTATATCCGTGGTAGCCAGTGAATACAAATCAAGGCAGTAGCGTTAAAATTCTCATTACATTTAAACCTAATGGGCTTTTTTAATATTCAGAATCAAAGGCACTTCACCACCAGTAGATTTTTTTATACATTTTTTTTGTTGTTGTTAAAAAAAAGGAGCCCTGCATCTCATTCCACTCTTCCTCCTCCTCCCGTCTATTTTTTTTTTTAATTTTTTTTTTTTTTTTTTTTTTTTTTTAAGCCAGGCTAAACCACCAGGGAAGGGCCGTGCCTATAAACAGATGCCACTCACAGAGGGTCTGGGAGGCCTTCGCATCATTAGATGATGGTGAACTTTGAACTTGTGATTCGGAGGCTGCGTTTGCGGGAGAGGAGGAGGAGGCGGCGGCGGCAGGGATGAGGCCGGGGCGGAGGGTGGGGGGAGCTTGACGGGGCCTCTCTGGTGAATTGCTGGCCTACCCAGCACAGGAACGCTCAGGACTTCAAATCGGCTCCAGTCACTTTGAAGCTCCTCTCTCTTAATCTCTCTCTCTTTCTCTCCCTCTCCCTCTCTCTCTCTCCCTCCGTCTTTTTCCCCCCTTGCATCTATGAATCATTCATGTCTTTTTTTTTTTTTTTTTTTTCCCCTC
>VFFE01007901.1:422928-482838 GCA_008921705.1 Burhinus oedicnemus | reverse complement strand
AAAAAAAAAAAAGGGAGAAAAAAAATGCTCGCACAAAGCCCTGCCTGTGTTTATGTTCTTATTGCTCTGTGTAGCTTATTATCACCAATGTTGAACAAATTACTTACACGATGTTTGCAATGTGCTGCCGTCCCTCAGAGCGATGCTCGTGATGGGGCTGACTATTTTGTTTTAAATGTTAATGTACAGCGGGGCACCGTGTTCAATGTAAATACACGGTGAATAGTCTTCACAGGGCGGACGGGAAGGAGCCTGGCCCCGGCGCCGGAGCTGCCAAACGCGAAGAGGAATTCGCACACGCCTTTGCCAAAAACAAGGAGCCAGAGACCGGTGCGTTCACAGCGACCACAGTCGGGTGGGAGAAGTGCTTTTGGCTTTATGTAGGTACATACCCACCCACGGGAAGGGTTTGGTAGCCTTTGGGAAACTACGCGGGCTTCCGTGCAAGCGCTCAAATGGTGCAACATCTCGTCCTGAAAATCAGACTTTCAGAACATATCTGTGCTCCCAAACAAACCTAGGAAGCGGTTGGTCCTATGTTTGTGGTTGCATCCACGTTCACTCTTGGTCTTTGCCGAAGAGAATGGTTGAACCTGCCATGCCCGTGGGAGCAGTCCCTGGTCTGGGCCACCCCAGATGCCGCTGGTACTTTGTCCTGGAGACCACCGGCACGCACGAGGCCAAACCAGACCAGTAAGCGTGCTAGCACGTGTGCAGCCTGACTTTGGGTACAAACTGGAACAAGAGAGGATTCACCATGTCTTCACCAGGACAAGCGTCCACAAGCCCATCCTATGGGGATTGCTTCCCTCTGATGGCCAAGAGGAGCCCAGGATGGGCTCCTGCACTGAGGGTGGGGTCAAGCAGAAAGGGAAAGGAGAAACAGCAAAGGCCATGTGCAGAGGGACATTCACCAGGGGGGTGGAGACACCATGGCTCCCATGTGAGGAAGAGGGGTCAGTAGATGGGATCGGGGGGACCCATCACCTCTGAGTAGGTGAGCAGTGGTGTTACTATAGCAGCGGAGGAGCTTGAAGGAACCAGCATTGGTTTCCAGAAGGATCCCTTGGGTCTTGGCTACTCCAGCATCTGTGGACTTCAGTTGCCACCTCTCGTGCTTGCAACCAAGCTGTTTGTAGGGAATGGCACTAATGGTCCCACCGCAGCACGTCTGAGCTTGGGAGTTCGCAGAGCTGCAGCAGAGGCAGACCTGAAGAATATGAACTTATCTACTGGAAATAGTTTGTTTTCACCCCACCACCTGGCTGAAGTCATCAAACTAACTGCAACTGCTCATCACCACCCTACAAGACTTGTTCAAACCCCATATGTTGTTCGCATCTCTCATGCTCCTCTTTTTGCTTCCTTGAAAGTCTAATCCTGGACCTGCAAGAGACTGCTAATGCAACAGAACACGATTCCTGCAGCACAACTCAAGTCCTCAAAGCAAAAGGGGACCACCTCTCATCTGGAAACAGGGGAAACTGAGGCAGGAAGGGTGGATGTAGGTTGTTTGACGTGACCCAGCTGGCTAGTGGGGATGGGAAGAGAGGCAGCTCTGGAGCCTGGTGTTGTACTTCGCATTGCTGTGAGGTCAGGAAGAGGGGCTTCACTGCATTTGGAAGGCAATTCCATGAGGATACCCAGCTTTTCTTAGCTCCTGGAAGGCCTAAGCAGATTGACGTGGGGTTAATGCCACTGGATGGAAATTTTAAAATGCAGGGGGTTTTGTACAACACTTGTTTCCCCCCGACACCTGGACTTGGCAGCAACTGGGTCCTGATGCACTTAAGCATCCAGCTAACTTCAAGATTTCAGCCTCTGAAGCTCAGGAAGCTTTGTAGATATTTGCTTAATGATGTCTCCAAAGGGGGAAAAGAGCATTTCCTGTCACCGTGTGCCTCCCAGTCACTTCTAGGATCCCCAAGGGCTGGTTGGTGCAATCCCATTTCTAGACTGAAGCCCAGTCTAGGTTAAGTGGTTTATCCATCTTGACACAGGGAATCCCTGGATGGGCTGAGAGTTGAACCCGCCTCTGAGCACAACTCTTGGTCACTTTTCTAGACCACGTCCTGGGAGATGCCAGAAGAGGCCACACAGTTATAAATGAAGGACACTCTTCCAGCACTCCCGCAAATCTCACCAAAGACTGTAGTGTTTGGGTAACACAGTTTGCCCAGCCCAAGCAGGGACTGCGATGTTTCTGCTCTCTGTTCAGACCTCAAAAGCAAGATCTTTCTCCAGCCCAGCAGAGGTTTTATTAGATGAGATATATGACCTATTTAATATGTAAAAAATAAACAGCTTTGGTATTAATAATAAATATTTAGGGCTCATTCCAGCTGTTCTTGTGTAGCTCTGTAATATACTGTTTACCACTGATTTTGTTTCCCAGGAAAATATTTCTACTGATGCAACGCTTTGTACATCTCCTATGTCTTTATTATAAATTTTTTTTAATTTTTTTTTAATATAACCCAATAAATTTTCTAAGAAGTTTAGGGCAATAAGTGTTAACAGGAAAAATACAAGAGGGCACCCACCTCGCCTTCCAGGTGCGCGTACGTAATTTGTCTCCCTCTCTGTGATTTGAACCCTGAATCCCAAGTACGAGATCTGGGCTCACCAGCCAACACAGCCCGGAGAAGCCGGTACGGGGATGCGAAGGGGTGATTCGTATGGCAGCAGATTTAATTAAACCAAAGGCAGTGCTTTCCCACACCACAAGCACGCCGGCTGGGGAACTCTGTGACGGGACGTGAAGACGTCACGAGCAGAGAGAGGACATGCACATTTGGGGCAGAGACCTGTGATGTCCCAAGCAAACCTGCTGGCGTGGGACACCCTGAAGTCTCTGTTGTTGGAAGCTAGAAAAACACCGGGAGGACTGCCTCTAAACACACACTTTTCTTTTACTCTTCTCTACATGGCTGTGACCTGTAGCAGGCACGAGGAGACACACGAGGGACATGGCAGGAAAGGGGACAGGCAAGGAGAGCGTAGCTGAGCAGATACTGGTTGGCCCATGCTTCTGGACCAGGGAATAGCTCCTGTCTTGTGCAGGTGAGGTTTTGAGAAGAGACAAGGAGGCTCCTGGAGGCACAGGACAGAGTCATTTTAAGCAAACTCTGAGGCTGCGCTAGCTATGGGCATGTCCCCAGTCTCCCCAGTGCTGTCACCAGCAACCCGCCTGCTGTCTCCAGCCTGTAATGCCGCATCCAGAGCTTCCCTCTGATGCCTTTCCTCTTCTCCAGCACCTTCTCAGTGGAGCAGCTGTAGGTCTACCCATGGTCAGCCTTGAGCTTTAAGACCCCTGGTGCTGCCGCAGTACAGCCTGGGGCCAGGAACCCATCTCCCACCTCTCTCCAAAGCAGAGGTACCACCTCCCAACCTGCCGGTCCTCGGGAGAAGGCTTGAGCATCCCATACAAATGTCCCAGGTGCCATCCAATCTGGGAGCCCCACGGCAGGGCTCACGGTGGTGGAAGATGCTACACCTACATCTCACCACGCAATTCCCCAAGGGAGCTCGACGGATCGCTGGGAGCAGCAGCCCTCCCGCAGCCTGCAGAGCATCACTCGAGTGCTTTTAATCCCAGCTTCCGAAGAGAAAGCCCGGCTCTCCCCGTGCTTGCAGGGGTGGGCAGCTACCCCCGGCCCCGGCCATCTGCTCCGACTGCTGGGCATGGTGAAGGAGGGAGGGAGGGATGGACGGCCGGACGCCTCCCGCCGCGCCGCTCCGGGCAGGGCCGGCTGCGAGTCCCCATCAGAGCAGAGGGCACCAGCTGCAGAGCCGGCTCCAGACACGCTTTAGAGCAGAGTGGGGGTGGGGAGAACAAAAGTGCCGTTTGTCCTCGCCCCAAAAATCAATAGAAAAGGGTTTTCCCAAGAGCTTTGAAGGAAAGGTATTCGGGTGCTGGGCTTGAATACCGGCGCCTTCGACGTTAGGGAGTTATTACCTTCCCCAGCCCTTTGCCCTCCCAGTCACTTTAACTTAGGAAATTTTGGAACAACGGGAGTGTGGTGTCGGTTTGAGCTGGCACTGGATTAAGAAAAACTAATTTTCTTAGACTTACCTATGTACAAGAGAGCCAGGCGCATAACTCCACAGCATGCCTTTTTGGGAGAAAATGTGATGCTCTGGGAGGATGCACGCTGCGTGCATCGTATCCCCACCTCGGGAGAGAAAACTGGACCAGGGGAGAGAATACACAAGGGTTAAACACCAGACTTTAGGGGAGGCTCCTAAAAAACTTCCCTGCTCTCTGCGCAGAGTAGGTAAATACATGAGCCTGCACAGAGTCGGTAAATACACGAACGGCACGTGGAAAAGCATCAGATCTTCCCAGGCTATTGATTTTTGACTTTCATTCCCCTGGCCGTCGCCCGACTCGTTAGCTTCGGATCAGGCAGCCTAATCTGACCTGATTCTTAGATCTTAGGCTGCCCAGTCTGAATAAAAGTGGCCTGTCCAGCCCAAATGCACCGTCTAATGGGCCATCTGCACCCCTCCGGGGACCAGAGCTCGTTAGGGTGCCGGGAAGGATATCGGTATCTGGGGGTTTCCCAGGCTGGGGAACAGGTTCCCCCCATGCGTTTGCCGCAAGGCAGGAGTTTGGGTCAAGGTTAAACACAGGCTTTGGAAATGAAGCTTCGAGTTCAAGTGCCAGGAGGGACCCTGTGCGCATACACGGGTTTCTGGAAGCCAAAGGCTGGTGCCAAACCCTGCTGACACCCAGCGTCGACGGGGAGACCTGGGGTCTGGCACCCGGCTAGGAAAAAAGGAGCGTTTCCTGCCACAAACCTGCAGTGTTCAGTTGCACTTATTTTTAGGTGGAACCAGACCAGACTGGTAGATTTTTTTGATAATTTGATCAAAAAAAAAAAGAGAAGGAAATAGGCTGAAAAGAGCTTTGGTGTACAAAAGCAGAAGGTTAGTTTAAACCAAGCCTAAGCTCCGCATCCCAGTTTGCTGAACCTTCAGGCAAGTAACATTCAGACCGCCTGCCCTTTTTCCAGGCAATCCATTTCTACCCTTTGTGCCTCAGTTTCCCCACCCACCAAACAGAGATTGCCCCCGTGGGGTCTCCTTTTGCTTTGAGATCTTGAGAAACATTCGTTGAGGCTCTTACTGGAAATTTTCATGAGTAAGCCATGCTCTTTGAGTGGCTCTGGGCCACCAAGTCTGTCCTGCCCAGGCTCACGGACAGCACTGCCGTCTCCAGCCTCGCTCACCCCTTTGCCTTGTCGAGAGCCGCTGCGGGGGGAGTTTACCAGCCGCATGGTGCTGCCAGCAAGATTTCCCAATAATCTGGACCAGGGCTGGAAAATTGTCTTTATTGCTTAAAGCGTGCCAGCAGCAGAGAGCTGGGGGAGGCAGCAAGAGGGAAAGGGAAAGAAAGGAGAAAATGGGAGCCTGGCGTGGCCAAGGCAATCGCGTCTCACCAAGACATTAGGGCCAGAGGGCAGAGAATCCCCTGTCCCACCCGGGCCAGACCTTTTGCCCTCGTTGGTCGGCCGTGCTGAGCATCAGCCATCCCCGGAGAAGCCTCTTGGCATGTCCACCTCAGCCCACCCCTGGGGCACCCTCTGATCCTGCGTGGCCACAAGGAAGATTTTCCCGCAGTCTTGTGTTTTAAGTTTGCGCCTGCGCAACCGGCGCAGGTGAACCGAAACACTTCTGGATCACGAGAAACTCTTGTCCTCTCCCTCTATCCAGGGCTCTCTCCTTCCCTTCCCCACTAGCTTTCAATTATTTAATTTCCCCTCCCCCCTCCCCAGCATCTGAAAGCCAAGCGTCTTAAATACAAATCACCTCCAAATCATTACGTGCAGGACCTTTCGGCCCTCTTCAGAGCAATGGGCCGTGAGTAATGAGCTCTGCTGAGAGTTTGCTGGATTTCACATACAACAGATGTAAAAGATGGGGCTGGAGAAGGGGGAGGAAAGGGGGGAGGAAGCCGGATCCAGCTGGGGAGATGAAATATTTGCCACTCACCTTTTCCTTCCTCTGCAGCAGGCGGAGGAGGTTCAGGTCCTCCTGCGCTTCTGCGATCTGGCTCCTGAGCTGGGACCAGGCGGACAAACAGGCAGGGTGCAGCTTGAAATTTAAGCCCTGAGCCCTCCAGATGCTCAAGCATCCTTCCAGAGGTGGGGGTCCCACCCTGGACCTTGTCCCCAGCAGACCATGAGCAAGCCCTCATCTCCCAAGAGTTCTTGCTGCTTCTTGGTGCTGCAGCAGGAGATGCTGGGGCACAGGGCGTGGGGTTGTCCGAGATGCCAGGACCTGGGTTTGGATCCAGCTCCTCTTGCTCTTTCCAGGTGATGCCCAGGGCGGCAGAGTGGAGAGACCTCACTGCTGAGACACTGTGGACAGGGAGGAGAAACGGCCACAGGCCAGGCTGGCTCCAGCCAAAGTTTGATGTAGAGATGGACAATCCCTGAGCTCACCCGGATCGGTCAGCTCCATCCCTTGAAGGCACTGTCATGGTCACCCCTGATGGCTGGGTGCCTCTCACATGTCTCCATCCCTGGTTCCTTTGGTGCGGAGCCGGGTATTTTGGGTGAAGAAAACCTGATGAAAGACACTGACAACGTACCGTCCTGCCCTCCCAGGCTGCGTCTATGCCTCCCTTGCCATGCGCTTTGCAGGTGGGCCTTACTCCATGCAGCATGCATGCTACCACCCACAGCACCCCACAAACCCGGGGGGGCAGGACGCCATGTGGCTCGGGGTCACCAAGGCCAAAAGAGGCTTTGAGCCCAGATCTAGGATGCTACAGGCTCAGGTCCTGAAGATATCAGATGATGCATGGGGTGGTTTCACCGCCATGCACCAGCCTCCAGCTGCCAGGAGACAGCAGCGCACAGGACAGCCAGCATGGACCTCCCTGCCATGAAAGCAGGCTGCCTCTGCACCGTGCCCCTCAGCTCCTGGGGGCTCTCAGGACACCAGCAGTACCAGGCAGGCACCTGCTGTCCCCATGGAGGAAGAGGAGTGCAGTTCTGCTGCCATCCCACCCCCTCCACCGCCCTTTCTCCTCTTAGCGTCCGCACCCAGGGCACATGGTTTGCTCCCACCAAGGGTTCTCCTGGTCCCTGCAGCCAGCAACCATGGCTTTCCTCCTGCTCCAGCAGCGCCGAACACCGGCAAGCTCCCACACACAGAACAAAACACCTTCCACCACCTCAAGCAAGACCCTGGTGCTGGGAAGACCAGACCTGGCCAGGGCTCACCCTCCCCTTTCTGCCTGGGGAAAGGTGGGGATGGAGGGAACGGGGAGGGAGGAGAAAACCAGAGCAAACCCTTTCACCGCAGACTTCAAAGTCATCGTCAGCAGGAGCCTTCGGAACAGTTTAAGTACAAAATGAATTGTTTTAATATTTAATCAGCCTATAATAGGCCCAGGGATCCCAGTGGAGACGGTTTGCAGTTGAAAAGATGTCCAAACTGAGTATCCCCCCTCCAGAAGGGACGAGGGTCCTGTAGCAACCCTTGCCCCCGAGACACATGTAGGGACAATCTCTTCTCTACCGACTCCCCTTGATGCGGCACAGCACCTGGGACCAGCTCCCACCCGCTCACCTGACGTGTGCCGTGGGCTTTGAGAGCCATAACCATAAATCCTCATCCTGGAGGATAATGATTTAATTCTCTGATGAGCTCAGAATAAATTCCAGCCCGCTCCCCTCCCACCCCGTAACACCCTTCCAGAAGAATCAGACCCCCTGATCCTCTTCCCTGCAGGTTTGTGGGTGCACCCAGCCATTCAAAGGGCAGACTCCCAAACGCTGGCATTACTCAGGTTGGGAAGAAGCCCTTTGCCCTCCTGTGAATTGGAGTTCTTGGATGCGCAGGGAATATGAACCAGATTTGGCTCGGCTCAGCCTTTCACCTCCAGGATCAAGCTCTGGCCACCGCTGGGCTGTTACTGCAGCAAATCCAGGTCACACAAGCGGAGCTCTGGTCCTGCTGCATGACCGCCAGCAGCCTCGCCTGAAGGGAGGGATGCTGAGGGATGGGCAACACCGGAAAAGTCCTTTTACTGCCAGCAAGAGCACCCAGACTGGGTACTGGTCCCTCTCTTCCTTGCTGGAGTTAGAGCAACACCTCCTGGCCCTGGAGATCAGGGCTCACTGTGCATGGGACAGCCTTATGGCACGCAAGCCTTTGGGGTGGTCCAGGAACCGAACACTGCCGCTCCGTTTTGCAGGTTGGGAGACGGATGCACGGAGCCCCAAAGCAACCTCTCCGATGCCCTTAGGCAGCTCCGAGCCCCAGTCCCGTCACACCTCAGGGATGTGCGCAGGAGTCCCCAGGGCATGAGGGACACAGGGTGCTTCAGCTGCCTCCTTTTTCCCTGGGGAAAGGGAAAAGCTGTGGTACCAGGAGGCAAAAGTAATTTGCTAAGAGCCGAGTCCCTGATCCGCCATCGTACTCATGGATAGGATGAGGGGTAACGGCTTCAAACTGGAAGAGGGGAGATTTAGATGAGATATTAGGAAGAAATTCTTCACTATGAGGGTGGTGAGACCCTGGCCGGGGTTGCCCAGAGCAGCTGTGGCTGCCCCATCCCTGGAGGTGTTCAAGGCCAGGTTGGACGGGGCTTGGAGCAACCTGGTCTGGTGGGAGGTGTCCCTGCCCATGGCAGGGGGGTGGAACTGGGTGGACTTCAAGGTCCCTTCCAACCCAAACCATTCTGTGATTCTATGACAGAGGCTCCTTCATTCCTGGTTAGCAGTTGAGTGTGATCCTAAAGCAGCTTCCTCCTGGTAGTGGGATTCAGCCACACGCTCCAGCAAACTGAAAGCCTCACTCCTAACTCTCTGGAAGCCTCTCATTTGAATTATCCCAGCTTGGAAGACTGGAATAATAGACCCAGCATAGAAACCAGCTCTTGCGCAGCGGCTCTCGACATGCAGTTCCAAATGCAGCAAGCTCTGCTTTTGACAGGGGCCGCTAGATATTCGTATAAACACGAGCGGGCTGAGGATGTGATAGAGCAACACGGCACCCGGACTAAAGCAGAGCTCTGCTTCTTGCTGTAAATACAACGGTTTGGACCTTGCACGGACCTTGACAGCGAGAAACGTGTCCCTTCCACCGCCCTTAAGGGCTGTGGGCTGGCGTCTGGCAGGGAAGTGCAGGAAAAGGTGCTGCTTTCATCCCAAACGGCTTTCAGGAGCGCATCTCCAGATGTCAGCAGTATCATAGGCTTGGTCCCTGCAGCCCTGCTGCTCCAGGCCATCGGAGGTTGCCACCACCTCTGGCTCCGGCAAGCCCATTTAGGTTCATAGATGGAAGGAGGAAAGAAGCCTGCACTGAGAGCTGATGGCTTTACTGCGTCTTACCTTGGCATAGGGGCAGGTTATCCCTCTACACCAGGGGCTGGAATCCCTGCGGGCACTGCCGGACAGCATGGGCAGGAGAAACAGGATGCAGCCACAGCGTGACCAGCAGCAACTGGAGGGAGCAGGGATGCCAGCGCGGCGCCAGAGCCTGCTACAGAGGTGGTTTGCCCCCAGAAGGACAGCGCAGGACAGGCATGCCCAATTCCTGCATTTTCACAGCCTTTGCAAGAGGGACATCTCCATCCTGAAAAAGACCTTCCCCAGGATGAGCCCGCCCTTTGCTGCTTTTTGGGGGGGAATCCCCAGAGTTACCCCACTATGGGGCAGCCTGGCCCGGCCCAACCGTTCAGAAGGATGTTATGAGAAGGATCCTGGGGAAAAATAAATAAGCCTAAAACCATTATCAATCAGGGTTGTGTTTCCATTAGTTGCCCAGAGAATCCTCTGCCCAGAAGCAGCCGTCGCCTCACAGGTTTCAAGTTACTGCAGTTTAGCTCTCAGTAACCCGCTGGATGCGATAAATAACTCTATGGGCCCTGCATGGTAGAACCGGGACCATTAAACATGCTGAGTTATTTTTACTGTGTTTCTTATAGGAAGGAGGAGGGGAGAAAAAAAAAAAAAGTAAAATATCTAAACTCTCCTCTACTGGCAGAAGCGGAGCGAAGCAAGGTCTTTAATCACTTTCCAACCAGCACCATCTTCTGGCCAACACCAGCCCCTGGCCCTGAGGCTGGAGAGGAGGCAAGCTGAAGGCTCAGGCTGGAAGAGTTGTGTTGGCTCCCGGTGCTTTGGTAGCACATGGGATCACAGACCTTCTCCCTCTGGGCTGGGGACCTGGGTCAGGGTCCCAGCAATCAGCACTGGTGCAAAGCAGGGCTTCCCACCGTAATTACTCCACGCTCCCGTTTGGGTTTGTAGCTCAGTGGTCCAGTTGCTCCACCCTGGTGGTACCGAAGGGAGTGCTGGTGAAGTCAGCCAGGGAGATGCCCAGCTCTGCTCACGTCCGCTTGCTTGGCCAAGGAAGGTTTCCTCACCAGCAGGAGCTGGACACCAGAGCCAGGGGCAGCCCACGGGGAGAGCTTTGCCGTCCCATGGGGACCTGCTCTGCCTCTGACCCACAAGACCACTCCCGTTGTTTGCAAACATGGCTTTCGGACCAGATCCCAGACACCTGGCCCTGCAAGGCGGCTGTGCAATATCCCTAACCCTTCTCCAGACAGCCCTTCAGCCCGGAGATGGATGCTTTTATCTCACTAT
The DNA here is from genome assembly GCA_008921705.1 of Burhinus oedicnemus. Lineage (NCBI taxonomy): Eukaryota > Metazoa > Chordata > Aves > Charadriiformes > Burhinidae > Burhinus > Burhinus oedicnemus. Next base: position 472,228 of record VFFE01007901.1, on the reverse strand, counting down.
CTCTCTTGTTAAGGGAACAGGCTATGAGGGAGACCCATTTGGGTCCAACAGGGAACAGCTCCTTCCCTCCTGCTGGATGAGAGCTTCTCTTCTCTTTTGGATGATTTCAGGGGGCAGCAGCCCCAGGAAAACCTCCGCATGGCCATCGAGCCAGTCCCCAGGAGATGGCAGCAGCCAGTGAGGAGCAGCACACGCAGCCCAGACCTCCTGGGGACCAGGGCTTATCCCTGCCCTTTGCTTGGAGCCACCCCCAGCTGGAGATCACCCCTGCTAGGGTCCAGGAGACCAACCAAGGGATCCGGGAAGACCCCGCACCCCCATCCCTGGAGCTGCAGAGCCTCCGGGAACCCTTGAGGTGGGTGTTTCAGGCTGTAGCAATTCACAGGCCAGTTGCAAGCAGCTGGAAAACTCCAAAGCCAAGAGCTCAGCGGTACCAATGAACACACAAGGCTGGAGCAAGGACCTTCTCAACATCCAAAAGAAACATTCTCCCCTGCCCAGGGCAGTCAGCTGTCTCTAGTCAGGATTTCCTTTCACGTGGACAATCCTCATCATCTGGGGCCGGAAGGAAAGCCCAGGAGATATGTCTACCTGACATGGCTCTTCTTGCTGAGGAAGGAGCAGACCCCTGTGAAGCCGGTGTTGCTACCTGCACACCAACAGGCAATGGGTGCCTCTGGAAAAGGCTGTTTCTTTCCAGTCTTTCTTGGACTCATTTGGGATAGTTAAAGGGAGCAGGGGATGAACTTTGCCAGCTGTGAGGTGGTCAGACACTGATGCGTACCAAAAGCTTTTTTTTTTAAAGCCTTCAGGTTTAATCAAGTTGAACCAAACCAGTTTTGACTTAATTTTTGCCTTCTAGTCCCCTAACTTGGGAAAAATCACTGTGTTCTGTCTCAACCCAAACAGATTTTCTGCCAAAGTCTGCACATTTCCTTCTTGTTTTCAGTAAGTTCTTACATCTCCCACTGTCCTGGAGAGCTGTCGGGTCACCACGCTACAGCAGCTCTGAAGAAGCAACCTCCCCTTCCACCTGCACACAGGGCTGCAAGCCCCGTGGATTTGCCGTATCACAACATCGCTGCCCTCCAGCCCTCTCCAGCCACAAGGGTGGCCGTGGTCTGATCGAGAAGGCAGATGTTCATTAGCATCTGTGATTAACTATGCAATTAGCAGCTGGGTTTTTTTTTTTCCCCTCCATCAGCCCTGCCCCTCAGGGATGCTAAAAAGGTAACTCCATTGGGGATGTGCTCACTGCTCCGATACTTCTGTATTCCTGGGACGTTGCTCAACACCTCAGAGTAAGACCTTGCCTCAGCAGACAAGAGGGCAGGTCACCTGAGGGGTGAATTCGCCCACCTCTGGAGGTGGCTTTTTTCTTTGAGGAGGAGTAGAGACGGGAGATGGGCTGCCACCACCCAGACTCCACGCAAGGGCAGCGTTCTCCACCACAGAGGGACCCTGGTCTGAAGGGCCAGTTATAAGACCAGGACAGAAAGGACGCTGGCCACACTGGTGCTAAGAAATGGAGCTTAGTGAGCTCTGCCCACCCAAACACGGCTCCATATGCTTTGGGGTCTTACATGTGACAAGTGTGGGCAGGAGGGCAAGAGCCAAGGAAGAGGCTGGTGGCAAAAATGAAGCTGCCTGACCTCATTTTTCCTCCTGAGAAATCCCACAGTGATGAGACAGCTCTTTTCTTACCCCTCCACACCAGCAGGCTCTGGGGTTTCGCCCTTTGTCACACCCCACATCCCTTTACTTTAAGCCCCGGTGCCACCACAAGTAGGAAGCAGACAAGCATCACTTGAGGGCACCAGGAAGGCAACCAGTCCCTTCCTGAGCAAGCCCTAGGGCAGGGACTTCAAGGGAGCCCCAGTGGGCCACTTTCAGCCCATTTTCCCCAACCAAGGGACTGCAGTGGTCACCAGCAAGTGAGACTGTGCTCCTGTTCCCCAGTGCCTCGTGGGGCAAGGACACCACCTCTCCACTTCCTCCTGCCCATACTCCTGGTCACCACTGCCCCTGGGAAAAGCCAAGAAGCACCCAGCAATCTTTTCAGGGGCTCAGGAACACAAAGTCAAGTCTCCTTTCCCTCCTACATCATTTTTCCCTTCAGGAAGTCAATTCCTGGCAAGACCAAAAATAACTACCTGAGCGAGGTGCTGACCAAAGCAAATCAAGTCAGGGCCAAAACAAGTAACATTTGTCTCAAAATAGCTCTGGCAGCATCCCACTTCCTGAGGGGGAGGGAAGGGCTCCTCGCACAGCCGTCACTCCAGTTCCCACCATGGCAATCACAGAGCAGCTCTTCCAGCTTCATGGGAAAGGGAGAGGAGGAGTCTTCCCATGTGCTCCACTTTGGCTTAGCGCTTGGTACTCCTGGCACAGCAGCTGGTCCCTCGGGGACTCCATCAGTCACTGCACGCCCTCCAGACCTACTGTCCTTCAGCTTGAGACGGGCTCTAGACGGCACCATCTTCAGGCCTGTGTCCTGCCAAGGACATAGGTACAAGGGGTCTTTGGCAGCTCCTTGGTGGCCCCTCAGCAGAGGTGCCCAAGGTGGTGCAGCTGCCCAGACAACATCAGGCAACAGCAGCAGCCAGTCTCAGCTTCTCACCATGCCCACACAGGGGACACCATGCCTGAACCAAGCAGCTCTGTCACTTTGGAGCAGCAGCCACTGGCAGGTGTAGAAGACTCCAGACTGCCTCATCCACAGAGAGGACCTAAAGATGCCCTCCTTCCTAGTCCCAGCTGCCACAAGTGCTAGCAAGGTTTGTAGGTACATACAATAACAGCCTGGTGCCAGGGACTTTTTGTCCCCAGCCCCGAGAAGTGGCATGGCCCGATCAATTCAGCTAGACCATCTCCACAGCGAGGTCCATATCTAAGCTGCATATTGAGACCCTTCTGGACCCCCACCAGCTCACAAAGTACACCTGGTAATTGTTTGGATGCTGCTACTTGGCCCAGGCTGAAACCAGGCCAAGGACCATTTCATCAACGTAACAGGCCAAAGAGTTGCCTTCAAGCACTGAGAAATATTCATTAGCACCACAATTTGGTAGCATAAACTCAGCCAAAGTCTGCAGTTCTGGAGCATAGAAAAGACCATGGATTCATCCAGCATGTAAAGCATCTCTAAATTTTGAGAGGTCCAATAGCAAAGGGAGTTTGCACTCAAAAGTTTCAGTTTAGCTTTGTTTTGCCTGGGCACACAAACGCCTCAGTTTCTTCATGCCAGGGGACAGGACCGGGACTGGCTCTTCTCTTTGGAGACCCTGGCCAGCACTTGTTCTGGTTTTGGTACAAAACCTGCAACATTTCTTTCCTCACAGCCCTCTTTGGTCATACCCGGTCCTGGTTTGGAGTTCGAGGAGCTCCCTCTGCACTCCAAGAGGAATGAATGAAGGGATGTGATTCGTCTCACCCGAGGCAGACTCCAGGGCACAGGGAACGGATTGCAGCCAGGACTTCAAAGTCTCCCCTTGACGGGAGTACAAGAAAAATTCACACTGCCTAATAGAAGGGAGAAAAATGGGCACAAGCTGCATGCAAAATCCTGTGGATGTGTGATTGCTCAGCATGTTTGGGATGGACCCTACAGCCAGCTCCCTGAAAGACAAAGCCAGGTGGCTGTTAGAAGCTCCTGCAGCCTCCTTGCTTGGCTAACAACACACACTCAGGTTTTGTAGGACAGACAAGCAGGTTTTGAGTCGTACACAGGCTGTGGTCTGCCTTTGCAGACCAGCTTTGAGAGGAGCCATAGCCAAAGCATTTCAGCCCAGCATGGTGTCCGCCAGTAAGTCCTTAGCAGCACCTTCCAGCCATCAGGTGGATGTGGTCCTCCATCCCCTCAAAGGCAGTCATGGTAGGCAGCCCTCCAGTGAACCATCAACTGCACGTGGTCCTCCATCCCCTCAAAGGCAGTCATGGTAGGCAGCCTTCCAGTGAACCATCAGCTGCAGAGCTGAGGACAGGAGGACTCCACCATTTCCAGAGGATGTCTGGGCATAAAGGGTCACACTGAGAACAGAGCAGTTTGTTATACCACAGCGGGGCTGCCACACTCCACTGCACCTGACCCAGACCTGCACTCCCAGTATAGCACCTCCTGATGCCATGGTATCACATCCATAAGTTAGAGAGATACAAGCATGAAGGGAACGGCCAAGCACTCATAGCTGACTGGACATGAAAGACAGCTAAGCCATGTCAGGACATCAAAAAAGCCTCATCAGAAACCGTGCTGTCCTGCATCCTCCTGCTAGTGTCCTCTCCTGCCACCAGCATACATGGGAAGGAAGCGGTGGCTATGTGGGGCTGGGAGCCCACTAGCTCACGTTCAGTGCAGCGTGCCAAGACCCCTTGAGTTTGTTGCCATTGCCACCACACCTCAACCCCAAGGAGTTGGTCCTGGAAGTCATTTTCTCATTGTTCGGTAGCAACAACATCAATAGTTTCCAGGAAGGGAGAGGGAAGAAAGGCAGAAGGAGTTGTTGCACCACCCTTCTCATGCACCCTGCGTATGGGCTCTGTCCCAGTACAACAAACACACACATGAACATACCATACAGACACTGGGACTTACAGCAGTCCGGGTCGGTCTATGCCAATGACCCCATATCTCTCCATGCAGACAGGCAGGATATGACCAAACCGGAGGCTTGGAAAGAAGTTAAACTCTAGGCAAATGTTCTGGAGAATGAATTCCAAAAAGTCCTTTCTTCTCTGCAGTTCATTGACACATCAAAAGAAGAGACTCATGTACTGCCAATAAAGCTCAGATAAGCCTTGCAGTCCATTGCACTTTCAAGGAGGGCTTGGGGTGACATTATCTCACTTGAGTTTTCGCTTCTGCATTTTTCTCCCACCACGTGGCTGTGGCCCACTGAGATGCTTCTGCTCCTGCTCACTCTCTCTCCACTGTCCATATTTTGCCCCAAAGTTTCCATCGTTGCCCAGCTGCTCCTAGAAGGAGAGCCAATGTGAACCAAGGTGTTCAACAGTCCTGCTGGAGACAATGGTCACAGCGTCATACACTCTGTCCATACTTAGCACTCATTGACTTGTCGCAGGCTGGGATACCAAGAAAAAAAACCCTGTAATTCCTGTAACAACAGCCAAAAAGACACTGACTCATGTTTGGTGGCTCAGCTTTCTGACAGGTGACAGGACCTTCACCCCTTAGAGGCCGGGCCAGACCCCACCAAGCAATGACAGCTCCCAACAGCTCTGCTGGAATTGTAGGTCTGTGCACCTTGCCTTGCCCATGCAGACTGTGCTTGGTTGTCATCACCTTAACTGTCATGGGAAAACAGATACCAGAGACCTTTCTGACTGCAACGTGGCTCCCATGGAAATCACCCTGTGGAACAACCACCTCACGTTGAAGTTGGATCTCCGCCGTGGTCCCACGCAGTGGGAGCAGCAGGAGGTTGTCTTAATGGCCCACGAATTTCTGGTTACAGATTGGATGCTATTTGTGGGCACAGCTGGTATCGTGCCAGTGTCTGAAGAACTGACTGATGGTGATTCATTTCATGGAAAGTGCAAATTAGCTTAATTATACCCAAAACAGTTGTGGCTATAGGTTTGATCCCTCGAGGCGTGAGCTGGATGAGAACCTGGCGAACTGACGCTTGCAAACCCAGTGCCCAGCAGCAGGCATAAGGAGGAGAAATCAAGGAGGCAGTCCTTGATTTCATCTGGAAGCAACATTTGAGGTAAGAAGGGGAACAAAAGCTGATCCAGCAAAACCAACATTTTTTTTGCCCCGTTAATCAGGACAACTGGCAGCTGCCTGTTACCTTACGAGACAATTCCAGGCACCTGGATTTATGGCTGCTACCACTGCCGGCACAGAGGGTCATTGCCAGGACGAGCAGACACTCCTTCCCCCCATGACTGTGGGAGGAAGGGGGCAGCTCTCCAGGTTTCTGCCCTCCCCAGCCCACCTCTCTGACCCTCGTCCAACCCTTACCTCTGGCACGAGCATCCTCACCATGGCAAACTGCAGTTCTGCTGGTTCCAGTGGCAGCCTGGTGCTGGGTGTCTCCTTGGGAGCCACGCGGCTCCCATCGCAGCATCGGGGGCGACGGGCACACAGGTTGCCCTGCAGCCAACGTGGCGAGCTGCCACGAAGCCATCCCATTCGAGAGGGACACCAGCCACTGCCCTTCTTCTCTGGTTAGTGGGAATCATTTGGAAGCCACGCAGGGATTTGAGCCTGGCAATGCTGGAGATGTCTCCTTTAACCCTTGGGGGCTGCTGGCAGAAGGGGTTCCTGGGCAGGGAGGTTCTTTTTTAGACTCTCTTTGTTTCAGGGCAGAAGGTTAATTAGGTAGCAGGGTAATGAGGAGTCATTAAATCTGCCTGCACCATGCTGTTAGCATAACAAGGGCAGACCAAGAAGGTTGAAGCTGGGATTCTTGTTTTCCCATTGCCTTCAATTAACCTTTCCATGTTTTTGCAACACTCTGGGCCCCAGAGATAGGTTCTGGGTGCCTCTCAGAGGCTGTTAATTAGCAGAACACAGAAACAAACTTTTCTTTTAAGTAACTAGCGTGATCATTTTGGCTCTCAGCTTAAAATAAACAGGCAGGACCCAGCTTACCCTTTGAGCAATGCCACTGTCCCATCAAAGTTCAGGAGGGTGAATTAGGTTCCTGGGGTTTATTTCAAATTGTTATTCTACTCTTGCTTTCACCCCTTCAAGTCAAAAGTGCCGGGGGTCATCTCAGCCCTCTACCAACGAGATCCCTTTACTCTGCATCCCGCAGCACCGCCTGCGCCAGGCACAGCCAAGGCAGCGTCCCCTAAAACTGGAGGGTTGTTGGGAGGAAGGTGTTCCCACCGCCTCGTTCTACACGCCCGAAACCGTTGGTCAGTCAGCCTTCAAGAGTCTGTGGGGTGTCCACAGGGCAATTCAGTGCCAGTAGATTCAGAGCCCCCGTTAATTAGCAAGCTGGGCTAGGATCTTAACTTAGTTACCTAAAAATAGGCGATGTCAATGACTAATATATCGGTGGGGTATACATGAACAGCAGGCACATTCCAGGGAGTCACGATATGAAAGCTCTGGCTAATCCACCACCTCTGGAGGATTACTCAGTCGGCATTGACACCACCTCCATGACTGGGACCACACGTTCGGTGTACCAAACTGCACAGGATGGGGAGCAAGCACCTGGCTGCGGGGTTCAGTTCCTCTAATGTTGGCTTTTGCCTAATCTTATGCAGGGAGTATCTCCCTCTGGGATCCTCAAAGACTTCATCCTGCCTCCATTGACTGGAGGCAGGCTCTTACTCCGGGGGAAACTGCTGCAGGACAGATAAACTACTTGCCCAAGTTTGGCAGGCTGCACCCTGCCGGAGGAAAAACTTTGAATGAAAAGGCATGTGAAGGATTTGGATGAACCCTCTGGATGCCAGGACACCTTCAGCCCAGTGGGTTGTAAGAACAAGATGGACAAACCCCTACCAGAGGGTTAGGTAGAGCTGATTGTGGGTAGAGGCAAGGCGATGGACTAGATGCTTTCTGGGATTCCCTGTTGCATAAGATTTCTTACACGTGAGGAAGAGCAGATGGGGAAGATCAGAGAAGACTGATGGTGATTTACAGTGAAGGAGACAGAAAAGAATATGGAAGGGTCCAGGTTCTTTTCTTACTGTGATAAATTTCCTGTCTCAGTGTAGGAAGTGTTGTTTTCTCCTAGAGCTTTTTGTCATAGCACCAAGACACCTTTCTTCCACCTGACTTTCCCTTCATCTGCTGTTGGTGCTCTTTCCTTCCCCCGTCTTTGATCTGCTTTGGGTGGTGAGACTCCCATGGCATCCTAGCTCTCTGAGCCAGGTCCATCCTTCCGGAGGCTGTCAACAGAGCATGCAGAGCTGTCTCACCTGCCCCAAAGTGAGTATTTTCAGGGTCCATGGTGCATTCATCGGCGGAGAGACATCTTTGTGTAAAGGAACCTCCTATCATCATCTGTTTAGCAGCTAAACAGAGGGCATCAGCTACTGCCCATGTGCTGCTTTCCTATCTTAAATCCCAAAGGAGATCTGTGGGTGACAAGGGAGAAGTGTCCACAAGAAAAGCCTTCTCCTCATCAGTCCATAGCAGCAAGAACCACATTGCACAGCTCCTGTGTGCAGGAGCCCACCAAGCTCCCCAGAAAACAATGTTTTCAAAGCTTAAGATGGGACACTGCGGAGCGTTTTTAACATGAAACCCTCCAAAAAAAATTAAAAAAAAAAACAAACAAACAAAAACCCATTTCCTTTCCCTCTCTAACTCTCCTGCTTGTGGGAGTTAATGGAGCAGGGAGAGGCTTCCCGAGACAGGATGTCCTCACACACACTGCCCTTAACTCCACCATCAAGATGGATTGGCCATGGTGGGGCCCCACGCTGGGGTAACAGTCTCGTCACATGCGCTGCTTGTGACCCACTGGCTCTCCTGGGACGTGCAGCCCTCCACAGAGGGCCAGTGTCTCCTCCACACAGAGACGCTATTGAGAAGCCTCACATGAAACCAGTCAGTCCTAACATGCGTGACTGGGTTTTGTCTCCAGGCCATCCCTGATTTACAAGGCAACTCCTTTTTTTGTATTTTTTTTTTTTCCCCTCCTTCTCCCATTAATATTATTCCAGCTCCACTCCAGCAGGATGAACCTTCTCTGAGCCCCTCCGTACGCTCATGTCACTTGACTCACCCTAGACTCTGGGGGCGAGTTTCACGTTGCCTCGCTCAGAGCATCCCCTCCAGCATGAAGCTAGCAAGGACAAGTTGGCCACTCTGGTTGGAAGAGCCACTCTTAAACATAACGAGTGGGACATTTAGGATAGCTACCAAAGGGACCTGGAGGTTAGTGGCATTCAGTTCAGGAATGGAACTGAGGACTGCTGTTGGCATGAAGACGACCCTTGGGCATTTAAATGGGATGCTTACTTCTGGGGATGAATGAATTTTTAACTGACAGTGAATTTATAAAGCCAGCCTTGTGCATGTGCACTAAATCCTTTTTCCACCTCTTTTCAGGATTACCTTGCAGCAGCAAGCTGATTACTAATGGAGATGAGAAGGTTCATGCCAACTCTCTTCTTTCTCAAACTGTTTTGGGGACACTGACTTCAAGTACCCAGTGCCTGGCCCACAGAAGGCTGTCACACACCGTGGTGGGGGGCTGCCTACCTTCAAGGCTCTCACCATCAGCTAGAGACATCCCGGTGGCACGATTCAGCTGGTGGCATGATCCCCTCAGAAGGCTCCTATTGCATTTTCCACCTCTCTGCGGTGGCTCTATAACCAGCAGAGCGATAAAACTCAGCTGGTGTCACCCACAGCCTCCTCCATACCACTGCCAGAGGTGCCATACACCACAGACCTCTTAATAAAAGGGTCAGATCCTCTTTTGGCAGTGGGGGCTTCCAGGAGCAGAGATTTCTCCGATTCTCTTTGGCGGCACTCATGAACCCGCTTTTCTTCTAGCAGGGTCCTGTTTCAAAGGGTGAGTTTGAAGCCAGCGGATGCTGCAACAGGCCAGTTGTAAATTAGCCCCCGCCTACATTAAATTCTGGTTATTCGTGGCTCATCCCTGAGCTGGCTACCAAGTTGTTGAAAGTTATCAATAAAGCCCAAATTGAAGGCGGCCGGGGGCTCCTCGCTGTATCTTTGGCTTTTACTCACTTTCCACAGGGTTAACCGAAGCTCAGGCTATAGGAAGGAAATGTCCTCTATTAGATGTGAGGGGAGGTGATACACACTTGTGTTTTACTCTGCCTTCTCTTGCTACCAACACATTTTTCCGCTAGTTATGAGGCATTTTGCACTTTACCCTTGCTGACTTTATCGCTGGTAAGCAGCCAACCGACACTGTCCGCAAGCTGCAGCGAGGGGGGTGGTAGGGGTTGAATGTGGGGAATCACATCAGTCTTGCTCTCCCCATAATTTTAAAGAGTCTAAATTACATATTGTTTACCCAATCCATCTCCCACTGTGTTTCCTCATTCCCATTTCCTGGAAAGGTCAACAGTACTTGAAGAAGATGAAGCCTGCATTGGTGGCTCTTCAAGAAGAGACCATTAATCTTTATACAATTATCTGCAATTATTTCAGGAGCGATAACCCATTTGTCCAAACTTTTCTCAGAAGCTCATTAAGCAGAGTGAGGGAATGGAAGGTAGGAGAGACTGGGAAAATGTTACCACTGAGCTTCTGGATACTGTGGCTGTCGTTGCTCCTCTGCTGGCGTTGTCCTACCAAAGTCAACAAGGATTTGCACCAGCTGGTCAGCCAGTCTCCAGCTCCCATGCTGGCAAGATCCCAGGAGGATCTGGTGATCTCCCCAGAGTCTTTGCGGGCATTACATGAAGTGGCTGGATCTACGCCTGTACTGACAGTGCTAGGATTTACTTTAATTTAACTGACTTTTAACACCCCAGGAAGATTGCTCCTGAAGTCAAAATATTCACATCTTCCAGTTCTCGATCTGAACTACTTTAATGAAACAGATTGCCCCAAAAATATATGAAGATAATAAAAATCATTCAGACATTAAACAAAAACCCCATTTTAATATTCTATCAAATTAATAAAGTTACAGCACAAATATGCAAAGGATTATTTAAAGGCTATAGCAATTACACAGGGCAGGAGAGTTTGCTCAGTTCTGTGAAGCCCTATGATACCGTCATTTTTAAAGCCAACATTATTTAGAATTTGGTCAAAGAGCTGGTAAAGGGAAAAGGATATAATATTTACATCTCAGCTCTGCTGCCAGACAGAGTAACTTACCTTTCATCAGGCAGGTGAGCTAACAGCATCAGTGCTTCCAGTGGAGGTTCATAGGAGATCTTCCCAAAACAGCTCAGGGAAATGCAGCTTGTGACATATAAAATCCAGATGAAAGAATGCTGGCAAAAATAACATTTCTGTTAATCTACTAATTAATCTACTAAATTTAATCTACTAAATTTCACTCTCTCTCCTGTGCTTCCAAGTAAGATGTTTGCAACGAGGCAGCCGGGGCAATCTGGCAGGTGTAATTTGGCAGGACGCTCTCTGCTCACAGGCACAAACATCATTCTGTGGTTTCCTTGAATGAGACGTGCAGAGCTACAGGATTCCCTGTAGGAGATGCCTCTGAATCCCTAGACCCGATTAATGCGTAGTCATTCAGGCAGCACAGTTATTTAAGCTGAGTCTTCAGAGGTTATACGGGCACACATGAAAAAAAATTAATCCTCTAGTATATGTTACCATATAATATGAGTTCACACGTACACTGTCAGCACCATCTCCTGGTTGTCCCACACTGTGAAGCCACGTGCACGTCCCAGCAGCACACCTGGCTAGCCTGGGAGAGCTCAGAAGCTGAAGCTCAAATGCTGCTTGTGCCACACTCGCATTTCCAAACTGTCCACCAGATCGGCTGTGGACCAATCTGTGAACTCCTAAAGGAACCACAGTTCCACATCTGTCCAGGGGAATGGGGACCTCCTTGATCCGGGAGCTGAGGCAGAGCCCGGGGTGAAGAGGGGTGTTCCTCAGGCACTGCAGCTCCAGCACTTTGGGGGGGTTCATCAGCAGCTAAAGTCACCTCCCATTTTGACAGCAGCAATCCTGCCTTTGTGGTCCTAAAGGGTGGGACTGCACTTGAGGATTTGTTCTGCTTCACCAGGAGGACCCAAAACGCTCCTTTCCATCCACCTACAGACACTGGTTTGTTTGTTTTCTTTTTTTCTTAAAAAAAAAAACCTTGGTAAAATGTACTGTGTCATCTGACCGAGTATTTCACTGGTCTCTTCAGCTCTACTCATCCCAAAGTCAAACCCAACAGGGGAGTAAACTCTTGGGGGGACCCAGAGAAGATGCTGCCATGGGCTACTTTCTGAACGCATTAAGACAGAGCAGCCTTGTGCATGGCTTTTATCCTGAAATGAACACACCCAAAATGAGCTGGAAGCTTCCCTCCACTTTCCCAGGGAGGAGAAGGAGGACCAAAATACCCCTGCTATTTACTTTTATTGATGGGATATAACTATCGTCGTTATAGTTGGGGTTTCTTTTTTTTGTCTTGTGCTTTTGTTTGGTTGGCTGCGATCCATTACCCAGCCAAGCCTGACATAGACCAAAGCTGGTTTAGAGACTAGACTTGCACAGCAGCCTCCACTCAGTTCCAGGGCTCCACTACCAGGGTAAGCCTTGACAAGACCTGAGGATTTCTTGTTTCGGGATGCCAGGGGATGTTCTCTCCTATACCGTGAGTTTTGTCTATTTTCCACAGACTTTTCTGAACTAAACACCTCTTACCTGTCCACCTGCACTGGGCTCAGCCAGCCATTTTAGTTCTGGAAGAGCATCAAAACCACGATGACAACTCACTCAGCTGAAGAAGAAGCATCCCAAGCCTTACTTGTTCACTGCCTGCTATGCACACCAGGCAAAGAAGCCACTTTCCTGAGTCAGACCAAAGATCTGGACCTCAGTCCCCCAGCTTTGGGGGCGCCTGACCACCAGGCTGTCTCAAATAGGCCTTTCTCATCCTCTTACTAACACATTTCCTCTTCCTATAAACAACTAAATACGAAGTCGAGCTGAGAGCCAGGCTCACTGCGAGAAGATGCAAGTTCAAACCTCCGGCCCAAGCTTGGCAGAGGACTTGAAGCTGGGTGCTCTGCCTTCCAGAGCAGTGCTGCATGCACAAGGCTAGTGGAGTTACTCTGGCTGCAGACCACCAATCCCAATGGGAACAAGAGGAGCATTGTCACCAGACACGGAACACTTCCACAGAGGGTTCCAATTTTGATAAAAATGAGGGAGGGGGGAAAAAAAAAAAGTAAATCATAAAACCTAAGTTAAGCCAAGTCTTCAAAACACTAACAGAAAGTCCCTAATGGATGCAACACAGAAGACATTGTTCTCACGTAATTTCCTACCCAGGGCTTTACTACATCCCTCCCTACAGAGCCGCAAGGCACCACTAAAGGCTGGATACTTCCCAGTCCTTCGCATCTTGCTGACAATGCCAAGTTGGCTTGAACACCAGTCTAATGCCTGGTAGATGCTTCCCCTCTGTCTTTGGAGAATCCTTAGGATTTGTGGGTGCCCTGGTTTCAGCTGGGATAGAGTTAATTTCTCCTTCTAGCGGTTGCTGTGTGGTCCTAGTTGCTGGCTGGGGTTAAACCATGACAGTGGGGTTTCTAGAGGAACAAGTGCTCTTTCCAACAAGGTCAGGATCAACATGCTCCCATCACACTGGTGTCAGCAGCATCTTTGGAGTACAGAGATGTCCACAGTTTCCGGGAGTTCCTTAATGGCTCCCTCCACCCATGAGGAGTACAGTTCTCCTGAACTCTGATGGCTTGCCATCAGGGCCTTCTTCTAAGGCATCTGAAGATGACAAGAGGCTTCTGCTCATTGCAAGCCCCAATTTATCGCATGTCAAGCCGGAAGTCACATATACACTTGCACCCTCAGACTTGACACTAGGACATGATAGACAACCTTCAAAGAGAAGAAGCTGGCAAGCATTCCTCTCCGCTTGTGACTACTGCCATGAAACTCCCCATGCCTCAGAAGTCAGCGCTGCAAATGCCCTGTCATCCCCAGCCAGCTTGACCTCGGTTGGCCCCAGCTGATAAGAAAGTTACAAGCAAAAAAAAAAAAGAAAAAACCACCAAATGCAGGGTCAGCATGGGCTCGTGGGAACAGCAGTGATCTGGCTTTGCCGTGCAGAGATGCTTTCTGAGACATCCCCTCCTCCAGCTGGAAGGAAGAGTCCCGGCATCCCATGTGTTTTAAACAAGCCTATTCCTCCACTCACCCATCCTGACCAGCGGCAAGGGATGTGGCTGCAAACGCACGCATACACACAGGCAGACGCAAGTACCCAAACAATTATTATTTTCTAGCTTTTTGGTAAGGAGCGCTTCACCAGAGCCTGGTGGGATCCAGCCTGGAACTGCTGGAGGTTTTGTAGTGTGGGGTCTACGCAGGATTACCTGTAGTTCCTCTAGGGGTGGAGACCATTGGCAACCGCATGGGGAAGCGGGGCTTTTCATCCCACTGCTTCACAGCTTTTCATCCCACTGCTTCACAGCTTTCCCAAGCCAGTGGAGCATCTCTTCAGACTACCCATGAGAAAGGAAACAAGTAGAGGGCAGGACAGAGGTTGGCACCATCATTTGCCCTCTTTACTGTCCATTGCTACACCGGTTGCGCCAGGGGTTAAAACTAGGGAATATCAGCCTGGAAAGCGTAAAGGATATGACAAAGTTCAGAGATCGGAAGCACCAGACAGCTTGACAAGAATGAAAACATTTGCTGCAGAAAATGCTGGGAAGATGCCAGAGCTGTGCTCCAGGACTCCGGCAAAAGAGGCAGGGAAAAGGGTAAAGTGAACGCTGGCAGCAGGATTTAAGCAGTACAATTAGAAATGCAAGCACAATTATTTTTTTTTTCCCCTTTTTCTTTATATAATGCCAGTGAAGAGGCCATTTTAGGAGCCATATGCTGGGCTTTCCATGTCAGCATTCCTAGTACTCCAGAACTAAACCCAAGCCTTCCTGGAGGATCACTAAACAAGAATACACTGAGCATCTAAGTCAGATGAGAACAGGCCTCCCAAAAGCAGGAGGATTTGCCCACTCACAACCCTAGAGAAGCATATTCCCAAAGGATTTGGTCATGCAGGTCCCCAGCAGTGTCCTCTCTAGAATGTTTTACCTGTTTGAATTCCTGAGGGACTGTCTCCGAGTTTTCCTATCCAAGTCCTGGAGGAGAGCCACTGTACGTGACGTCTGCATGAATATCTTCTCCTCGGAGGCATCCCTGCTCTACCGCGTGCTGCTTCCTACAGCACGCTCCCTGCATTTGGGGTAATGCAGACTCACACCCTGGGAGATATAGGGCATGGAAAAAACCCAGATACAGCCCCCTGGCTAATTAGCAGGTTTAATTACAGTCAGGCTCAAAGTGGTGTTGACTGAATTACGTTGCTTCCCATGAGCACCACAACTTTCCATCATGTTGTGTTTCAGAGTGGTGCACAGGGAACAGATGAGTCAAAACTGGAGGTGGAGAGGGAGGGCAGGATCTGTGGGAGGGCACGTGGAGGCAACCAGGGCACTGCAGCAGGGCGGGAGGGCAAAGGAAAGGGGAGAGATGAGCTGGAACAGGCAACGAGATGATGACTGTGGCAGATTCCCACGGCTTCCTCAAGGTGAGTTCAGGAGGCCAACTTGGATCTAGCTTCTCAAGGCACTGGAGCATCTCTCTTATGAGGAAAGGTTGAGAGACCTGGGCCTGTTTAGCCTGGAGAAGAGCAGACTGAGAGGGGATCTCATCAATGCTCATCAATATCTAAAGGACAAGTGTCAAGGGGATGGGGCCAGACTCTTTTCGGTGGTGCCCACTGACAGGACAAGGGGCAATGGACACAACCTGGAACACAGGGTATTCCATCTGAACATGATGAAAAACCTCTTTACTTTGAGGGTGCTAGAGCATGGGAAGAGGCTGCCCAGAGAGGTGGTGGAGTCTCCTTCTCTAGAGATATTCAAAACCTACCTGGATGCATTCCTATCCAACCTGCTCTAGGTGACCCTCCTTTGGCAGGGGGGATGGACTAGATGATCTCCAAAGGTCCCTTCCAACCCCTGCCACTGTGATTCTCCCTGTAGAGACAGGTTCCCCACACCCCCGCTCAGCCAGAAAGTCCTCCTCCTCATCCCTGTGCCTAGAGGTGCACCTCTACCCCAGGGCACCATCCCACCATCCGGACACCGCAAAGACCTGCAGCTCCCTCAGGGACAGGGAGCCAAGGGGATACCCCAGCCAGCGGGGCAGAGCCTCACCAGCCAGGGCCTGTCCCACCGTACCTGAGCAAGGTGAGTAGAGCAGGGCTGGAAAAGGCAGCCAGGTTCAACCAAGAGTTGAAATCATTAGGTAAGCTCACGGCAGCAAGGCACTCTTTGAGATCAAGTCAGCCCATGGGCCAGGGTACAGCTCAACAGGGCCCATGTCTAGGACTGAGATGGAGACTAAGGCTCCTGTAGCTGAACTGAAATAGGGGTCAGGGGCCCATGGGTGGGGGTGGAGGTCTCAGGTGGGGCTGCTCAGGGCCGTTAAGACCAATTATTTTCCTAAGGGTCCTGACAGCCCCCTCCAGCCAGGCATGAATACATTTCAGGGCAAAGAGCTGCATTCGTTTTGCAGGAGGGTGAATGAGTGTGTCCATAGGTTGGGAGGTGTAAGAAGAACCTCTTAAATGATTCCTCCAGTTATTTCTCTGCTGTATGACCATACCTGTATGATCTGATTCCTCTCATGTGATCGCACACAAAAACCAGAGCACAACTGACTCTTTGTGGGACAGTTCCAAACTTACTTACCTGCAGGTTAAATCCAGTGATTCAGGCTTAAAGCGGAAGCGATTATTTTTGTTTATCAATGCTTTAAGGACTGCCGTTCCAGTGGCTTTGACTAGAAAGCCATCAACATGTTCCCACAGTTGGCAAAGCTATGAGAGAGGGACGCCCTAATCTGTGCCTCTCTCCAGACCACAAAGAAATGCTGATCACACCAGTAAGCTGGTTTCTTGCTGTGACACAATATCATGGGACTTGGCTTTACTTTGGTGTTGCAGCTTTAAACAGTGAGAAGTTAGCTCCCAGGCAAAGCCGTGCACTGGGATGACTTACTCCAAGACGAGCAGGAGGGCTGCAGATCAAAGGCCAGGAACAAACTCTATCTTAGCTCAGAGCTCTGGAGAACTGCTTCCCATGAGTATCGCAAACTGGGAGTGCTGGACCTAAAGTTACTGGTCATAGACAGTCTCAGAGTGCACAAACAGCCCAAAACTTGGTTGCCATTCACTTTGTGTTGGGCTGACCTCTTCCATCGTAGCAGCACCCTTTTGGTTACACTCGTTCACAAGATCTTTGCTATGATCTAAGAAATTCATGCTTTTTAGGTTTTACCTATTAGCCCTTTCTCTTGTGATACTCGAGTATCGTGTGGACTGGAATAGGTTAGGTAGGAATAGGAAAGAGCAGAAGGCTGTTGAGGTAGATGGCCAGTTGCTGATCCAAAGCCTATGCTAAGAGGAACAAAGGGATATAAGAGGATGAGCCTTGGACAAATCAAAGAGATCAATCAGGTACTTGAGACAGCTACACCCGGTGCAAAAATGTGATTTTTCCACACCTTAGCTTCTTGCATGGAAAATAAGTTGTAGAAGCCATTGAAGTTTAGCTGCAGAAGTAAGTTTTCGGAGCGCACCCTTCCAGCAGCTCACTAAGTTAAAAGCAAAAGCTACGTGCTCTTTCTTGTGATACGATAAGGCTGTGGTATTTGATTTCAACACTGACCTGTCTTTCGTCTCAACAAGCATGATCGAAGCGTTAGCAGGAGACACTGACAGATGGGTGATGGTCTTTAGCAGGATCTCACCCAGATGCTCTCTCAAGGACTTGAGAGTATGCCTGATTTCCAAAGGAAATCTTAGGTCCAGGCTGCAAATCAATGGTCCGGGCTTAAAGGTAGTGTGAAGACAAAGTATCAGTCTCTTACTCATCTCAAATATCAATGAGGAGTTGGTGTTTTCCTGAGCTATGGCTCCTCTGATCTTGCCATGCACAGGACTAGCCAATCTTGCCAAGCCGCCTTCTGTGCCGCTGGCGTGGGAATCAGTTAAGCACAAATGGCAGCAGAAAGCCAAATTAATTATAATACTTGACGTGTCATCTTAAAAATGGAAGGGCAGTCCGTGCAAAATGGATCCCATGAAGCTGTTGCTTGCCTGCACGATGAGGCATTGCTGGTTGCTGCTGGATTGTACCGGGGCTTAACTCACAAGTAGTTTCTTCATTCTGGTAATTTAAGTGACCCTTAACATCAGCCTTGAAACTGAATTGTGTTTCAAGGACAGTAGTTGACTGTACGAGAAGATTGCTGTTTTCCTGGGGGTCTCTGAAGGGGGCTGGAGCCATCCTTTGTCTCCAGCAGAACAGAAAGGCCCATTCATCCCTCCGTCACATGCAGAAACATGACTGTCCCAGAATAGGACTGCAGGATACCTCCCCAGTGGGGCTGGGAGGAGAGGTGCCATGCGGACTCGTGTGCTCTGGGAAGAGAGCCAAGGAAAAGCTGCGGCCCTCCAAACAGGCCAAAGGGTTAAAGCAGGCATCGACCGATAGGCCGTGATTTCTACCCGAGGCGGAGATGAGCTATTTGAGGTGCATATTTCCTGATCTGTCTGGGGAGTGTGAGTGAGCAGAGGGGCAGAGTCCCTTAGGGAATGGTGGGAGGTCACCTCCTGATGTCCTTCAAGGACACCAGCCCGTAATGAACTTGTTCGCTCCCACCTTGGCCCAAACCCAAGGCCCAGCCTCAGTGTCGCAGGCATCCACCAAGGTATAGAAATGCATCACTGAGGTCCAGAGTTAACTTTGGGACACATGCTTGCAAGCTGGAGACGTCTATGAGCGTTACTGACCAAAACAAGAGGGTACCAGCTGACTGCCCCTCAAGCAAGGCCAGAGATGGACTGTACCCATCCAGCCCAGACCACTAGCTTGGCTTTATCCTACGTTTCCACCCTCAGAGGCTCATGTGGTCTGCCACACGCTAAGATGAGATGGGTAAGGACGACTGAAGCCGGAGAAAAGAAAGCAAAATGGCCGAGTCTAAATCACTCCATGGCAATGTCAGCAAAGAAAGTGAGAAACAGGATCCTCAAGTAGACTCCATAAGCTGCCTTCCCCCCCCAAAAAAAGCATAAAGCGATAGACAAATAAAACATTCAACTCAAAAATAAAAACAAAACAAGAAAACCAGATCCCTCAACACCTGCCCATCGCCTGCGTTGCTTCTGGCACCTGAGCTGGTTAGACCAAAGTGCTGTTGGGGACATGTCTGTCCAAATGTTATCACACCTCTATCTGCAGAGCAGGCACGTGCCAAGACCTGAGAAGTCACAGAGGGATGGGAGGGTGACAGATCCCTAAGACGGACTCGCCAATTTGGGATGTTTAATAGGATGAAGAGAGAAGAGTCTGAATGGAGGTTCTGTTCTCTGCTTTTCTGAGTGAGGAGTCGTCCCCGATAAACAAGGGTATGCAGCAAATAAAGACATCGCTTTTCTGTGGATTATCCACAGCTCTGATTCATCAGATCTTCAAGGAATCATGGAAATGATTCAGTGGAGAAATGCTGATAATTTGCTTTCACACAGAGAAGGAAGAAAGTTATAGATAATATAGACTATCTCTACCCTATTTACAAATCTTCACCACTGAGAAAAGCTAGGCTGGTCAAAATCTCATTGGCATCTTTGACCAAATCTCAAGATGAGAGAGAGTTTAAGCCATTCTTGTGTCTGGATCCACTCAGAAGAAAAGGCTGTACCAGGGTATACATATAACAGCATTTTATTGTGAACTTCTGCAGTTCTCCCTTAAGTAGCAGTGATCCTGCACAAACTCCCTCATGATCCCCATGAAAAGGGCTGAAAATGGATAGCCACAAATTTGAATGCGTTGGAGTCCATTTTCTAAAGCAAGGAAAATGTATCATCTCTTTCATATTGCCTGGCAAATGCCAACAATAACACTAGAAAGTTTTCCCTGCTGGGAGTCGTCTCAGTTGCCATGGTCTGATCTTCATCAGCTCTTGAAATTAGAAGTCCTTCACTAATTTCAAGATCTGTTCTTCATGGATTTGGTTCTACTTATGCGTCAGCACTATGTTATTTTGTTCTTTTCTCAGTTCCTAAAGGAGACTTGATCAATCTCTTCTACCTTCTCACTTTACCTACTTTAAAAACCAAGATCCATACCAAGACCAGGACAAAGTTTCTCAGAGTCACAGAAGAGATTTACTTGCACGTTCCACATTAACGAGGATTTTTTTGTCTGTGTCTCCAATGTATCTTTGAAAAATTTCATCTTACAGTTTGGACAGGATCCCCGCCTTTCGCTGTGAGGTGGTTTGTTGAGGTTGATGTCAAGTCAGGAGTCCTCCTCAGTGTTTGGCTCAGCACGGACGGACTGAGCTCGTTTGAGGAGTCTCTGCAGACAGAGTTTAGGAATTAGTGTTGATTTTATGAACTCGCTGAATCTTAACATCTAACCCCCTGATCCTCCTGCTGACCAGGCAGGAAGCAGCCACCGCACGCAGGCATTATTGCAGCCTGGCTGGATCTTCTCCCTGGAGAGCAACAAACTTCTCCCATGAGTAATGTGACAAACCAAACCTGGGTTCTTACTGGTTTCTGCTCCTACCCCAACATGCTCCCGTCACAGGAGTGTTTGCCAGGGTTATTTCTGGGTGCAGACAGGCACGTACCGACCAGCCGGCCGGCCCCAGCCAGGGCAGGCTGTGGCTGAGCTCCGCTTGCCTTCCTGTTACTGGTGATACTGGTTTGGGTTTGTCCTCTCTGCTGTGCTACTGGAAACGCAATGGATAACGTGCTACCTCAGAGATGTTTGTCCTTTTGAAACATTTGATCAAAACTGAGATTAAACTCACTGGAAAGAAGGAAGCATCAGTGAAAGATGGCATGATCACATACATCTCATTTCTTTAAAGAACAGACCAGAAATAACTATTGTAACCTCAATCTGATCACTTGTAGCCTGGGAATTGCCAAGGTTTGAAAGCCCAGAGTTACTCCAGCTGTTGGTCAAAGAAACCAGATGCTACTCCAGGATATTTGGAAGTCATAAACCCCCCCAGGATGCTTGGGCAGCACTGGGAGAAGAAGGGCACGTCTTCCTAATAGAGGGGTTCTTTTTTAGCTGAGGGAGCCGTTGTCATGTCACACAAGCTGGAGTGTCCGTAGTCGGTCAGACAAAACGAGCATGTAGCACAGAAGTCTGTCTCCAAAACTGGATGGCAGTAGATGTGCTGCAAAACTCCTTCTACAGGGCAATCAAGCACATAGGAGTACCGTTGCATGACTTTGTTGGGTTTTGAACTTACTAGGTTATTATTAAAAAATATTATCTTTTGTAATAACTTACCACATATGCTCCAAAGTTGAAAACTTTCAATCAAGGGGTAAGAAAAAAAGTACAGAGCAGAACGGAACAAATGTTTTATCTGACATTTCCAATGCCAGGCGTACTTAATAGGCAATTACATTTTGAAGACTGGTAATGAAAAACACGGTAAGAAGAGAGATTAGACAAGACCATGGCTTGAAGATAAAACAATACAGAAATAACATCAGAGATGGACAACAAGAGGTGAGCAAGGCTGTGAGGTGACTTCCTACAAGGGATCTACGTTATTGCTCCCCAGGGGCAGGACTTGGCACTTCCCTCAGTTGAACTTCATAAGGTTCCTGTCAGCCCATTTCTCCAGCCTGTTGAGGTCCCTCTGGATGGCAGCACGACCTTCTAGTGTATCAGAAAAACATGGTCTTGTTCCACTTGAGATACCTTCAGTTTGGGAGAGTCTGAACCTATTCTTTCTGTCCTCATTTTAGGGCTAAAAGGGCAAAGGGATTCCTGCATCAAAGTGAAGTTGCCTTGACTTAGTATAGGTGCACCATACCAACCCATTTCTGAGCCATGCAGGACCCCAGAGCAAGGTGATTTGGCATTTTTTTTAAATAATCAGCCTGCCACATACCAAATACATGTCCCATTCCTGAGAACAGCCAGGTTCGCAGCACGGTGAGGAAACTTTCCTCTCCAAGCAGATGAGCTGAGGAGGTTGGGAGAAGCTTTGCTCACAGGGAAAGAGAGACTGTGCAGCAACACAAATTGTCTACGGGTTCGTATCGTTTGGAGAAGGACAGGAGGAGTCTCATGAAAGCACAGCTGGTGACCTTCTATTCAAAGGCAGGTGGAGAGCAGAGGGGAGCCTTTGAGCCAGGACCATGTCCAGAGGCTGGACTGGATGCGTGGCTGATGGGGGAGGCTGGTGTGACATTCTGCCCTGCGTCTTGAGCAATCGGAGGCTGATCTTCAGCAAAATAACAGACCTGGCATGTGAGAAGGCACCAGGGCAACTTCTTGTAGATGGGAGAATGGTCTGAAACCTATTCCCAGCCTCCTTCGTCTAGACCAGGGCTCGGGGAGACCACCGGAGAGGGAAAAGCGAGGCTCATCCCTCCCCAGCACCTCAGTAAGGACTTCTTATACTCTGTCCTTTCTGCTGGAAGGGAAACCGCAGGTCCCCTCTGCCTCGCTTGCAGTACTCATCTTGCTCCCGAACATTTCCTCAAAAGCTCCAGGTGGAGCAGCTGGCTTTATACACCTTGGGCAGAGAAGGCTTTGATGTCTCTTTTCCCCAGAGGTGGTCGAGGCTGCAGCTTCCTTCACCAAAGCACAGCCACGGGGCTCCTCCGAGCCCGTCACAACAACGTGCCGAGCGGGCACGCTGCTCTGCGGTCAGCAGCATTCCCTCCCTCCCTCCCTCTCCAGCTTTATTTGTTTATTATTTTCATCTCCTTCTCCTTCGTGTTTCTCCCGCTTCTCCCTCCTCCTGCATCCCCGTCCCGCGCTTCGCCAATTGGTTGCAGGGGCTGCGCTCAGGGGGAGCCCTGCCATCTTCTATATAACCCCCCCCGTCAGAGAGACCTCAGCGAGTCACGAGAGGGAAGACACATTCCCCTGAGCACGAGCCCACACACACAAAAGCAAAACTCCGGGATCTACAACGCCGCAGTTCTCCCAGGGCCTGCGGGACACCCTCAGCTGCCCGTGCGGTGGGAAGGAGCCGTGAGGGGGAAAGAAACTGAACCCAGGGAGCATCCCAAGTTCGTGGTCGCGAGGAAGGTAACTTAACTCCAATGAAAAGCTTTGCTGTTCCGTGTGCTAATTTGCAAACAAAATGATTTCTTGCTTCAGGGTGAGTTTTCGCCCATTTTTCGGGTCCCCCCCCTCCAGCCCCCGCGCTGGGGGAGGCGTTGAAGGGACCACGGTGCCTGAGCAAGGTCCAAGAGGCGGGCAGGGAGAGGGTGCACGAGAAGAAATCCAGCACGCCTCTGGGGGGAAAGTTGCCTCTGCTTGTGGACCAGGTTGGGCTCAGGTCAGGGAAGCAGCTGGGGACGCGGTGTTATCATCTGCCTTTCTCCCTCCTTTCCCCCACCCACGGCATTTTTCCTGCCAGAGACGTTTATTCGCAGAAAAGCTCTGGTTTGCGTTTGGCGAGGTTTGTCTGGCAAGTGGAGCTGCCCTTGAAGGCAGCCTGCCCTGCTGCAGGCAGCGTGCCGTGGTGGCAGAGGCTGGCTTGAGATGAGGACGCTGCCTGGGATGTGGTGGGCTCTCCTGGGCTCCCAGGCAAAAAGGAGACCCAAGCCCCTCGCCCCACACACGGCACCTTTCAGACCGGAGCAGGCTGCGCAGGGTTATGGCAATGGTTTTCATTTTCATCTCCTCTCTGGGAATCGTTCTCTGATGTCCACGTGGCGATTCCAGCGGTTTCAGCTGCGATTTGGGCTCGGCACGGCGGAAAGCGCATTTCCACTTTCACGCGTCTAAGCTATTTGCTAACAGAAGAGCCCCAGCCAGGCAGGTGGGACGGAGGGGGCCCCTTCGGGCACCAACTCACTTCCCCGGGCGGTCAACAACATGAGCAAAGCTCAAAGGATTTTGGGTCAAGCCATGCTGGCTTTGGCTTCACATCTGCTGGGCGCTGAACAAGCTTCTTGGAGCTCCCGTGCCTCAGTTTCTCCCACAATTAAGAAAGCATTATGCTTTCAAGCACTCTGAGATGCGAGAGGCAGCATGGAGGGCAAGAAGTAAATGGGCTGTTGAACTGGAGAAAACAATGCTTGTCTTTTACTAAATTGCTGGATTTTAAGGCAAGATGGGGGAGAAGTGCTTTTTTTCTTCACTGCTTTACAGCCGCGCTGTGGAGGGGACGGGCAGGATCCCGCGAGTGGTGTCCTGTGATCCTTACTCACATGAGCTCTTCTGCCAAACCCCCCGGGGCTGAACGGCCACGCCAGGCTCTGTAGTCCTGTGTCGGGGAGAGCAGATAAGAGCAGCCCCCCGCTGCGGAGGACGCAGGGCACAACTTCCCAGGGACGCCCTGGTACCCCTCTGCCAGCTGCTGACTCGAGGAGCCACCACTGCCCTGGGTGGCAGACACTGGTCTGTGCCATCCAAAGCTGCTCCCTGTCGGCTGCTCAGACCCTCACAGATCCCGGGCAGGAATTCTGAGCTGGGTCTGCCCTCTCCTATGAGCTGCAATCCTGTAGGTACGGCGGGGAGGAGAAGGAGGCATTGGTCAGGGCACTCACCCATGAGACAACTGCCCCTGGGGCAGGACAGGCACTTGAGGACCTTAGCAAGGGTGCAGGCTAAAGTCCCTGCACCAAATCAGAGCAGGGATTTGTGCCCAGGTCTCTGATGAGTCAGGGTTGTGCTCCTTCAGGTTATTTATCCATTCTCTCCTTTCCTTTCTTCCCCGCTTCCCTGGGTGCCCAGCACCTGAGCAGAAGCCACAGCTGAGAATAACTTCAAAATAGGTCAGAGAAAAGTCCACGCTGGTCAGCTGTCTCCAGGATAGCAGCTGGAGCAGATACTTAGGTAAAATATCAGGAAGAAGGTGGTGCCGGAGAAGTTTCTCTGGTCACAAGGTCCCAGATTTGGGAATCAGCTGATTAGGGATGTGCTGAGACCAGGGAGGGTACCAGGACTTTCGTAGCCACCAAGGACCAAGATTGTTCCAGGAAGCAGGTGGGAACATTCCTCTCCAGACACTGGTGACAACGTTGTGAGCCCTCAGCTTTGAGCAATGCATCTCCAAAGGGTCTTCTGTGGAAGGAGGCTCCTCCTTGTCTATCCACCAGCTATTCTGGCGCATAGCTTGGTCCCCTCCCATAGTATACTGGTTATCTAAGGTGACAACCTGGCATCCCACCATCCCCTCCTTAGGAAATTAGCTCTGCCCGTGCGGGAGGGACAGTATGGACTGAGGGTTTGCCCAGTTTTCACATCATTTACACCTGCAGGTATCCCTCAGCGGTGGGTTACCTATGTACCTCCGAGAACAGGGTGCTTACAGGCCAGGTATGGGCTGTTTCCCCACCATCACGTAGAGACTCTTCTCTAAATGCTCTTCAGGTCATTGAAAACTGCTCTTTTTTTTCAGCGAGAGGCAGGCAGACAACTTGGTAGTGCCTGTTCTGGCTCACGCCGATGCGGCTAATCTGCAAGATAAGTTTGCAAAGCTGTTCGAGTCTGCATAGATAAAAGGCATGGAGAACACACAAGATTGCTAAGCACCAGGCATGAATATTTTAGCAGATGGAAGCATGCTTCTAGTGAGCTGAACGGAAACCTGATGGGTTCTCTAACTTTCCTGCGGTGAAACCTTATCCAAGGTGCCATTATAAGCATTCAGACTAGTAAAGAAACGTCTTTAAAACATGGTTGTTTTAACAGAGCTGAAAACTTAATTCTCTAGTTCATGAGGTCTAAACTGTGATTGAAGGGATTCGGCTACTTTATTGTCTGTATTTGACACGTAACTGGGAATAAATTTTAGGTTTCCTCCTAACACTGCTTGTTTACAGTTTAAAGTACTAAGGACCTGACCAAAGGACATAAGAGGGTCAAGAAGGACTAAGCCTGATTTAGATTTTCTGGCAAGAGCATTAGGGTGAAACTGAGAAAAGGGTAGGTCTGGTTAGGCTGGTTTGTCGGGAAAGAGTCCAACTTCACGCTGATTATGCTTGGAACCTTCCAAACAAGCAGAAAGGCACAGGCATTTCTACAAAGCCTGGCCTGAGCCCATGGCACAGGAGGAAAGCACAGCCGTATCTAGAGAAGCTGCGGTTGTACCTGGCGGGACTCGTGGTTGGCTTGGCCATGCCTTCCCAAAGTGGGAACAGCATGCTCCCACCATATATGCACCACGGGTCCTGGGCTCCCGCCGGTCCTGGGCAGGGGGGACCGTGTTACAACCCGGGAGTGCCTGAACGGTCCCGGGGAGCAGATCCCCGGGGTACAGCAGCTTTGGGCTCAGATCCCAACTCTGCCTGGTGGAGGCAGAGTGGGGACTGAAGTCCCATCTCTAATTCCAGGCAGGCACCCCCATCCCTACCTCACTGGCTCCTCTGGAGCAGAGCACAGCTCAGGGAAGCCTGAAAATCCTCTTGTTTCTAGTCCAGGCACAGCAGTTTTTCTTCCCTTCAAAGCTGTAAAGTTTCATAGTTTGAGAAACGCGTTCTTCACCCGCTCTAACCAGGAGACTCAAGATCTGTCCCCATCTGGGGCACAGACTGGTGGGGTGCTGACCTCTCCCACTCTCTTTCTGGGTTCACTTCCCACTGGTGGCCATATCTGGATCATCCAGAAGCCCCTTCCACAAATTCGCGTCGCACCAGGACAGCGCTACGGCCATCCTCAGCTTTCCCAAGTGGCGGTGGAGCAGCAGGTTAGCGAGTCCTGCCGGAAAGCATTGTCCGAGATTTGCAAAGCAGAACCCGCTCCGGTGATATTTATTAGCAGTGCTCCAGCCTCGGTGAGCTTGAGAGACCTTTTACTGTGCTCAGCAGTCAAACCTGCAAACAGCACAGGGAGATTTATATCCCTGAGTGTTGAGCTGAATGGGCACAGTGGATTTGGAAGGGAAGTGGTTCAATTAACAACGATAAGGATGGGGAAGGAGGGGCTGTACTGCTGGCACATAAATTGGAATAAGATGTCAGGTATCAATACGACATTTCTGGAAAAACCCTTGTAGTATTTTCCCATCATGGTTCCCAGCAAGACTCTTTTCCCTTTGCACCGAAAGATGGCATACAGCAGCCCGTGGGATCTGCTGAAGAGTGGGATGTCAGTGCAGCTCCGGTTTTCCCATGGCACGAACTGGAAGAAAAGGTCCGCTGGTGCTGTGTACCCCAAGATGGGGTTTGCAGAATTGCCCAGACGTGCAGGCGTCGACTGGGGCAGGTGCCCCAAAACTGCTACTTCAAATGGTCAGGAATTAAATGAGAAGTGTGGGGTGGGCATAAGAGAAAAGTCAGATTTGCCGTGTGAGCAGCAATACCAAGTTCGGAAGGTGCAACAGCTGATTCAGCACACCTATTTGAGAAAAGGCAGGTGCCCTCATTTGCTGAAATACTGTGTGAGAGGCGTAAGAGACCGTTTGGTTTCCTTTTAGTTTGTTTTACCAAACAGGCATGTTTTATCTTAGCAGCTGCCACCCACACGGGTCAGCTGCTTTGACCAGATGGGATCTAATCCAGCATTACTTCTGATCACTGTGATGACGGACTTTCTCCAGCAATTCCTTTCATAGAATCATAGAATTGTCTAGGTTGGAAGAAATCTTTAAGATCATCGTGTCCAACCATTAACCCAACACTGCCAAACCCACCACTAACCCGTGTCCCTCAGCACCACGTCTGCCCGGCTTTTAAACACCTCCAGGGATGGTGACTCCACCACTTCCCTGGGCAGCCCGTTCCAACACTTGACAACCCTTTAGGTGAAGAAATTTTCCCTAAGATCCAATCTAAACCTCCCCTGGCACAACCTGGGGCCGTTTCCTCTTGTCTTATCGCTTGTTACCTGGGAAAAGAGACCGACCCCCACCTGGCTACACCCTCCTCTCAGGGAGCTGTGGAGAGCGAGAAGGTCTCCCCTCAGCCTCCTCTTCTCCAGGCTGAACAACCCCAGGTCCCTCAGCCGCTCCTCACAAGACTTGTGCTCCAGACCCTTCACCAGCTCCGTTGTCCTTCTCTGGACACGCTCCAGCCCCTCAATGTCTTTCTTGGAGTGAGGGGCTCAAAACTGAACGCAGCATTCAGGGTTTCTCCTTCCTCTGCTAACCAGGTTCTCTCCCTTGTCCCTTTCTCCATCTGCAGATCCAACCAAGACCCAAGCGAGGACGTCCCACGAGCATTATGAGGACTTCTGCAGCCAGCTTTGCTGTTCGGTCCTCAATGGTGAGAATCCCAGCTCCCACCACTCTAGCCATTTTCCTGACTTGCCTCTTCTCCGGGGCACACAGCCAGACCCCAAGGGCTTTCCAGGAGAGCACCGTCCCCTTTGAGCTGCTTAGCCAGGAGCAGGCTTACAGTCTGGTCCAACCAAGCCTGTTCCAGGATGCCAAACTGTCAAACCACTCAGAGAGCCTCCCCAGGAGCACCACCTCTGAGCCACCCCTGCTGCCCGTGTGCGTGAAGCCTGCAGATATCAGACACATCTTCAAGTACATCAACACCATCGTGTCCTGCACCATCTTCATAGTAGGGATCATCGGGAACTCCACGCTCCTGAGGATCATTTACAAGAACAAGTGCATGAGGAATGGGCCAAATGTCCTCATTGCTAGCTTGGCGCTCGGAGACCTCCTCTACATTCTCATTGCTTTGCCCATCAACGTATATAAGGTAGGCTCCACGTGGCACAAGTGCTGCGCCAGCCTGGCGATTGCAGGGCCGGTGTCTGCTCCCACCTGCCTCGGTGCCCTGGGGAATATCTGTCCTCTGGTCTTTATCGCAGGCTCCATTTTTGCAAGGGAGAGGGGGAGGGTGTTTTTGCTCTGCAAAGGATGAGAAAAACATAAACAGACAAAAAGCTCAGAGTACGTTCCTGGGGAAGCAGAGGTGTTCTCAACTACAGCTGTGTTATGCGCACACACATACAGGCACACAACCTTCCAGGTCTTTTAAATCCCATCTAAAATCACAAGAAAAGAATTGCTTGCAGTCTCCTGACATTACAATCCGACTTTTATATCAGCTGAGCAAAAATTATTCTTCTTGTGCACTGGGGACCCTTCTCCCAGCACAGTTCAGTTAATCAGCCTCGAGCAAGTATCTTTTTTATCCTAGCTAAACGTGAAGACTCATCCGGGAACAAGGAAGAGGGCTGTATTATAAAACGGGGGCTTCTTTCAGAGACACCGCTCCCTACACGAGAGAGAAGGGGCACAACAAATCATCGGGGGAACCGGAGCTCCGCATGGTGCACCGGGGCAGAGAGGGCTGGGCGGATGCGGGCAGTAGACCCGAGAGCCCAGCCATGAGCAGAAGGTGTGTTATGACATCTGTGAGACGTGCCCGGGCTACCGCGGCTCTTTCTTGCCCACTGCTTGAGGCAGGTTTTGGTGGGCCGGAGACAGAGGTTTCTAGGAAGGGTTGGAAGGGATGCCATGGGGTGAAGGACTTGGAGCTCAGCCAGATCTCTTTGTCAAAAGGAAGCTTTAGCCCGAAAAGTGGAAACTGAGTGCCAGAGGAGTCCTGGATCAAGCAGGCTGGGTGGCAGGGGGAGAAGGTAGAGAAATGCAAGGTAGGCAGAATGCGCGTATAATTCGACAGTGAGAACAACAGGACGTGGCTGGCAGAGGGTCCCAAATCAGTGTGAATACATACACTTTAAGTGAAAATGGATTGAAAAGTATAAAAGTTTTTTTTAGCTCAAAACAAACAGGTTCTCCTTGAGCCGGACAATCCCCGCTCTTACAAGAATACAGATCCATGCAGAGGGTTTCACTCGTGCAAGAAAACAGAGTAGCTTGGGGCCAGCAGCACTGACCCAGGGGAAGGTTGTCCTCCACCCACGGGGTACAGACCATCTCTGCTTTCACCCAACGGGACCTCTTTGCTTTGAATAAGGCATGATTTGTTCTGCCCGAGAAGGGAGATGCAGTCTGGGGAACGTGGCTGCAAGGCCAGCAGCTCTTCCAGGGATCACCTCTACGCAGCGCCCATGGCACAGGCAGAGGTTGTGGAGGCAGCCCAACAACCGTGGTCATAGCTGAGCCCCTCAAAAACTTCAACAGCAAAGCCCCTCCAATATTTGTCCCCAGTCAAAACCAAGGCAGGGGAGTTTTCCATTTTATTCCTGCCTTTGCCACACTTGGTGGGAAATGCACCATCTGGTCAGGGAAAGACTTTGGGTCGTGCAACGTACATTTAACAAGAACAGCGTAACAGCAGCAGCAAAATATCTGGCAGACTTGCCTCCATGGGATGCAAATGCTTCTCCACTTCGGGGGATCTGGACTGTGGAGTCCGTCTGTCATGTTTATATCACCCACAATATCATGGCAGTTGGGTTGGTTTTAGCCTGGGTTCCCAAAGGAACAAGGTTTGTACAACGGGACTGTGAGGACATGGGTCTGACAGCCCTTCCTTTCAGGATCTGCTTGCCCAGTTCTGCCATATTTCACAAGTCTCTGTTGTAGGAAGGTCCTATGTATCACAAAAAAAGGGACACGTGGGACCTGGTGGAGGCTGTAGGAATGACCCCACTGAGGAAAGCTGGCAGATAAACCAGTCACAGGCTCAATACCCAGCTCTGCGTCCTGGTCAGGTAACAACGGGTTACACCGAGCTTTGCACAGAGTTCATGGCTTAGACCTCATCTACAGGACACCTCCTGTTGACACAAGCTGCTGGCTTTGAGACACACTTGGCCATCTCTTGGAGCTGCAACTAGCACAGCTTGCAGCCAACACAAAGGAAGTCAAGATATTTTGTCCAGCCTAAGGACAACATCTTGCAGTGGTGTTTCTTGCCTTGTAACAGGATAACTAGGTCATATCTCCAGAGTCAGGACTCCCTGCTCTGGCCACATCTACACTGACATTTCCTGATGGATGTTCAGGATTTCCCTAGGCCACCTGAGGAACCCCTCTCCCTTCTGCCGCTTACGCTTCCAGCCATCTCCTGGAGGAGAAATTGTTGTTTGTTTAAGAAGCCCAAACTGACTATGAGCAACCCGGTCCTAAAAGCAGCCCAATTCCCGCGTGGTGTGTCTCCCTTATGACACAGTAACAGATGAGACAGGTGGAGTACCCAGGTTTGCAGACCAAAGGAAAGGGTAGGGTTGGTTGGTTGCCTTCACCTGGGACCCTGATGTCCAGGAGAGCTTCTGGATCCATTTGTCGTGTTGTTAAATGGAAGAACTTGTGTGGGGGAGTGGTTCTGAGTAGGGGTAACCATAGTATGGGGGCTGCAGGTGTCCCAGGGATATAAGGGTTGTGAACCCGGGCTCACTCTCATCCTCATGAGTGGCCTGGATTTCTCCTGCCTTCCCCACCGATACCCTCTGCTCTCCCCAGCTGAGCTTGGGGCCACAGTGTATGTGTTCTATAAGGAATCTAAGTGTGGCAGAAGGTCAGAGTATGGTAAGGGCTTAAGACTATGTGTCTTTGAAAGCCACCTTGCTGGATTTTGGCTGTTTCAGAGAATGACACCCATTTTCCCTGTGAAAGCAACCCAAAGCCCATTGTGGCATTTAGGGTTCAGATCCATCCAAAACCACCCAGGTTATGGATTCAGAACCTGGTGTCCGCACCATCCATCCATCTAGGTGACAATCCATCTCACAATGAGCCCTTGGGGAAACGAATGCTTCCCAGTACAAACACAAAATACCGGAGAGCGCACACCACGTAATCCCAGCGGAGGTAACCTCAGAGTGCTTTCAGCTGCTCTTTGTGGGCTTCTCACACCTTGTGGGTAACCACCTGCTATTACAGGAAGCTGGACACACTTTCCCAAATCAGCCTGTTAACCCTGTGGTTCTCCCCCAGCTCTTGGCAAAGGACTGGCCCTTTGGTGTGCAGGTGTGCAAGCTGGTCCCCTTCATCCAGAAGGCCTCAGTGGGCATCACGGTCCTCAGCCTTTGTGCTCTCAGCATCGACAGGTAAGAAACAACTTCTACAGCTGCACTGCCCAGCCTGACCCATATTTGACCATAGCATGTCCCTTCGTTGTAACCAAAAGGCAGACTGCAGGGCGGCTCGGTCCCAGGCCAAATTCAGAGATGGGGACGGGGTCCTGCCATGTAGAGTTGAAATCCAATGGGAACTGACACTGGTGACAGAGTTCAAATCCTGCTGCGAAAGGTTGAGAGGAGGATCGTGATGTGCTGGAACAACTGCTGGGGTGGTGGGGAAGGGTGGCACCTTCCCAGTGGCAGGTAGACATTGGCCAAGGATAGCTACCGTCACATTCATCCATTGAGCCCCTGTTTCTGATCTTTCCCGTTCTGCCGAAGGGGAAGGTTCCGGGATGGAGGAGGAAGGCATAAGGGAAAGGGCCTTTGGGGACAACTCTAACTGTACCTTCTCAGCCCCTTCCTGACAGTTGCCTCACTCCAATCTGCTCCTGTTTCGTTCCCACGTGTTGGGCAGGTACCGAGCAGTGGCATCCTGGAGTCGGATCCAGGGGATAGGAATTCCCATGTGGAAGGCAGTGGAGGTGATGCTGATCTGGGCAGTGGCCATTGTGCTTGCGGTCCCCGAAGCTATAGCCTTCGACATGGTGGAGCTCAGCTACTGGGAACAACACCTGTGGGTGTGCATGCTTGCCTCCGAACAGAAATCCAGCTTCATGATGGTAGGTACTCTGTCCCACCCCAGCTGCAGTGCCAGGGAGAGGGAGACACAGGCAGGCAGGGCGTCCTCCCTCCTTGATTAGAGGATTAGATGCTTCTGTAGATGGCTTCTTAGAATCATAGAATTGTTTAGGTTGGAAAAGACCTTTAATATCATCGAGTCCAACTGTTAATCTAGCACTGCCACGTTACCACTCAACCGTGTCCCTCAGCACCATGTCTACCCATCTTTTAAGTACCTCCAGGGATGGCGATTCCACCACTTTCCTGGGCAGCCTGTTCCAATGATTGACAACCCTTTCAGTGAAGAAATTTTTCCTAAGATCCAATCTAAATCTCCCCTGGCACAACCTGAGGCCGTTTCCTCTTCTAGCCATCAGGGTGAGCACAGGGAGAGCAGCATCAGACAAAGCACAGGAGACCCAGCATTGTAGTGATGTGGGGCAGGCTTGCTTTGAACGTGGGGCCCAGAAATAGGCAGCTGGCCCTTAGGCTGTGCCATCTTCACCGTCCACATCAGAAGGCCACATATCTCGGGAAGCTTCAGAACCTGCTATGCTGTCCCAGCAAGTCAAAGGGTGTCTCCACAACCAGTCTGCATGGGTAACCTTTATCACAGGGTCAGCTAGGGGTGAGCGAGGGAATGAAGACCTTCACAAAGCATCAGAACTTATCCCACCCTGTCTACCGAATAAGCTCCTTGCAACTATCACTTGCACAAGAGGGCTAGATTGGACTGGCAGCCAAATGTAAACCAGGCTTTACTTCTTTAGGTTAAACATGTGCACAAGCCTTGGCGGGGAGATAATCCCATGTGCACTTAGCGCGGGAGCCGTTACACTTTCACACATCGGAATTGTCTGATACAGCCCAGCCCTGGTGTCAGGGACCGGGCCAGTTCATGTCCCAGTTATATCCCCCCCCTTTCCCCAGTTTCCAGTTCCTCTTTCTGTTGTGTGCAGTTCTACCGTGATGTGAAGGACTGGTGGCTTTTCGGCTTCTATTTCTGCCTCCCCTTGGTATGCACTGGCATCTTCTACAGCCTCATGTCATGCGAGATGTTGAGCAAGCGAAATGGCATGAGAATTGCTCTGAATGACCACATGAAACGGGTAAGAATACCAGGAGGGCAGAAACTCTGGTATTTCTCAAAACCGGCGGGAGTGCTGTCGAAGGGCAGAACGCGTGCCTGTCCCTGTAAAGGACACGTATGAGGTGACATAGCCTCACAGTGGCCAACAGATATTGGCACATCGATGCAGGTGCATCGCTGAAACCAGGGAGATGGGCTTCCAGCTCTACAGTCACCCGTCTCAGGGACAACCCAAACCACTAGCCTTATGGCCATGGACCAGCTTGATTTTCAGTGTCTTATGGTCATTTATCTCTGGCTGTGCTGTGCCAGCCCAGATCACACCAATGTGGGCCAAATGCCGAACGTGCCATATCACAGAGAAGGGGTGCAGGGGAAAGGATAGTTGACTGTCCCCTCGCACACTTTGCAGAATGATCCCTTGAGGCAGACCAGCTGGTTGTCACTATAATATAGTGCGAAGGGTGGATGGATGAGGCCCCCATGTCCCAGGGAGTATCACCCCAGCCAAGTCACCAGGAGCAATGGTGGGAAGGGGCATGAAGGAATCTGGTCCATATTGTGCTGCTGGTACCCTACCCCTTTCTGCAGCCTGGATCTCAGAGGCCTCCTCATGATGGAGGAGCTGGGACCTGCAGGTTGTGCTTTGGAGTCAAAAAGGGTGCCCACCGTTCATCAGAAATTACTTGAAGGGCCCTTGCTCAGCATGGAGAGATGGTGCTTTGCTCCACTCGCTCTCCAATGCTCAGCCAGACCATCCCTTCTCCCCTTCTCTTCACAGCGCCGGGAGGTGGCCAAGACCGTGTTCTGCCTCGTGGTGATCTTCGCACTCTGCTGGCTGCCACTCCACCTCAGCCGCATCCTCAAAAAGACCATCTATGACCAGACAGACCCCAACAGATGTGAACTGCTCAGGTAGGGGCACCAGCAGAAGGGCACCGTGCCGGGAGCCCATGTGGGCACCAGCAGAGGCTTTGCTGGGCTCACTGCAGGTTGGTGGAGCTACCTCCCAAACACCTTGTTTCAATAGCTCTTTTTCTAGATGGCATTGCTCTGCTGATAGGCACAGAGAAAGGGGCTGGGGGACCATAAGAGGAGAAGAAATTAAATTTTGAAATGTCTCTATAAAGCTATGAGTTAAAGAGGTCTCCTGGGCAGGGCTAAAGGGACTGCAGCACGTCTGAGGGCTGTGCACACTTTCTGCCACGTGGTAGGTGCCTGTCTCCTCCTCTCCTCTTTACCCACCATGGCAAAATCCAGTTCAGGCCAGACAGTGCCACTGTGCTTGAGTTTGAGAACATCAAAGTCACGAGGGGAAAATCAGATCTCAGGCTTTTGGTTTCCTCAAGAAATGCTCCTCGCAAGAAAAAGTGTTGGGCAATTGCCCAACTGCAGAAAGGACAGTTTTGGGCTCACGTCTATGGTATCAGTCACTGGCCCTCTGTGGAAGCAGGTTCTCGGGCCAAGCAGTTTGGAAACTCCCTCAGTTCTTTGCTCAGTAAGCTTCCAACATGCCCGCTCTCTTCTCTCCTCTCCTGCCTCAGTTTCCTCCTGGTGATGGATTACTTTGGGATCAACATGGCCTCCCTCAACTCCTGCATCAACCCTGTGGCTCTCTACTTTGTCAGTCGGAAATTCAAGAACTGCTTCCAGGTAGGGTTGACCCCTCCAGAGCTCCTGGCTATGGTGACCGTTCCCAGACGCCGGTCCCAGGGGCACAAGCTCCCACGCGCCAGGCGCGGTGCAGCCAGAAGCTCCCCCCATTGCAGTGGATTTCTGTGCTCACGAGATGAGGGGAAAGGTGGAGAGCGGTTTGGCAAAAACACCCAGCAGGCAGCGGCAGAGACAGGTCTGGACCTCGCAGCTCCTGGCTGCCGGAGAAATGCCCCATCAGGGACACGCGGGGGCTGCCAGCGGCTCACAGGATTCCCCTGTTTGCTCATATACTGATCATATTTCTCCTCCCAAATTTTCCCCCTGCTCGGTGCCTCTTTTCCCAGCTTCAAGTACACTCGAGCTCGCCGCCCTGCTGTGGGGAGGCTTTTGCCAGTGCAAGACCTGGGACAAGCCAAAAAAGTCCCTGTCGTTCCGGATCAGAAGCATCCCCACAAACCATTAGACCAGGGACTGGGGCTGCTTTAAACTTTGAGCCCAAGTTATTCAGAGATAATTTTCAGGAGTAGTTGGGGCCCTGAGAAAGGAAGGGGATGGGATGGGATGGGATGGGATGGGGTGGGATGGGAAGGGAGTCACCTCTCAGCTGCTGTGGCAAAAAGAAGAATTGAGCCCAGCTAAGCAATACCCGTATTTTCTGTCCCCCAAGGACAGGAAAACACAACTGCAAAAGAAATCCAAGATTTCGGTATCTTAATTTCCAATCCACACCACTCCTATCTTGGAAAGCCTGCTCCCAGGCTCAGAAGTGTGGGCTGCAATTCCCAGCCTGGCACTGAGCAGGTTGACTTGCCAAACATCAGTAAGGGGATATTTCCTCCTCTTTTACCCTGTAGCCCACGCTTGTAACCTCTCTCTCCACCCTCTTGTCTCCTGGCAGTCCTGCCTGTGCTGCTGGTGCCAGAGACCAGCTCTGAGCATCACGCCGACGGATGAGAAGGGCTCTGTCGGGAAGTGGAAAGCCAACGGGCAGGAGCTTGGGCTGGACCGGAGCAGCTCCCGCTTGAGTAACAAGTACAGCTCTTCCTAAAGCCATGCCACCCGTGGGGCCGAGAGGGCCCGAGGGCACTGTGCCAAGAGGGCAGGACCCTTCCATTTCTCTCACACGGCCATTTCCTGGCTGGGCCCGAATCGTTTTTGCCTTCGCGTCGTAACCCACCTGGAAGGAGCTGCAGCATTTGACGGACCCTTGGGACTAGCTCTGAACACAGCCTCTGAACCACGCTGATCCGTCCTCTGGTCTGAGTCGCCTCTGGAGGAGGGGGAAGGGGATTCAGAGCCTTGTAGGATTTTTCATTTCCTTGCAGGAAAACCAAGTGACTTGCGGCCATTTGTCTCGGGTGGAAACGTGGGGTGGGGAGATGTGTGTGGAAAGGGAAGGAAGGTTGAGGTGTGGTCACCTTGAGATGGATGTGGGATGAGGAGGAGAGGGAGAGGACCATGAGTGACAATTTCCAGCTGAAAATGCCAAAGAAAAGCTTTGAAAACATCCCTTATCATCTCCCTCTGTTGGTGGGACAGTTTGTCCCTGGGCAGAGAGCCAGGATAAGATCCAGGCACCATGTATGTCTGGTAGACCATCAATGGCATGAAATCTCCTCCTGTTCACGGCAGGGAGAGACGGGCAGTAACTTGGCTTCGTTGTGTGACCAACCTGACCTGGGGAGCCCTACAAGCCCCCCTCCTCTTCACCTTTTCCTGGGAAATCTGCCCCAGGCTCCCCGCCCAGGGATGATGTTCACGACAAAGTGATGGTATGTGACTGCATGGCCTAGGGGACCGGATATCCTTGGCCAAAGCTAGTGGCAGCATCCAGCCAAACCATCGGCTCCAGCTTCCCCCTGCCCAGGGAGAGGTGAGCTCCTGGCTAGCCAGGCACCATTGCTGGCCCAAGGGGCTGTCGTTCCAGGGAAGAGTTCCTAAGCCCAGGAAAGGGAAGGCAGAGATGGCTCAAATCGGGATGAGGCTGGGACCGAGGAACCAGCCCTCACCTTTCCAATACCCTGCGTAACCTGGAAGCAGTTAATTCTCTCCCTGACACAGGATGCAAGGGAGAGGATCCAGGAGATGTGCCCTTCCAGGAAAGCATCCAGCCTTGGTCCGCGGCCTTCAGCATCTGGAAAGTCCACAGCCTCCTTCAGCCACAGGCTCCTGGGAGGGGGATCACCTGCAAGACCACAGCTCCGAAGGGAAAAAAAGGGGTGTCCTGTGTTTTGATGCCTGTAATTCGTCTTCCCCTTGCCAACAAGGCTGAGCTCCAACAGGGCAGAGGGGCTGGACCCCGACGTGTCTTGGCCACCATGACACCAAGGTTCACGCCATCTGTAAGGGGGACAGAGGTGTTCTTCCTCATGGCCAAACTAAGGTGGAAAAGGGAACGGGGAAGATCTGATCTCAGCTGAAAGAGCCGCTGGAGCTAACCGAAATACGGCAAAGAGCCTTCACAAATTTACTATTTAAAATAATTAATCCCCCAGTGCTTTTCCAGCACGTTTTTCTAAAAAATCATGCTCATGTCTCTTGCCAGAAGTTTAAGAAAACCTATATGAAAAAGCTTTAGTTACCAAGTTTTTAATGATTTTTCTGTTGGTTTTTTCTTCTCTCTTTTACCTCTCTCTTTTTCTTTCTTCTTTCCCCTTTTCATCTTGTCACGGAAAAAATGGAGAGAGGAAAAAAGGAGAAGAGAAAAGACCTGCAAATAAAGCAAAACATTTTCCAGGTGTTGGGTTTTTTTCTAGCTTAGCTTTTACTGAAATGCAAATGTTTTACAAACAAATCACATTTCTGAAAGACAAACGGGTTTCAACAAAACCGGGAAGACTGGGGAATACCTAGACCAGGACGTTTTCTATAAACTCACCTACCCGCTAGAGTAGATTTGTCTGTGCTCTGCCCCGGAGCTGGCTGCACTTTGTTGGTGGACAAACGAAGCCAACGGAGAAAACACATAAAGACT
The DNA here is from genome assembly GCA_008921705.1 of Burhinus oedicnemus. Taxonomy (NCBI): domain Eukaryota; kingdom Metazoa; phylum Chordata; class Aves; order Charadriiformes; family Burhinidae; genus Burhinus; species Burhinus oedicnemus. Next base: position 434,180 of record VFFE01007901.1, on the reverse strand, counting down.
GAAACGTTCCAGCACAGACAACTTAGTAGAACGATATCTTTTAATGACTGTGTTTATAAAAAAATCTGAATCCTACGTATTTCTGTATTTGTCCACATTTGCAGGCAAATGGATTCTGTGACTTCAAATGAACACCGCAGCCCACTCCAAGGACATAGCGGTGGGTAAGCCAGTGGCACACCAAGCCTAATGCAACACCTCACTCACATCCTGCCCTATCCCAAATTGTGGCAAATTCAGTTCCAGCTGGCCCAGCTCCATGGCCATCTCCTGCCAGGATGAGGAGGGGCACCAGGACCTGCCCTGCCAGGTCGCAAGCAGCCGCTCTGGAGTGATTTGCTTCAGGTTGACACCTCCACCATTGCGTCTCTGTTGGCGCTCCCTAAAATTCCTGCATGCACCCGAGCTCTGGGTCTAACGTGCTCAGGAGGTGCCAGGGCAGCTGCGGAGTGCTGGTGGCTGGAAGGGAAGGTGGGAAGAGACAGATGGGGTGTGCTGACCTGTCCATCCGCTGCCACCTGCATCACCAGGGGTTTTCCGCTAATTACAAACCTCTCATTACTTCAGACAAGGGTCTGCTTGTTGGCCACGCAATGGGGAGACTGAAGCTTCTTGACAATTTCCCAGTAGCGACCTTTGGTAATGCCGTAAGGAGCAGCATCCCAAATGCTGAAGAGCCACGATCCTCTCGTAAGGACAGGCAGAACAGCCAGGACCTGCTAATATTCACAAGACAGAAACCAACGACAAACACACAGGGGAATCCTTTTGCCTTACTTAACCTCCTGGGCCCCGAGTGGCTAACATGTCTTTTTCTGCTCTAAGAGCAGATTTAATCACTCCTGTATTAGCAGCTACACTCAGATCAACATTTTAGCCTTAAATGGTTCAAAACCAGTCTCAGATCTGCACATTATTAATATTGCAACAAACAGACTGACGCGAATTCATCCCAGCTCTAGACATTGCTATCACTTGCTGCACGTCTGTTTTACAGTCACTTTGTACTCCTTGGGTATAGCTTTCCCCTTGTGTTTTCCTCCTAGACGTCTTCTATTAAAACCAGCATCATTAAGTTTGACCAAGTGAGAGAGAGGAGGGAGAAGAGAGCTGAGATACAGCAGGAAACAGCGCCCTTTTAAAGCTCTTCTACTGCACTGGCATCCAAACGGCACTTTCCCATCCCTGGCAGGTCTCCCTTAGGCTCCAACCAAGACCAGGACTAGCAAGTTTCAGCTCAAAGGGAAAGTAATGACTAGCAGAAAAGGAGTGCAACACACAGCCTGGTTTTAGCTGCTCAGGGAAATGCAAATGTGAAGACAGCTCCTATTGCCCTGCACAGGGGAGAGCTGTACAGTTATGGGCATGCACATCCTTCCCTTCCCCAGGCAGAGGAGGTCCAGAAACAGAGCGGTCCTCGCAGCCCAGTTCAGCCAGCATGCAACTGGCCCACAGCATCGCCTGGGTGTTGGAGGAAGTGACCAGCAGGTCAACACCCAGCTGGGTTCCAAGACCTTTTTAAAACAGCTCTTCTCCGTGACACCTGGGCTGAGATCAAGCCCAGGTGCATTGGGCAGCTCCCTTCACCCTCTCCCCCCCTGCCCTGGGGAAACTGCTTTCCTGCTTTTTTATGTCTCCATCTTGCTCGGGCTGGGGAATTCTCCAACCAGAAAGTCCCCAGGCCTGTCCTTGCTCCTACACAGTGGGGTGAAACACTCACCAGCACCCACCAGGCAGAGCCCCTCTTCCCCACGCGCCCCTGCTGCGTCCCAAGCCCCATGTGAAAGCATGCTTTAACCACCCATGGGTTTCAGCATGAAGAGACAGCATTTTTAAGCCAAGATTCACTTGCGAAGTTTTCCTTCCATTTCATACAATTTCTAGTTTTATATTCTCTAGGCAACACAGATGATAACAATTCAGCAAAACTTCTGATATCAAAGACTTTCGCTACTTCACTGCTGAGTAAAATATTGTTGTATCTCAAATACAGTGTGTTCATAAAGAGATCCTTGCGAGATGGAATCAGTTCATGGTATGTTGTTAAGAACTTCGGTCGCTTTGAATCAAAAATTTGCAAAACATTGTCAAGAGTAATAAGCAGTAGCAAGCCCTCAATTTGGATTTCATTTTCTTCTGCATCTTTAAAACAGTAGTCAACCAGAAGTTTGAGACTATGGAAGAGGAGTCTGGACAGGGCTGGTCAAAAGCAGCTACCCACTGTAGATGTGGGACCATGTAGGCGTGGGCAGGATGAATCCATCGTAGCAAAATAAAAGGCAAAAGAGCCTTATTATGAAACGTAGGGTTCAGCTGGCTTCTCGGCCTAATGCCTGTGAACATAAGCCCACCAGCAGCCTGTCAGAGAGACCAAGTCTGTCAATTCATATTTGAAAAAATGATTTTATAGAGAAAACCTGACGTTTTACATCCTCCCTCTTATTCCTCTGTATGTTAATAAAACATGTTGGTGTTTGAAAGGAAAATCTCTGGGTGTTTCTTATTAAGCAGCAGGGGGTCTGCAAAGTCTGCTAAATACTTAATTGAGTGTCAGCAGGTTCCTTTGGTAACTGCAGACCTCCGCTGCAGAGACAAGCGGTGTTCCCCCTGTGCAGAGCAAACCGGAAAGGTTCCCAATCCTACACCGGGCATAGCGCAGAAAGACTCCTGCGATTTCACACCACATTACACTCAACAAAAGGCTTTCACTTGGCACGCTGCCAGCCGATCCCAACAAGGCCGGGGTTTCAGTGTCGTACCCTTTAAACCTGCTCACGAGGAGTGGTCTGGGCTTGCCTTTGTCTGCGCTCTTCAGGGGCTAAAAAAGGCAAGTGCTTTTTTATTCATCTTACCTCCCAAAATGAGCAGAGTATCATTTTATAGCCATCTGTTTAAAAAGAAAGGCTGTTTTTTTTATCTGTTGAAGTCAACTGCGCTGGTGCCAGTAACAGAAAGAGGTGCTGCCTCTCCAAAAGCTTGATTTTACACAGCACTGAATCCCTTTGCTCCCTGTGACTCTGGGGCAGACTAAATCTGTGCACCAGACTACCTGCAGACTCTGTGATCTGAAAAATCTGGGCAGGAAACAGCAACGACTCTTGGAGAGGGGAAGAAATAAGATGGAAGAGTGAAAGAGCTGTCTTCTAGCTGTCATCTCCCATATCTGTGCTGAGCTGGTCGCAGTGTTGCCTCTGCGGCATCAAACATCATAAACTTTATTATTAGAGAAAATACAGGTTTGCATCAAAGCGATCATAAAAAAATACAACCAAACAAAAACTCTTGACGCAGGGAATTCAACACACAGACGTTACGCACACCCATGGGGACTGCCATCCCCAAACGCTACTGCATCTCTTCCTCCCTCTGGGCCCTGTATTCCTTCATGCTCTTCTGCAAACAAAAGCAAAGAACAGCGTTAACAGCACGTATCTGAGTGACTCACACACCACAGTGCCACCACCCCTGGTCCATGCTGTGACTTCTCTGCCCAGTGCCTGGAAAGGCTGAGGGACCTGAGAAGCCCTGACAAAGCTCCAGGTACTTTCAGAAGTGACTGAGCTTTACAGTCACTTCAAGGGAAATAAAGCCAGGCCATGCTGCAAGTCAGGCAGAGAATGCCTGACAAAACTATCAGGTTTTTCATGTCAAAAGTGCCTACAACACAGGTCTCAGCCCATTCCTGTCCCCTCCGAGACCAAGAGATAGAAAAGGCCCCTGAGCTCTTCAGGCAATAGTCTCACCTCAAAGGTGTTGAGCACGTGTTGGCAAACACCCATCAGGTCGTTCAGCCCTTTCCGGAATGGCTCAACAGCAGGAAGGGCCCCTTGAGGAAAGAAGATGCGTTAGTGAAATGGGAGGTGAATTCCAAAGGGGTTGGTAGCCCTCTCCCTCGCTGCTCTGAGGCAGCGTGGCTGTTACCACCATGCCCAAGGGCAATCCCTGTGATGGGGAGAGGCTCTTACACCAGGTATGTGCCCACATGCTTCCCTCCTACCAGCCCACCATCAGCAGCCTGAGAGCTGAGCAAAGTGTGGTGGTCCAGGCTATGGCGTGGGAACCACAAGACACCTACCCTGCAGTTAGGCCTATGGGGAAGGGGTTTCCTTGGCAAGGCAAACAGCCTGAGCACTAATTATTTTTAAGGAAATTAAAGAGTCAGTAAGCACAAACTAGATACTTGCTTCCAGGAAGTGACTTCTACGTATCTGATGCTCAAGGGAACGGCCCCATGAGGAAGGAATGAAATAACACCGTCCGCCTAGGCAGCAGACAAAGCTGCGGCGCTTACAAGGCCTGGATGGAGGGCAGTGGACTGAGCTGAAGGGGTTGGCGTGCTGGGAGGAGTGAGTGACTGCAAGAGGCTCAGAGTTGCCAGTGCTATCTATTATCAGGGAACAAAGTTCTCTTTGGGAGGCAAGTCAAAAGACAGCACAGACTGATGAGGCTTTTCAGAAGAGCTTCGGGTCACAGCCTGATGACCAAAGCTGCAAGACAGCTGAGAAGGAGAAGCAGAAACAAATTACCTCATTGCAGCTATATATGTCAGGCTTTGCTTTCCAATCCCCGTGCTGATTTAAGGGCAGATGGAACACCCATCACCTCTGACAGCGAGTAGCACATCTACTCTACCCCAGCACTACAGTTTGGCACCTGCTGCCAGCCAACTCAGATATCTGGGACCAGGCAAAGCTGTGGGCTCCTCAAACCTCAGCTGGCTCAGCCCTACATCTGGGAAAGAGAAGAGCTGTAGCATAATGGCTCAGAGCAGCCTCTCCAGCTGAGCAACAGGGCACAGCATTTGCAGGTGGCTAGCAGAGAAGACTCATGGTGGAAACCTGACATGAGCAGGGGGAATTCCACAAAAGAAGGGCCCCGGACACAAAGAAACATGCAGACCCATACCTCTGGTCTGGATCCGGAAGTTGATCTTGCTTTCAGAGGGGTGTGTGATGCAGTAGCCACAGAATTCCACATCAGGGCTGCAGGAGGGGAGAGAGGAGAAGAGAGCAGTGAAACCCCAGGCTAATCCACAGCAAATCTCACTTAAGTCAGAGGCTCCGGCCACCCCAGACCTGCTGGAGCTCAGGATGTTTCTGAAATGGCTGAGGGTCTCAGGGGAGGAATACACTGATGGGAAACTACCTGTGTAACCTTATTCACACACCTCCATCTATCTCTAAGCTGCAGCTGGAGCTTTGCAGGGGAAGGATATGGCTGGCACAATCATAGGCACCACCGTGGCACCACCAGCGGTCTACTGGCAAGCCTACAGAGTTCAAACAGGGGATCCTGAATGCCTGGAAACCTCATTGTACACAAATTTGTTGCAGTTCTGCTGGGCAAAAGAGGCTGATGGGTCTAGGGCACCACAAGGATTTACCAAGATGGTTTGCAGGCTGCACAGCATCTGCCTTCATAAGCTGAGGTGGGTTGTAGAACATTTATGTACCGAGCAGAAAGAGCAGCCCCTTGCAAGGCTACTGTTTTTCTTGTCATGGTGATTTATCAAAGGAATTCACATGACATTTGCAACTGTCATTTGAGATGAGGCATTGAACTTCCTGCTGTAATTCTTCCAAGGCTTACCAGTAGATCTTCACAAACCTTCAGTGCTGCCCAGTTCAATAAAATTGGGCAACCAGGGTGAACCTATTTGTACATTTTGATGGAGGCAGCAGGATAATTAGTTCCCAGCATCAATTCCTGCATCTCAATGCAAGCATGAAAAATGATCAATTTGCTTAATATTGGCTGTTCCTACCCTCTTTTCTGACAGTGCTTGTCCCAGAAGGAGACATAGATACTGCCTGACCACACGTACTTACATGGAGTTGTGCATTGTTTTACCCAGGGCCAAATAAAACATTTAGAAATTTTCACATGTCTGACACTCAATTTCCTCTGTAACTAACCATCAAGGAGCAGTGAGGACTGGCTGCTCCCTAAGGAATGCAGAACTGGGAGCCAGGAATAGTAAGACAGACAGGGCAGAAGCCTCACTAGCTAGCCGTGTCCCACAGCACCCAAGCGAGGGAGTAGGGTGGGTACAAAGGTGGTAGCCAGGGTCAGCCAAGGGTCCAGATCATCAGGCAGGTTTGTGGGGATGAAGTAGGTCCAAGGTCAGGCTAGGAAGTCAATCTGCAGGTGAGTGTCATGTCAGGTGAGGGTCATGAGGGTCAGACACGACCCAGTGATCACCAAGCAGGTGTGCAATGATGAGGAAGGGCTGAGACCAGGTCAGGAAGTCAGTGCCTGGGTCACATCCGGGTGAATGGAGTCTACAGCCCAGCACAGGCAGAGCTGGAGACCCATACTCCTACAACATAGCTCATGAGAGACTGAAAGCCCTGAGCTGAGCTTAAATGGGGCTCCTGGGCCCAGGGCCAGAGAGTGGGTGGAGGCCCCAGGTGTGGCTGGTCAGGCCCATTAAGGCCTATCACTGCGCTGCGGGTCTGACACTAACAGCACAAGGAAAAAGTTAATCCTGTGAAGAGAGGTGGTAGGTAAGGAGTCTTCAGCACCATGCCTGATATAAAGACCCCAACAGGCACACACAGAGATAGTTTCTGATCGTTTGCCTTGTTCCAGCAACAACTGAGATACAGGACAGCAAGAAGAAGGCCACAGTAGGAGACAGAGGTACCCTCAGCGATACTGGGCACCACAGAGGCTCCACTTACTTCTTCATGACCATATATCGGAGGGAGTTGCCAAGTGTGTGGTCCTCATCGTGCAACACAAATGTGACGCAGTTTCCATCTGTCCCATCTGCCTGGACCTGCCACAAATGAGGAAAGAAGAGATGCTGTAAGGCTCTCTGAGGTAATAAACACCAGCCCTAGGGTGAAGAATAAACTATTGTGCTCAGCTTCACCAGAATAACTGGGAGGGCTTGTAGGTCTGGCTGGTTCATCTCCGTGGCTCATGTCTCAGGTGCTACAGCGTGACCTTGCAGCAGAGGGAAAGGTGCAAAATTACAGACCTCAGAGAAACCTCTCCCTGGTTCTCAAAGTGCCTGTGCATGCTGCCTCTTTACAGGAGAAAATAGGAGCCCAAAGAAAGCTGCGGCTTCAGGACCCACGGTGAAATGAGGCTGGGAGCGACTGTTCAGGTTGGTGTGATCCCAGGTCCCACCACCAGCCCATGGCTAGACAGGAATGAGAGGGACAGTCGAAAAAACCCCCCAGGGAGGGATGTTGTCCATCAGCAGGGAAATCTTGTCTCAGCTCAAAAACAAAAGGAGCTGTAAGTCCAAATTTACATGCTTAGGATGAGCCTGGGGAGCCCACCGGCAAGCCTCAGGCTGCTGAGCCCCACATGTAATGAACCCCGCAATGCCAGAAGCCAGCCCCAAATCCTCCTGCCGCCTTTTGGCTCAGGCGCCCAAAAAGAGCTTTACCAGCTAATGCTTCCTGAGAAGACCAGTTTGGGATCCCCTCCAACACCAACAAGCTGCCTAATTAATTGCTTAGCTGTCAGAGGGCTGGTGAGCCTCTGACCTTTCCCCAGGCTCAGTGTAGCCACTGTGGAGCCTGACATGCCCAGACAGCCCCCAACCACTTCCTCTCTCAGCAGCAGAGAGAGGTTTCAAGGTTAAGTGCAGAGCCGGGCTAAGACAAGCGCTGATCTCTTTGCATCCTGCCCGTGGCCAAATCCTCAACCACTCTGGGGGTTTTATAACCCCTCGCATTTCCCTTGGGTAGTAATACCCTCTTAGCAGTCCCATTCCTCCTTCTGCAGGTACAGCCACCACGGGGAACTGAGTCAGCAGTTCAGAAGGGAAACGCAGACTGTTTTCCACAGAGGAAAAGATCACCCAGACCTGCAGCACAATTCAAGGCCAGGCTCCTCGTGAACCAGCTATCATAGAAGGGTAGGTGCGATGCAGCATCAACAGGGATGTTGGACTGGTAGGGTTTCCCTCACCTCCCAGTATCTCCCAATCCACAACCAAAGCGGTAAGTTTTTCTGAGTGATTAAAATAAAACAGTAACTGGCAAAAACACTTGTCACAAGTCCCTTGGGCAGCCAGTGGCATGGATGAAACACCTTGCCTGCTCTCCCACTTGCTAGACCCAGCACCCTCTTCCCAAACATAGCCACTGGCCTCAGTCTCTCCTACTGCAAGGAAGTATTTCCTAAAATTATTAGCACCAGTCATACTCAAGAGCTTGTTTTTTCCAAAGACTACAGGCTCCAACAAGAGCAGACTAACTCAGGAGGTACCCACGTGCCAGGGCAAGTCACCTGGCCCCCAGTTTGCTCCCTGCATCCAGTCACAGGGTTAGAAGTGTGCCCAGGTGCCAAAATCCCAAGTGCCCCTTCCCGCTGCCACGAGACGGGTACAGCTCTGTTCATTGGGACAATTTGGGCACACAATGAGAGTTACACTTTAGTTCCGGTGTAGCTCTGCACACATGGGGACAAAGAGATGTTTTTCCAGACAGAGAGCAAATATTTACACCTGACTTAAAAATGCTGCATAAAAATTACTTGAAAAATAGGATAACTGGGAGTTTAACACGCAGTGCTGGGAGTTGCACTGACTTCAGACTCCTTCCCAGAGCTGAAAGATCATGTGGGCGTAGGAAGGAAGAGACAGACGCACCTCTGGCACGGTGGCTGGGCCAACTTGTGGGGCTGCAGCAAGTCAATACATTTAAGCTGTCCCTGCCTCCTTAGCACAGCGTAAGTACCCAGTGCACTGATCCGGCAGATGAAAGCCAGAGCACGGCTCTTTCACACAGCCGTAAGGAACACATTGTGCTGAACCTGTCTGCTTCACAGAGACTCAGCTTCTCTCTCCTCTTTCCTGTGGAGAGTCCTCGGATACAATTCTGGATCTCAGCAGAACCACAAGCTTCGCTGCTTCTCATCAAGCCCTTGGCCCGCCTAGTCAGGTATCTTGCCTCTGGCACAGACACTGTCCGACGCTTCTAAGGAAAACCAACACATTCCCCGGAAGGACAAATTCCTCCCGGGTGCCTGCAGCAATCGGGTCTATGACCTGAGGCAGAAGGCTGAGATTTCTCAGGGTGTTTCTCAGACTCATCTAAGAGGTGTCCAGGTATCAAACTATTCATCACAAGAAAACTTTTCTCCTGTGAGCCAATGTATATAAAAAAAAAAAAACAAGGCCCTGACATCCTGGAGTAGGGAACTCCATTCGTCTGGAGTTTTTCTTCTTTGGTTACACACTGATTTGCTACTCTCTTTACCAAATTGTCCTTGTTCTTGTATTATGGTAGAGGCTGACGGGAAAGCTGATGAAATCTCTAGGCAGCTTTAAGACTGATCAAATTCACTTGAGCCCCTCAGAGACAACCGAGACAGAAAAGCCTACACCTCCCCCAAGATGATCTGGGGTACACCCTCCCAGCGAGGTCAGGATATGGCCCCCTGAGACCTGGCCATCCCCTCCTCTGCCGGCTATGCAAGCCTATGAGGTGCAATCTCGTATCACCCAGAAGCAATCCTGCTTGGAGGGGCTGTGATTTATGATGATGAATTTTTTAATGTTGTATTTGGTGCTTAGGTAGTGCTGTGGTGGATACATTAGCACAGCACTGAGATAGATGGGATCAGCTAGACATGAAGTGGGTGGGGAACAGTCCTACAACTCCCTGCAGTTTATGCAGAACTTGTCTTTCATGTCAGAATATAGTCCTTTGCTGGTCTTCACGAGCCAGTGTCGCCTTCTACACGTCCTTCTGTTTTCTGCGTGGTACTGCAGTCCTCATGGAAGGATCTGGTGCTTTATTGCCAAGGGCCTCTCTAGGAATTGCAGCTCCTCAAAGCTCAATTTCATTTATCACATCAGACTTGCAGGATTAGGATTGGGCTTCCTGGTCCAATTGTGACTTTCAGCCTATGGCCCGCACAACTGGCAAGAAGAATATGGCTCTACAGAGCCCGAAAAAGGTAACTAGCAGAAGGCAGACTATTGCTAAGAGACTCTAGGATCTGTTGTGCCATCAGGAAAAGTTTAGGGGCTGTAGATTGAGAGACTACAGAAAACCGTTGTATTAAGCCTTCCCCAAAGGCAGCTTTTAAAACCAGGCAACTTACAGAGCCCACTTGTTTCTCCTGTGCGGCTGTCCTGGCGCTCAGCACTCCCCCTGACAGACAGACAGACAGACAGACTGGCACACGGAGCACCCGATGATCCTGTATCAGCTCTCCCTGTCATCGCGTCTTGGTGCAGCTGCCAGCTGGGAGCCTGCAACCCTGTTAGCATGAAGTGCAGTGCCATCTAGTGCCTTCTGCTGCCTGCAGCGGGTGCTGGAGACGGGAGAAAGAGGGTCCATGAACTCCTGCCATAGGGCTCAGCAACCTGAAAGGGGTGAAAGAGAGGAGAGAAGGGATGCTGCCGGGGCCTACAGCTAACAGGCAAAGTCACCCACGGCCTGATGTTACATCTTTAAAAAGCAAGCCTTGTTTTATAAAATGTTACTCCTAACTAGTTTTAAAATAGGTTAGTCCTGACCTCTACCTGCTTCTGCTCCCTACAGGATGACCTCAAACACCTAAACTTCAAGAAATTCAACTAAAAAGAGTATTCCTCTTCGTCCCTCCTATTTCAGCAAACACTGCTCGCTTTCCTCAGCTTCTTTCTCCCTTCGCTGCTCACAGACACAGTAACGCAGCGGCCGCTCCGTGCCAGGTAAAGCCAAGCGGTGTGAGGGGCTGAAGGAGCCGGCTGGGGGCCTGAAGGGGGGATTTAGACTCGGGCGTGAGAGGAAAGGCCGTAACGCGGGAGGGCCGCAGCACGGGGCCGCTCTGCAAAGGGATCGGGACGAGACGAACCACCAGCCCGGGGATGTGGCCGGGGGAGACCTGCGGAGGCGCCTTTCCCTTGGATCTATCCTCACGGTCGCGATTTATCCCGACGCCGCACCCCCTCACCCCCCCCCCCCCCCCCTTCCTGAGGGGGCCAGGCCCGGGAAGCGCCGGGGAGGCCCGGGAAGCGCCGGGGAGACCCCGGCTGCCGCCGCCAGGGGAGAGCAGCGCCTCAGCGCCCGCCGGCCGAGCAGCCCCGACCCCTGCCCCGTCCCCCTCAGCCGGGCGGCCGCACTCCCTCACCGTCTCCAGCGCGGCCTTCCTCTCCCCCTCCTCCGCCATGGCCGCCGGACTACAGCTCCCAGCAGGCACCGCGCGGCGGGGACTACACTTCCCAGCGGCCCGCGCGGCACCGCCCCCCGCCGGAAGTGCGTCACGGCGGCCCGGTACCGGGAAGGTTGGGGGTGGGT
>VFFE01007901.1:410180-422908 GCA_008921705.1 Burhinus oedicnemus | reverse complement strand
TTGCTGGAGAACACGGCGGAGGCGGGGAGGGGGGGAAGGTCGTAGCTGCCGCCCTGCGGTTGACCCCAGAGCGTCGTGTGGCTGGTGTAACTCAGAGCAGGGGCTTGTGTGGGTTCTGAAGACCGGACAGTGATAAATAATTGCAGTTACGCTTGCAATGGGGATACTAGGGGGATGCTGTAAGGGCGTACATGGTACCTGTCCAGAGAGCTGCTTCTTCAACAGCTGTCGTATTCTGTTTCTTTATCTCTCTTCTAAAACACGTTACACTGCCTTCCAGAAAAGGTGATGGGCCTGGAAGAGAAACTGGATGAGTCTTATGTAGCAATTTCTTTCTGTAGCAATGAAGTGGAGGTACCTGAAGCCAGCTACGCAGGCAGAGAGGAAGCTAAACCTCTGTTAAGTTGGTGCATGAATGTCCTGCTTCTCAGGCTTAAAACGAACAAATAAACTACAGGGCTTAATGTTGGAATATGCTTTAAAGAAATAACTTGGAGATGCCAAGGAGGGGTTAAAGGGAAGCCTAGGCTACTTTCTGCTGAAGTCACCGTACTTAAACGATCTTCTTATTGCAGCCAGGCAGTTTGCAACTTGCAGGGTTGCAACACCTACCCTTGTTTCATGTTTAAAGCTAGCAGTAATGTGATGCCCCTTGCTTTCGGTAAGGAGGATTTCTGGAAATATAAGCAGTAACCTCCTCCATCACTTGCTGGCACTGAGGCTGGGAATCTTCCGGTCATGAAGAAAGACTGACGAGTCCCCCTTGGCTGGTAAGGGCCTTACTGCTGATAGAGGATGGGCGCAGTTTGCTGGGTTCACTTCTTGCCCCAGCTCTCTTAACTGCCATCTAGCCTATTCTAGATCTTCAGTGAAGTCAGAGCAACAAACAAGTTGTTTTGTGTCTCACTTGAAAATAAAATGTCATCCCCACTGAAGTTTTAACTGGCACGTTGAAGACTGAACCTGTGTTTCTGATATTCTTTAAGATGCTGCAGGTTTTTCTGTGCCCTTCTAGCAAATACTGCGAGAGACCTTGTAGACAGCAGCACGTTGCATCTTGCAGCATGACTTGCAATGAGTAAATAGTCATTGCAATACAAATGCAGTACTCGGCTCACCTTTGTGCTTTGTCTCTGTTAGCTGCCAGATGCTTCTGGCACTGCTTAAGGAACTCTTTGGATCCGTGGTGTTTTCTGGGTGGCTGCGGAATGCAGCCTTTCCCCCCTTTCCCTCCTAATTTGGAGCCATTTCATGCAAGGCCTACCTGCTCTCTGAGTGAGTTTTACTTTTAGGAAGGTTTGGTCCAATACTTCCAGCGAGTCAGTATTGTAAGTTTAGGTAGAAAACAGTTGTGATCTCTAGGTTATACAAAGGGGTTGATTTTAATGGATTTAATTGGGGTTGATTTTAATGGATTTAATTGCTCGCTGCCTTTGCAGTGCGTGTGGCAGGGGGAGGGTTTGTGGATGTTTTTTCTTTTACAACTGCTCCTTTATATTGGTCCTGTTCATTGAGTGACTGCAATGTGAAGAGATTGGTTTCTTGATACCTGAAGGTCACCTGATTGCTCAAGAGGCTTAGTTGTGTTTGTTTATTCCTGGCTGTGACCTGCTGTCGTACCACGCATTGACACAGTTCTGGTTCAGTTGCTGGACTTGCCAAAACATTGCAGATGGCTGTGCCTCGGTGGATCTGAAGGGACGTGATTGTATAATAAATTCCTCTTGGTTTAGGTAGTAGTGTTGCAGATCAGTGTGCTGTTGCAACTGTTCACAAATGCTTTGACTTGTGCTGCTCAGCAGTTCCTTGTTATTAGGAAATGTGGGGTTGGTAGCACCTGAAAAGATCAGGTGTTGAGTGAGTAGAAAACAGAATAAGGTGCAGTTTGTGTAGTTTCTGGCTAAATTAGTCAAAGCTAAGGTGAAGGACAGGAGATGAGCCTGTGTTTGTAGAGAATTGCTTGTGAATGACTGGACACTTGACAACTTTAATATTTTTGCCAAGGCTGTTACTTTTTTCTGGGAAAATGTTCGTGCTCTCTCTGTGGCTTTGTCAGACAGGAGTGAGCTGCTGTCTCTTAAATCAGGAGAAACTGGGAACAGTTGCGTGGCAGTTAATCATGTCTTTTTACAAGATCAGAAACAGCTGTGTGGCTGCCCTTGTCTCTCCTGTGATAAGTGTTTAACTTGAGCTATCCAAGGCTTAGTTGTTTGTCTATAAATGTGTTGGTTCTGTGTTTTTGCTTGGCTTCTCTTCTGCTTCAGCTTCTTCAGGTGGAGGTAGTGGCTCCTGCAGGAGGGTTCCAAGGAGTTGCTCATTCCTTTATGTTTTAGCTCAGTTATCTCTGCTTCTGCTCACTGCCAGGTCCAAATGCTCCTATCTTAAATAATGTTGTGAGCATCAGGCTGAAGCTTTTGGTCTCTTCAGGTATGTGGGGGGGGGGAACTTGTGATTAGTAACTTATTTGTGTTTAACTAGAGGTAGGTGAGTCTTGACTTAAAGCACTAGAGTCCCACTTTGTGACCCTCAGACTTGTGTGTCTGTAGCACTGTGCTTTGAAGAGCTGAGAGCAGCTTTTTAAGGCCAGAGGCAGGAGAATATCAGTGGCATCTGTGAGTACTTTTCTTGCTCTAATGCAATCAACATGTGGCTGATGCAGCAATTTAAAGCTGGCTTTAAAAAAACCAAAACAAAAAATCCCCCTGTTAGGCTGGCCTCTTAAGTCTTCTGTCGCAGGATGTCAGAAAGCTTAGGGCTGCTTACACACAAGCCCTGGATGGATTGTGTGTATGCAGGTTGCTCTGTCTGTGAGTTCTGGTACAGCTTTCTGGAAGGAACTTTGAATTTGGTGTAGTGGGGCAGCTCTAAAACACTTGGCGAGATGTCATCCGGCAGGCTGGTTCAGTGATGCTGGAAGGAAAAGTTTGCGGTCGGGCTTCTAAGAGGCTTTGCAAATGACTTGGCTCTCTGCTTGTCATGTGATGGTCTTGGTAGTTCAAGTGTTGCAAGAGATGATGGGATGCCTTGGAAGTATGTTTTTAAACTCCTTTAAGGCATTTGCTCTAAACTGGGAGCGCTGGGACTTCGCAGGCCTTTGTATAACTCTTAATTGTTCCTGTATGAGAAGAGCAGTGTGGTGAGCAAGAACAGCTCTAAAGCTCAAGTACTGTGAGAGTCATAACCTTGACTGGGGCTGGACCATGGATCTGACTTACCTGCTTTGCTGCTTGAAGATATTACTTGTTCTTCATGGTATTTCTCCCTGAGGAAAAAAATCCTGAACTTGTATGGAGTAAGTGATTCTGAGTGTTATGGATTAAGTCAGGCCAAAGGTGGGTCTGGCACTGTGGTGACTGGTAGGATGCCTGGGGAAGAGTGGAAGAGTAGAAGAAACTCATGATAAACTCTTAGGCTCCACTGAGTGGCTGCTTGGGTGAAACTTGTTTCATAGTGATTCTTTTCCTCCATAAACTTCTCGATTACTTTCTGAACTCATGTGAGCTCTCTTCCTCCATGATAACATGTGGGAGGATGCACTGTGTGAAGAACTGCTTCCTGCTGCTGGAACCTGTTCTTGAACTTCCTTTTCATTTTAGTATTACAGATAGTGAGTAATCGCGACTTTCTTCTCTGCTTTCTCTTTCTCCTTGGGTATCTTTGCACTGAGGAGTTTCCTTAGAAAGTGTGTAAGGGGAAGAACAGTTACCCTTGCTTTCCTGTGTTCTGTAACTTCCATAATCCTCTTCAGGTGGACATAGACACTACTTAATTGAGTGTAATAATCACCACCTGTTCATATGTTTAAAGATCATCTCTTCTTAGATGTAAAAGAATTTGGCTTTTTTCTGCATTGCTGACAGACTTGTTGTTAGAGGGCGGTTGTGAGCCTGCAAGCCAGCATACCTGTGACTGTGGGAGGAAACCAAACCAAACTTAGCTGTTTGTCACCTCTTTGTATCAACATTTTTAAACGAGCTGGAGGAGCTTGCTTGCTTCAATCTGATAGGGAGGGGGACAAGGCAGGGAAACGGCAAACCCCAGTTCCTTCACCAGTAGTGAAAGAGGGTCTGCTGGCATGGGCACTCCTCACCTCCCTTCTTCCTAGCAGGCTTTGTGCAAACATGTCAGCAGGATGTAAATCTTGTTGTTTAAATCTCTGAGCCATGTGCGGTTGAGGTTGGCACCTAGGTGGGAGCAGCGGATGGGAAACAAGTGGTGCATGAATACGTGGACGCTGTAAGTGAGGACAAGGGAAGCTGTCGTGTTAAAAAGACCAGCAGATAAATGCAGCAAGTTGCCTTTGTTCTGAAAACAGGTCTTGCTCTGAGTCAGGGTAAACAAGAAGCAAGCCATGCAAAGCAGCACAAGGGGCTTCTCTCCTGTCCCTGGTAGAAACAAAGGGGCGCATATATGGGTCGGAGGAGTGCCAGCTTTAGGCCAGGAGGAAGTGAAAGCAGCAAATCTGTTTGGGGGAGCTGCTGCTGGGTGCCCTGGTGCTTCTTCCCCTCTTTCAGTTATTACTGCCCTTTTGTTGTATTACTGGTCAGGAAGAGCAAAGGAGAACAGCTTATCTGGGAAACTGTGTCTGCGTGGTGTGAGGCTTTGTCTGGCGTGTTCCCCCTTCCCCAGCTCTATGAACTCTCTTGGGTTTTCTAGAGTGTGCTTGGCATGGTGCTGTGCTCCGAAGCAGTGTCCTTTGAGACGTTTTGCTGTTCTGCTTCCTGCTTTGCTTGCTGCGGCCCCTTGTCAAACTCATCCTTTGCCTTCTGTTCCCTTTGGCAGTACTGGCTCAGAATGCCTCAGTACTCCCAGGTAGTTGTAGCTTAGCCATGGAGTCTATTCTCCAAATAAATCGACCAGTTTATTCTTTTTCTGCTGCAACTTTGAGCTCTTAAACCTGTGGGAGGTTTGGGAGATTACCTGATTGTTGCTGGCCAAGCCTGGATCTGTCAAGCTCGGACTGACAAAGAGAGCCCTGATGCGGTGGGGTAGTGATTGTATCTCAGCTTCACAGCCTTGTTAACAGCTCTGCTTTCCTCCGCCACCTCTTCCACCGTTGCTGTGATCGTTTGTGCGTCGGTTCAAATGAAAGCATAAGCTCTTCAGAGCAGATCTGTCTGCACAGTGCTCGGTAGGCAAACCCGTGATACAGAAGAGATCAATAAGTCACTTTGGTCAGTGCCAGAGGTCAGTGGAAAGTCTGGCTGGGCATAACCCGTGTTCAGTCTTTCTGCCTGTGGTCTTCGTGATCCTGAAGCTAAACCACTGCTTCTCTGCCGTTGTACCTATTGCTAGAGAGGTCTCCAAGCTACTTGGTTGCATTGAAATAGGTGTGTGATCTTTCCAGCCAGAATAAGGACGTTTCTAGGCACGAAACAAGGCAGGCGATATATATGAGGGCAGTCAAGTGCAAAGTGAAAAATAAGCTTTTTGGGTTTTGCAGGGTCAAAAGTCTTCCTAAGTCTTTCCTAAGCAGAAAAGAGGTTTATGGATGCACAAGATCAGCCGAGCAGATGTCACAGCTGTAGCCTGACATGTTGGTTTCACATGTTAAATCTTGGGTCTGTCAGCAGATTAATGTGATGATACTTGAGCTGATTAAGTGTGTCCCTTTATATGATAGCAGGCATGTTTTTCCAACTCTGGAGACTTCACAGAAATTTAGTGCTCAAACACTTGCGCACACTGTAACCTGTCCAGTTTGATACATATGGGATAATGTTGTCTTGTAGAAATAGTGTGTTGCTGAGGATAATCAGTTTGCAAATGTGCTGTCTCGCATTAAGAAGTGCAGATTATGTGCTTTTACAGAAGTCTGGGGACAATATACACTTAGTTGAGTGTCTCTAGACCATTAAAAGGGGATGTGTATGGTGAGACTCTAAGCAAGTGGCAGTTTTTCTGGTCAGTTTGATAGCAATCAAAGCCAAGGCCTCACCCCTGAAGGGTCATGTGTTAGGGATGATGGGCTTGGTCTGTATAATGAGCTGCTGTTAACATAGCTGCAAGACAGTTACTTCCTTTCTGAACTGGAGCTTGCTGACTGCAAGTGGTTTTTTCAGTAACAAGCAAGAAAAACCTTAAGAGGGTCAGTTGAAGAGCAAAAAAATGTGCTATAGCTAGAAATCTAGGTGGAAACAAGGTACGTAAAATTCATTATGGGATCACTGACTGTAAGACACCGTGCAGTTGCAATAAGAAAAACCTCTTATTGTAGTCTTGGTGTCGTTCTGAACAAAACCTAAAAGGGGAAATGAGAGATGCTTTCTGATAATGGTATCCTGTCGAAGTATTGAACAAGCTTATGCCTCCTTCCCATTATGTTGAGCGCTGAGAGAATACTGTTAAGATTACGATGCGTTCTCTGCTAAGGAACGTGAGTCTAATTCTTGCGGTGTTTTTATTTCCAGGTAGTGTGAAGTCATGGCTATCCTATTTGCTGTTGTGGCGAGGGGCACAACCATCCTTGCCAAACATGCCTGGTGTGGAGGAAACTTCCTGGAGGTGACAGAGCAGATCCTGGCAAAAATACCATCTGAAAACAACAAACTGACCTATTCACATGGGAAGTGAGTAATGCTTCTCTTCTGGATATGGGAAGGGAGGCTAGTGAACATGTGTGAGGATAGGAATAAATGGAGTGTAGCCAAATTCATATTTGGATGTGTTTGTATGCTGATAGAATGTGCTGTCAGCTCAATAGCTACCTTTTTTCCCCAGAACTTTGCAGCATAACCAGGATTTGAATTTAGCTTAAGCAATAAGTACCGAGGCACTTGATACGAAATCAAGTTTTCTGTTTTTATACAACTCCAGAGTTGAGTTGGAGGGTGCCTCAGCTGTGGATATCAAGCTGTTAGATGCTTTGGTATTTGGCTTGCAGAGGCTTTTGCTGGCTTTTCTGAGACTTGAACATGGTTTTAGGTAAAAATATCACCCTTCTTGGATCACTTGTGGATCCTGGTTGCTTTAAGTCATGCTGGCAAGTGTAGTAGAGTCATCCTGAGCTACCACAAATCCAGTCTGTGGGACAGAAGGATTTTTCCCAGGCTTGTACAGATCTCTGAACAGTCCTTGGTCATTGTTGATAGGATGGAGGGATTAGATGTTACATCGCCTGAGACTTTGCTGACTTACTGCACATGTAAAGTAGGTAAGTCAATGCGCTGGTGTGCAAACTAAAGAAACAACTGTGGACAAAGCAAACTTAGCAGTGTTGGACACTTCGGCTCTTCTTTTGGAACTGGTGGTGTGGCTGGATTCTTAGTATTGCCAAAGCTGTTGTGTTAAAGCTGTTCTGGCTGCCTGAGGATTCAATACATAAGAATTGGGGTATTCTTCCCGCATCCTTCCGTGGCTTGGGAGCACTGAAAGTCCCTGGGGGAGAGCTTTCCGAGGAAGCTGCCTGCCTGTGGTCTGAAGTACTTTGGTTGCTGAATCTTTTTTTTTTTTCCTACTGTAATTTTAAAGGTACAGTTATTTTCTTTTGTTTTAACTTTGCTTTGAGTGCTGTTCAGCCAACTACAAAGTTGAGTTTTAGGAGTGCCATAGTACTCTTTAATAGATGAAAACTTGAATTGTGGTACAGATTAGTTTGCTCTGTGCTAGGGAGCACTGAGAAGGTAATTAATGTATCTACACATGCAGAGCATGCTGCAAAGTGTATAATCTTTTGCTCATTACTGACTGTCCTTAGTGAGGATTTAACAAATGTGGCAGAAGATCGCTGCAGTTTGTGGTTGTCCTGCTTTGCATTGTGCTATCAAAATGTATGGGTGCCATTCTGCAGCTCTGGGCCCTGAGCTTAGCATCAGTGTGTCTCCTCTGCTAAAGTTAGTCTCTTCTGACAAGTCTTATACTGGCTTTTTTTTTCTATGATTTGGACAACCACCTCTTTGGTGAGAATCTGCCAACCCTGCCTTCCCTTTAGGAGAGGGGAAGGAAGAGTTCCTTACCATCTGTTTTGGGGGGATCGCATATTTTCACACACACGTGCTTGGAGCTGGCAACTTCTTGCTGCTGTCAAAAAGCAAGGTTTTTGGTTTGTAGAGGTATAAAATCGCCCCTTTTTTTCCTTAAGCATGATAACTGGGCAGAACATGAAAGCTCTGAAGCTGAGTGAGCAGAAGGAGTTGGCATTCTTCCTGTCTGTAGGGTTTTGGGGATCCTTCTGCCTTGCCAGGGTCCAAGCCTGTAGGCTAGAAAATTGCCCTGTTATCTGTCTGTCTATGATTGTTTCTCCTCTTCTGAAACAAGAAAAAACTTGAGTTTCTTTTAACTTTGTTTGAACTTCTTAAACTCATTTAACTCTTGTTGTTTTTAAGAAGAACTTCTGTGTCTTCTGTATAATCTCTAAGGAAAACCAGCCCTCTATTATCAGGAGTTCTTGGGGATGTTCTGTCTCTGCTATTAAGATTCTTCAAGTCACTGGGGAGCCTGCAAGGTAGTACCAGACAAACTTTTACCTCTCTCCTTCCAGGAAGGAGGGGCAATAGTTGCAGATATGCAGGTTTGGTTTTTTTATGAGAACAGACCTTCGGGGCAGTAAACTATACTTCCAGCCCACCCCTAAAGCTTATTTCAGTGTCTTCTCATTTACATAATACAAAGCCTGAGTCTGAAAGCTGCTGAGCTGTGTCCTTAGAGCTGTACAAGGCAACTGTTGTGCAGCACGGGCATTAATTTGCTTTTATTCTGGAGTTTGTAAGAGGGTCCGCGTGCTTACTAGGAAAACTTTTGGGACTATGCAAATGTCAAAGTGAAAAGATACATAGAGTTTTTAATTAGGAAAAAAAAGTATTCATGTGGCCTTTTTGCAGCTCTGTTCCTATTTTGTCCTGCTGTACTCTTCAGAAGCATATGTCACCTACTGGAGCATCAAATGGTGCTGACGGGACAATGTAATAAAAAAGCAACAGCTAAAGCCTGTGAATTGAACTAGAATGCTCTGATCAGTTCAGGTTTAGGTTCAGTTGTGTATGAACTAAAGTTATGGGTTTTTTTTTTGGTGGGCCTAAAATAACCGCTTGATTTAATTTTGATAGGAAAATATTGCTTTGAACTGGTTTGCACTGTTTTTCAGGATACTAGGGGTTGCATTTAACTAACATCTGTGTTCGCTCAGCAGCACCAAAGGCATCTTTACATGAATAGTTAACCTAGCCACATGATTCAAGCCTGTCTAGCCTGATTATTGTTCTATCTAATTAATTTTCTGCTGTGGCTGCTTTTGTCTCTTAGCCTTTGCGATGAAAACCAAAGGCAGCGCAACCCGGTGGTCATACAAACAAGGCTAAAGCAGCAAGTCACTGTACCAGCGAGGTTCACTAAAGTATTGTTTGTCTGGTCACTCCAGTTAACTGCAGCTCTTGTCACGTGTGAACTAGTGCATGGATGCTGGTATGCACATTGATTAGGATTAGACATAAATCCTTACCCCTGGGTATCCTCTCAAAGTTTTGTTTTTACAAGTAAGTAGCTGGAAGAACGTGGAACTGAAGTTTTTTGGCAACTAAATGTCCCACAAAGTTACTCTGAGCCTGGAGTGCTGTGAAGTATGTGAGGCCAGTGGTTCTTTAACATGGAGTTGGTTTCTAATTCAGTGTAGCTCATAGGAATGAAGACCGTTACCTCAACAGAGATGGCTGGGGTATGTTGCCATCTGTGTGATTTCCTGTAGAGTAACTGGAATTTGCTGTTCTACTTCTTATGCTGAACATGAGCCAGCAATGTGTGCTGGCAGCCCAGAAAGCCCCCCACATCCTGGGCTGCATCGACAGCAGGGCCAGGGAGGGGATTCTGCCCCTCTGCTGCGCTCTGGGGAGACCCCCCTGCAGTGCTGCCTCCAGCGCTGGGGACACCAACAGCAGAAGGACATGGACCTGCTGGAGCGGGGCCAGAGGCCACCAAGGCTGGAGCCCCTCTGCTGGGAGGCCAGGCTGGGAGAGTTGGGGGGGTTCAGCCTGGAGAAGAGAAGGCTTCAGGGAGACCTTCCAGCCCCTTCCAGTCCCTCAAGGGGCTCCAGGAAAGCTGGGGAGGGACTCTGGATCAGGGAGTGGAGCCATAGGACGAGGGGGAATGGTTTTAAACTGGAAGAGGGGAGATTTAAGTTAGATCTTAGGAAGAAATTGTTGACTGTGAGGGTGGTGAGACCCTGGCCCAGGTTGCCCAGAGCAGCTGTGACTGCCCCATCCCTGGAGGTGTTCAAGGCCAGGTTGGATGGGGCTTGGAGCAACCTGGTCTAGTGGGAGGTGTCCCTGCCCATGGCAGGGGGATGGAACTGGATGATCTTTAAGGTCCCTTCCAACCTGAACCATTCTATGATTCTCTAGCCCTCGAAGGCCCTGCAGGCAGTAGTGTATTCTGGAAGATCGGTTCTGTGGCAGCTCGAAATGACCTTTTTTTTCTTTCCCCCCCTTTTGTCTTCTCTGCAGTTATCTGTTTCATTACATCTGCCAAGACAGGATTATATATCTCTGCATCACAGATGATGTAAGTATTTTGGTTACAGCTATTGCACAGACAGGCTTTTTGTGGGTCAAAGAAAATCAATAGTGGGTGCTAATCTGAGGTGCCTGTTTTTCCATTGGAGCTACTGCTTCAGTTGTCATTCACAACAGTTACAGCTTTGAACTCTAAGCCTAGAACTCAAATGCACGAGAACAGTTAGTTTTGAGGTTAAGTTCTTGTTTTTGCCTAGTTTTTCTCTTGGCAGCCCCAGTGCGGTAGAATCTAGATGCAGTGGCTAGCTTTTAATTGTCAGTGAAATACACATAATACTCCTCAGTTCTGGAAGTGTTGAAGCAAAAACTTCTCCCTCACTGGAAAAAGGTACCAGGCACAGAATTAGAACTGTGGATGCCCCAGTAAAATCTGCTGCCAACCAGTGTCCAGGAAGCTGAGACTGAAATCTGGCTGCTATTCAAACCGCGGGACAACCAGTCAAATCCCGTAGTGTGATGCACAGCATGCCTGTTAAGAACTGATAATTACAGCTTCTCTGCAACTGGCTACATGCCCCATACATTTAATTATTCCTGACTTGACGCAACTCTGGACGTGGTCTGCTCTCTTCCTTCCAGGACTTTGAACGATCCAGAGCCTTCAACTTCCTGAATGAAATCAAGAAGAGGTTTCAGACCACCTATGGCTCAAGAGCACAGACAGCCCTTCCCTATGCAATGAACAGCGAGTTCTCAAGTGTCTTAGCTGCACAGCTGGTGAGATCTGTTGCTAAATGGGATTTCCCTAACAAGCCAAACTTCTCCCCAGAAATTCTCTGTGTATTTTCTCACTTGAACTGAAGCACCGTGCTGAGTCTGGGTATAAAGCCAGGAGAGTTGGCTGTTCTCCTCACACTTACCCTGCAGCTGGGTTGCTTCACTACTTCGGCGGTAAAAATGGGTTGGGGTTTATAGTGATGCATTAACTGTTTGTACCAGGTGGCTGGACTGGAGATTAGATCTTAATAGTAACATTTGAAATGTCCAACCTCATTCCAGTTGAGCATCCAGTGCAAGCTGACATCACTGTCACTAAGAGCAAGGCAAACGCGTGTTACTCTGTTTCTGTTAAACTCAACTTCAGAACTTGAGTATCTAGTAATCCCAAACTGCCTCTCGCTTCTCTTGTTCTTACTTCACGGTAATTTCAGTGGCACACCGCTGGAGTGTGACAGGCTATTTGCTTATGGTACCGCGTCCTTTTCAGGAGGAGAGAAAACTGGGCTTGGATTACAGTCAAGTGCTGTATACAGAGCCACGGTAGACTCTCCAGCTAGCTTGCACAGAGGCTTCAAGGATTTCCACTTACAAAATACACAGGAGGTTAAAGAGCAGGATAAATGACTTGTGAAATGTCCCACATTTTCTGAGCTGAGATTTGCCTTGGACCCTTCCAACCCCAAAATTAAAAGCGTGAGGGTGTTACAAAAGTTTGACCATCAACTTGGACTTTTCAGCTGAGGCCGTAGCAGTGTTTAGGATGATGCTGGATTCCAAGTCTAGGGACTGTAGACACTGTAGTCTTTGCAAGAAGAGTTGCTCCACCAGTACGATTCCAGTCTGGAAGGAAGATGAAGCCTGTGTCAGTGGGGTCCATGCAGGCACTGAACAACAGCACGTGAAGGGCTGTGGGACAGAGAGCCTTGGTACGGTGGGTGCAGTGCTGCAAGCTCAGCGGCAGCGGGGAAAGCTGCAGTCAGGGAGCTGCCTGCAGCGTAAGGTATCTTCTTCCCCACGGCTCTAGTGGTCACCTGGGACTGGCACAGCTTGGTGGCACCCCTGTCCTGCGGTGTGAGAAGGGAGCAGTCTGTCCTGGCTGTCCCACTGGCTACGTGGCATGTTGCTGGAACTGGATGACAGCGCTGTCCTGATGTGTTCGGGTTCGTGCTGTCTGATTTGTATCAGTCATCTTGACAGCTCAACTAAAGCCGAGTTCTGAGTGGTGTTGTTAGGGCACATACAGAACACTGTCAATCTCCTTTTTCAGAAATTTCCAGGTTTCAGAAGGCTCTATTCCAGCTACTCTGGGCCTGTTCTTGGACTCTGGAAGGGAAAGGTTGGGCGGGAATCTGCTTCCCTCTTGCAGTGCAGAGGAGTTAGGTGCTTATTTTGCTTACCGCAGGAATCCGATACGGCCTTGATGCTACCATCCCTTTTTCACAGAAGTGCTTTGCGCGTTGTGTGTTGTATTTGAGGAGTGGCAAAGCCCACAGCTGCCAGGCAGGA
>VFFE01007901.1:374512-400250 GCA_008921705.1 Burhinus oedicnemus | reverse complement strand
TCTGTCTTGAACTGTGTATCCAAATCCATCTCTGTGCGCAGCCGGGCTGCAGTTCGTCACAGAAACAGTGCCACATGCCTCGTAAGCTTTACCTAGCATATAACCTTAAACTATTTAAAGATTTTACTTTTCCAGGCAGTTTTTGTTCTTTGCCTAGCATTAAAGAGCTGTTCAGCAGCTGTCTCAACCTGGGAGGCTGCGGAGAAATGCGCTGCCTGGGAGATGCAGGCATGCTCTTACCTTTGGAGCGCAGCCCCAGCGAGGCAGAAGACCTCGGAAACAGAGGAGTGGAACGGCTGTGTTGCTGGGCTTCTATCTTGCTGTGCAAGGGGAAGGTAAATAAGGTCATTGTGACCAGGTTCCAGCTTTTCCACCAGGCAGAAATATGGGAGAAGAAGCTTCTCCATAAAGGAGAAGCCTTGGCAGGGCAGTGCTGTGAAGCTGAGAAGCTTTCTCGGGGGTAGCAAGAAGCCTGTTTGTGTAAAACCAGTTTTGTCTGACCCTTTCACGTGTGGAAGGGAGGTGGTTACAGGCAGGGACTGAGCTGCAGCTCCAGTTCAGTCTCCTCCACCTCCCCTAACAAGAGCTTTCAGCAAGGTGGAACCAGCTCTGAGATTCACTAAGCTGCGCTGAAGTAGAAGAGGGTTATTTCAGCTTCAGGGAAATAATGGTATGCAGCTACTTCTTCAGAAGTTTATAGTAAAACATTAGTTTTTATAGTAAAACATTGATAGTTATTAGAATGAGCAAATGCAATGTGAGGAAGAAACCCTTGCTGCGTTTCAGTTACTAGCTTGCAGATGCATCTCGGGAGGTGACAAACCCAACTTGCTCTCAAAGCTCCTGGGGTGTGAGGACTTCTCCTGCTGAGGGGGCGGAGAAGAGTCACATTCATACAGTCCTGTGCTGGCACCATCTGAGGTGAAATGAGGGGGTGATACAGGAATGTACACACGAGCTAGTCTGAAACAGCACTTTAATACCAACTGTCTCATCATTTTATTTTTTTTTCCTCTTTCTAAAGCAAACTAGATGCAGAAAGTGATCTCTGAAGTGTCCTGCAGGGCTTCCTATTTGTGAGTGGTGTTTCCCGTATTTTGTTCTGCTTAGGCCACCCGTGGATGTTCTCCTAGAAAAGATGTGAACCAAGTGCTGTGAATTAAGTTTTCCTTTGCTAACACCCACCTCATTCTTACAAGATCCAAGGGGATCAAAGGTAAACAGCAATACTTGCATCTTGAGAGCCTTCTTCTGAAGCCCTGTTTCCTGATGCTGGGTTTAAGAGCTGAAGCACAGAAGCAGACTTCTGTCATGTAAAGCCTCACGCCTAGCACAAAACCACTCAGAAGTCAGGCTCACCGTTGGAATAAAGCAGATCTATTTCAGCACCATAACATTTTATTAAACTACACTATCAAAATCACATTGATGGCAGGGAGAACGTCGCTATCAGTGCGTGTTTTCTGTACTGAGAGTGTCTTCGGAGCATCCAGCGCTTGCTGAGGAAAAGGACACTGAAACAGGATCCTTTGTAGCCAAAGAGGCAGTAGAAAACTCTTCTACAAAAATCAGGGCAGTGAGGGGCTAGCTGAAAGCCGTCGAAGGGAAACACTTCAAGTCAAATCAGTCAGGGAGGGTTATTTTTAAAAAGTTTACTTTTGACTGGTGTTTGTTAGCTTCCTCATCTGAGCTACGAAGATGCTGATAAACAGCAGATTTTCAATAGCATCCCCTGTCCCTGCAGCTGCCTGTTCACAAACCCACACAAATATTGTGTACCACTCCTTCACTTGTGAACCGTGATGCACACACTCGAATACAACAGCTTGAAGTGTACTACGGTTATAAAAACCTGCTTCATCTTCTAGAACAAACAATAAAAAGTAGCAGAAATACATTCTATACAGAAGTAAAAAAAAACAAAAACAAAAAAACAACAAACCCAAACAGTTGAGTTTCAGACAAATATCAGAGTACGTCAGGTTGAATTTAAAAAGTCTTACTCCTACCATCTATGTAACTATTTCTAGTCTCCCCAGGCCCCTGCTGTGCAACACACCCCAGCAACAGCTCCGAGCCGCGCTCTGGCACAAACAGGACAACCAGCAGCCTTTTTAAGCGAGCGTCCTCAGGAGCAGGTCACCTAAGAAGGTTTGGTTTTTTGTGACAAAGCTTCCAAAGGGCTGCAAGTGGAGGTTTATATGAAATAAGGCTATTTTCAGTCTTCATGTGAAGACTCATATTTCAGTAAAGTTTGAAGAGTGGAAACCCAGTAACGCAGTTGTCCGTTCCACCGCTAAGAGGTCAGGCTGTCGGCAGAGGAGCAGAAGGTGAGGACAGTTTGCATTCAAGAGGAGAGGACCTATATACACCAGTCTGCAGTGCGGTGGGGCTCTTGAGCTTCACTTTCCAGTAACGCCCAGCCAGCTGGGGGTCTGCTTCAGGCGGTTGGCAGTGCGGCAGCGCGCGGGGTCATCAGTAACACCCATCCTTCCAGGAGTCGTCCTCAGCGGCCTGAGCCGTCTGTGCTGGCTGAAGAAATCTGGGTTGAGAGACACAAAAAAGGTCACTAACAGCCACAAGAAGGAAAGTCCCCAGCGAGCTGTCGATGTACGCAGGAACCCGTGTTGGAGGCTTTAGTTTACACTGGGCGTCTGCAACATCTGGCTTTGGACAATGTCAACATCTGCCTGCCTTAGGTCAACTGCCTCGGTCACACATGCACAACTTTCACCTCCTGTGCACCAGGAGGCCAGCACAACAGCCACGGCAGCAGAAACTTCGGGAAGTTTAGAGAAATTAAGTGACTATTACTGGGTACTTAAACAGTGACATATTTATCCTGCTCTATTAACACTGCTGTGGGTTTTTCCCATGACTGAGTCCAAAAGAAATCTTTTTCCCTGCAAATGTGCCTAAAAACATGAAAAATAATCAGGTTGTATATAGAGTACTACTATAAATTAAAAGTTTAAAAATTCCCTTTTGAGTAGTTTTAAAAAGGTAAGTAGATACAGTTCAATTTATTGAAGGCTACAACGGGACATTAGAAATCAACAAGTCCTTATTGTTTATTAGTCTGATCCTGAATCAACTTAACTTTCCTCAATCATAAAAGTTTACATTACAATCGTACTGCAAACAGCTGTAAAAAACAGCTTTTGGCAATTTGGTAGTGGATTTAGCACACACAAAAGCACCGCAGATGCCTTAGGACAATGGGGTAAGAACACGCTTTGCTAAAATGGCACAAAGCAGTCTGTGCATATAGTTGTTAGAAGCTTCTTAGAGGCCTTATTCTTTAAAGAGACTGAATGTGTTCTAACTAAACCGCTGTTGCTTTAGACAATCTACAAACTTCAGATATCCACTGTCTAAATATGGAGGAAGCTAATCATAAAAGCTAAAAATAAATGTAAAAGAAAAAAAAGTCCAAAGAGCCATTAACTCTTTCTGGATTAAGATGTGGTCCCTAAATCAGTTCAGGCTTGTGCAACAAGAACAAAAATTCTAAGTTTTTGGAAACTGTTATGTATGCTCTGCTTTCACCCTCTTGTATGAAGTCACTGCAATGATACAGAATCACGCTTAAGCTGAGCCTTGTTAATTTGTCCTACTTTTCAAACCCTTCTAGAAACTCCTTAGGCCTTGGACAATGCCCACCTGGAGTCCTGACTGAAGACTAAGGAAGAAAAAAACCTCACCAAACTTATTTTACCAGTAGCAAAGTTACAGAGGCACTAAAGTAGGTCATCTGGGAAGATTATTATATTAACAGTAAAGAGAGTTTATTAGTCCTTTGGAAGAGTTTTTCCCCTTCCAAAAAACAGATGTATGCACCCAATAAATATGTGCCATAATGTTCACTTCTTATAGAAATAAGTTTGAGCCTATGCCTCTTCATTTTCCTGGATAATTAGCTTTGTTTGAAAAGTGCACTTATTTTTAAAAACAGATGGAATACTGAAATATTGAATGGTTTGGTCACAGATTACATGGTAAAAAGGGGTATCTCACCCAGAAGCTGCTGAGTCACACACATTCACAGAATTTAGTTTTAGTGGTATTTAAAGGAACTGAAAGCCTTTGCTGCTTGATTGGGGGCAAAGTAATTAACGTCCATGAATCTTCCAGCTAAGCACTATCCTTTCTGTAAGGGCTCCCCAACCACAACGCTACATCTAAAGTTAATCAGTAGCTCTGACCCAACTCTATACCCATGTCACACTTCAAAACCGGAGATGAACGTAACTTTATAAGAAAGTGTTTTTAATCTGTGAAATAAAGGCAGACATTCAAGTCAGCGAGACTTGCAGTCTCACACGTACCTCTTGGAAGGTGGTGTCGGCTTGGTCTTGGGCACCGAGATGCCTCCAACAGACGTGCGTGCTTTAATGGGTGAATTTTTTGCCACAGTGACCATGTTACTGCTTCTGGTAGTGCAACTGCTGCTGGAAGAGCCCGTACTAAGCGAAGATGCCTGTGGTTTTCGAACTCCGCTAACGGGACTTGTGTAACTGCAGGCTTTGACTGGCTGCCTGGGTGTTAACAGAGAGTTTGTGCAGGACCCTGCCTTCATCGGTTGTCGCACTGTTAAGGGAGACTGCCCAGCACTGGAGGAGGAATACCTGAGCTTACTGGGAGCCAGACCTAGAAATGGAATAACAAAAGAAAGGATAACCCTGTTGGCAACAGTATTTTAAGAACACTTCAGCATAACGGGCCTTTTAAGAGCATCGGGTGTAGTGAGGTCAGTTAAACAGACAAAAGGAAATCAACCACAGCGGTGTGTCTAGAAGACACGGCACTGACCTCCTGACCGTTGCTGAGTCCTTGGAATTCGACTGCTTGGCACCTGCAGATCTGACTCCAAGCTCCGACTGCTCCGTACAGACTCCAAAGCTCGAAGGCTCGTCCTGGCCAGGTTGGGCATGCTGTGGCGCATCTCCTCTGAAATCAAGAGCAAATTCCCTATTTGCTGCTTCAGGTAGCAATGGAGCTGTATAATGATTTAGACTATCTCTTGAAAAACATAGGCACTTAAAAGTAGACAAGTGCGTAACTATTTCTTAGCTTCCAGTAAATACCAGCGCTTTTTACAAGGGCAATGTAGTGATAGGACGAGGGGGAACGGTTTTAAACTGAAAGAGGGCAGATTTAGATTAGATCTCAGGAAGAAATTCTTGACTGTGAGGGTGGTGAGACCCTGGCCCAGGTTGCCCAGAGAAGCTGTGGCTGCCCCATCCCTGGAGGTGTTCAAGGCCAGGTTGGACGGGGCTTGGAGCAACCTGGTCTGGTGGGAGGTGTCCCTGCCCATGGCAGGGGGATTGGGTCGGGATGGTCTTTAAGGTCCCTTCCAACCCAAACCATGCTATGATTCTATTCTATGAAAATTATTTTCATTGACTCATATCAAAAGCTCACAACTAACTTACCTTCGCTGTTCGCATACTTGAGCCGGTCTTGCATCGGACTTTGCACAGATCTCCTTGGGGGACGGATACGGGAAGTCGATGACCTGCCATAATCTGCCGTGGAAGAAGGGGACTGACATCGGGGGGAACTGAGCGGGGATGGTGAGTATCTGTGAGCGCTACGGTACGACAGGGAACAATCATAATCATCCTCGTCCTCAAGGCTGTAGGTGTCGAACTCCTGGTCACTGTAGGTACCTCTTCGCAGAGAGTGAAGGGAGGCACTGGAACTGCGACGTGATACCGAAGCAGAGCTAGAGGCACAATCCTGACGTAGGCCTGGAGAGGAGAGCACAACACGGCTCAAGAGTCATCATACTTTAAAACAGACATTCCTTACCCAGTTGCAACACAAATCCAGAAGCAATGATTTTATCAGTGATTCATTTCACCTTGGAAGGAGAGTCAAGTTAATAACTCTTTCCTGAAGACACTCACAGCTGATGGAATCTCTAAACTGGAACAGTGTCACCCCTATCAGTACTGTTTAATTAGAGCAAAGAGTTAATATTCAAATTGACCCGAATTACTCCTTATGTCACATACACAAGCAGCTGTAACTGTGGATATATATTGCCATGCAAGCTCTGTTAGGTTAACTAGGTACAGGAGTCTAATTTACAGTGCAAATTTTTCAGTTCAATTAATTACGCACCCACCAGCATTTCAACAGGTTGAAACAAAGTTTTGAACTTCTGCCTCCAAGTGAAAAAACACCCGCTCGTATTGACATCTACAGTGCCTCTGGTTTATTTACAGGTCCTCCCCCAACTTATGCCTTTAGTTTAACTTTCTTGCCTAACAAAATACAGGCACCTTCTTACCAAGAACTGATTTAGCAAACAGGTTGAAGGGACTTTTGAGAAAGGTGTCAGCTAAAGTTCTGAAAAACCCTTTTCTCAGTGCAGTCCCTTCACTGCGAGGATTAAAAAAAAGCAAGAGTTCCCCACTCTTCTCCCTTCACAATGCAAATATGAAAAGCTTCCTTCATTCTGGGGACGAAGCGCTTTCCATATTTCACTGGAAACTTGGTAATGTGGCAGGATTTCCTTGACTTTTTTTTTTTTTTTATGTGATCACAAAGCATAAGAAAATATTCAAGTTTAGAAAGAAAAAGGCTGGTATTTGCTTTATTCACTTTAATACAACTTTTCCTCAGCTGTGCTCAGGTCTAAGAAAGTAATAAGATCTTATGTCTTTTGCTCTTTTTGGTCTCATATTCCAATTCCTAGATCATAGTATTTTTAAAATTTATAAAGGCACAGTACTAAAAGTAAGTAAACGTTCTCCGAAAGGAAAACAGAGAACTTCATTCTCTATTTCCTGTAAATCAAATTCATGATTAGTTTACACAGACCAACAGATCTAACCACTTTGTTCCACCTTCATCTTCAATTAGGACCTCATCCAAATCACACTGAAGTCAACAGAAAGTTTACCAATGACTTAATGGGAACTGGATCAGGACCCTGAAGTCCCCGCACACTGGGACACATAAGTTTTATGCTTTAGTTAAATTTGCAGAGCTGTCTCCCAGCGCTTTATCAGAGCAAAACTTAAACAGCTCTTTCAGTTTTAGTTCTCGTGAACTGTTGGTTTTACCCAACACAGCAGTGAAATACTGCTTCTATCTTCTGTGAAATAAACAGCTTGTAAAATGCAGTCCTTTAGACAGCTTCTAACACAATTTCAGGCTGTAGTTAGGCAGCCTGCTCAGAAAAACAAAAATTTACATGTAAAAATTTTTCAGCTGGATCCGTTCCCCAAACCGATGCAGTGCAGTCACACAACTGCTAGTGTTTGCTCAAGTGAGGGGACAGCGACCAGACCGGTAACTGAGCTGCTGATGATTAAACTGCCACTATTATGACACAGCTACTCCTGAAACGTCACCTGTACTTCAGAGACAATCCGTGATGGAATATTTTTGAGTATTACAGGGTGCTGACATATTTAACAAAGTGGGGGTTTGGATAATACTTTCAAAATGATCCTCTGCTTTAAGAGGTGTAATCTTGAGAACGTTACACAACTGCTTGGGTCTGCACATTTTTAAAGGAAGCCCCTGCAAATCACAAACATTTCAAATGATCTATTAAATTATTTTTGTGTTGGGGAAAGGGGGAAGAGAAGAACAGTGGAACTCCATCTACGTTTCTCTATAATTCTTAAACTGTAACACAAAGGAGAGCGCCGCCACGTACTTTCTTCCTGAAGGCGTGCCATCACCTGGACATCAGTCAAGTCCTGCAGTTTGTATCCCATGGAGATGGAGTCATCGGACGTACTCAGCTCGCTGTCCACAGATGACTGAGAGCTCAGCGCAGAATGCATGCTCAAATAACCTTTAGGAATGAAGAGGAGAGAGGAACATAAAAAGCATTCACACATCCACACACAAACCAAGAACGAGCAGCAGAGTATTTATTCCAGTAATAAAATCAGTGCAGTTGTGAAGTTGAAGTGTGGTTGCTAGAAATAATTAAGTAGTTAGAAATTACTTGAGAACACAATGCTCAGTATTTTAACCTGCTGTCTTCAGGAGGCAGAGTGTCTTTGTGCAGGGAGAAAACTGTGGACTTCTGTCCAGGAGGTGGCAAAGGGATGCCTGGTAATTTTGAGCTTAGAAACATACTTTAAAAGATCAGTATTATTTCTGCCTGTTTTGAGGTAGGGGCAACTATTGATCTAGATGTTAAGCGGCAAAGTTACACAAAGTGCTTGCTAGGGCCTTGGTGAGCAGTCAGAGGAGTAAGAGGATCCAAATGGCTTTCCAAGTACAGTACCGCAAAATCAGTCATGCAATCTGCTTATGCAAAGTAGAGTTTACACTAGATTGCCTCCTCCCCATTCCTGAGGTTTATTCATTTCCCCCCCTCCCCGCCCCCCATTATAAACCAAACTCTCTTCTACAGGAAAGGACACAGCTAGTTCATACAGCAAGTCACAGAAAACAAGCTGGAAGGATCTT
Organism: Burhinus oedicnemus; assembly: GCA_008921705.1. NCBI lineage: Eukaryota > Metazoa > Chordata > Aves > Charadriiformes > Burhinidae > Burhinus > Burhinus oedicnemus. The sequence goes on along the minus strand of VFFE01007901.1, from coordinate 391,805 downwards.
TCCACCAGGGAAGAAAAATAAATAATTTTCCTTTTCACAGAATCACCTAGGTTGGAAGGGAGCTTTAAGATCATCGAGTCCGACCATCAACCCAACACTGCCAAACCCACCACTAACCCATGTCCCTCAGCTCCACGTCTGCCCAGCTTTTAAATACCTCCAGGGATGGCGACTCCACCACTTCCCTAGGCAGCCTGTGCCAATGCTTGACAACCCTTTTGGTGAAGAAATTTTTCCTAATCTCCAATCTAAACCTTCCCTGGTGCAACTTGAGGCCATTTCCTCTCTTTTGAAGAATAATAATAAAAGTGTCATCATAATCATCATTAAGGACAAACTTTTAGCTGTTAGTCCTTTTTCTTAAGTCAAGCAAGTCAGTACTTTCCATGGCATACGAGTGCTACTACTTGCTACTGAAATAGGGGGATGAGAACAAGCCATGTAGCTCTAGGGTTATACTGGTACTCGTCCTTCAAATGTGGGAGGCTTGTAAGTGGCCCCACACACGGAATTGTGGTATCACAACTGCCTTTGGTCTTCCTCTTCCTGGCATCTGGGATGACTGTTACGGCAGGAAGGCAGTAACACCTCGCAGTTAGCGAGATGCCATCTGCAGATGGCAGGCAGATGCAGGCAATGACAGGAGAATCTTGCTACCATTTCATCATTACTTTTGGCTCGGGGTGGTATCTTTGAGAGACCGCATGCAATGCTGAGAATACCTCCATCTTCTTTTCCTATTTTATAACTACCACACTGCTTTGATTAAAAAAAAAAAGCCCAACAAAAAATCGCTAGAAAAATTTTTGGAAACACAGAAGGATTAGCGAATGTAAAACCTCTACATGGCAAACGTGCTTATCTATGCTACATGTTACAAAATACCATAATATGCTCCTAGCATAACTAACCCTCCAACACAGACACATAAGACCATATAACTCACAGAGCTATTTTAGGAGAGAGTACGTCATTACCTTAAAGTAATTCCAAGACAGGGTTGCAATTAGTACTATATAGTTTAGATCCACAAAAAAAAATAAATTAAACCCCATGATCTGACAGAAGATCAGATAAAGTTAGTAGATATGGAAGAGCACTTAACATCGCTGTCAGCTACAGCAGGCTTAAGAAATACAAATCCTGCTCAGCAAGGATTCAAGATTATCACTTAAATAAAAAGCAACAAGTAGGCTGTAGCACACCAGCCAACGAATCAAGAATGTAAGTCAGCCTCCCGAGCATCTCTCCGATGCCATTCACCCTTGACTTTTACTTAAGCTCACGCAGTTTTGCCTGCGGTGTTCTAAAAAGTCTTGAAGGCAGCGCACCTACTGAATCATTCTCAACTATGACATCAGAAATAAACATTTTGTCTGTTCTCAGCAAAACATCTAAAAACCATTGCTGAGCAACCCTTTCTAACAATGGTCAATTCCAGTCAGGCAGGAAAAAGCAGCAGGTTCCCAACATTATTTCTTCAACCCGTTCTGAAGAGCAGTAACTGACGACACAGAAAACACAGGTTTGAAGTCCAGGCGTAAAGCAAATTTCTTACACGGACACTGAGCAAACTGCTTTGTACCAGTAAGCCTCAAATTCCTCATCTGAAAAGACATAAAGTTGTTCCAGTCTCAAGATGCTGACACAGCACAGTGACAGAGGCGTGACCGTAGTGTCAGGGGTGCGTGTGTGTGTTACACAAGTACACACCCCACATCAAGACACTGCAGTACTAAGGCAGCACGGCTGTCTAACGTAATCCCATTTCTTTCCTTCTGGTGTCAGGAAAAGACATTGGAAGCTGTTGAAAAAAAGGCAACATGAGAGTAGGGGTTGCACCTGTAGGATGCAGTCTAATGAACAAGCATAGGTTTCCTGCCTTAACTAACACCTTCTTTAATACTAAAAGCTCTATTTTTAATGCAGCTGTATCTTGAATACAACTTTTTGAAAAACAAAGTTCCCAGTTCAGTTGTGCGTGTTTAGTTTGGTTCTTGCATTTCAAATTGCAGGTCTATGTAAAAACAGTCAAGGAGGGGAAGAAAAACACTCACATTCTTTAATCAGCAGCAACTGCTGTGGCTCAACATTGCAGGATGAACTGATTATGGTTTTCATTACAGAAACTTCAAAATATACCACATCTGGAATTTGTAAAAGGGTTTCTGTTTTTTGTTTAGTTTTTAAGGGAAGTTACTGTTAAACATTTTTCATTTGAACGGTAGGGAAGCTCCATTTTTCATAGAAATAAAATTAGATGCGAGTCAATCAAGTTGACAGTGACCTTTAAACTCATGTCAGCACTTACGCAAGTCACAAGGGAAGAGGCACAGATGAAGTGAACTCCCATGTATAATCCTACATGCACACTTTGGTTTTACACATCAGTAACCGTTTCTGTGTGAAAAGGTGGTTACGCATCTAAATTGCCAATCAACCTCATACAAAAACTAAGAAACTGATTTTGAGATTTTTCCCTGCGGAATTCAGCTTGCAAAAATAATCAGTCCTACATACATCTTTTTGTTTGCAAAATAGAGATAAGCGTTAATTTCTATTTACAGCAGAAAACCAGCAGATCTCAAAAGCATACCTGCAGCTGTGAAAACATCCAAAAAAAAAAAGTTTATTTAACATCAAGTTTCAAGCCAGAAACTGTTAAACGTGCTTTATGTTTTTAAACATGCAAATTAGGATATAGCAATTTCCACAAAAAACAAACAAATCAAGGAAGACTCCTTTAATAATAAAGCCAAGAGGCAAAGCATTTGTACTGAGCACGAACTGCATCAAGGATAAACGAAGCTCCTGAAAGAGCCCACACGGACTCCTTAGGGAGCAGCTTAATGCCAAGGCAGAGTCAAGGCCAAGCCATTTAGGAGAAGCTTCATTATCACACCTACAAATATAGGCTTCTAACAAGAATTTTGTGTAAGTTGTCTCTAAGGTAGGAAATCTTACTCCAAACACAATTAATTCAGATGGAAAACTTTTGTTATTTTGTGTTTAGCTGCCCGCTCGGCCAATTTAAAGGCTTATTCTAGAGCCTACGACTTTTACCTTAAAGCACAAGGCTTCTTTCTGTTGCCTACATTAATCAATTATTTTCAAAAGAAACTTCACAAACTCAAGCCAGAAAACTGAATCCAAGTAACTTTATAAAGTTAACACCTACATATGATAATATTATGCAAGAGCAGTATTTTCTTTGCCCCGACAGCTGTTTTCTATTTTAAGTCACTTAAAATTAGTACAATTTATAAATATATAGAGAGAGTGCGCTATAAAAATGAAAACATGAAGTAATTACAAGACATTTAGAATGCAAGGAGGTTTTCTCCCACGTAAAAGATGAAACCTGGGTCAGTGAGCGAGCAAATTAAATGGAGAAAACCCCATGGGTGGACTTGCATCTCTTGACAACTTTTCCCTGTGTCAATTAGTAATACTCCTTGCATTTTAAACACTACAGGTTTGCACTGCTCTACTGACATGCCATACCTGAGCTGCCACAGGTTAGTAGTGCTTTGTTAGTCGATTTGAGATGCCCGGGAGAGTTTAGTGCATTGCTACAGGAGCCTGGCTCTGTATTCAAATTATGTGCGCTTGGTGAGGCCAATGGACTGCAATACAGGTTTTTCCATCTACTGGCTAGAAGGAAAAATACAAAAAAGCCATAAAGGTTATCAAATTATTTTTAAAAAACAATGAGCATAAGATAAAGAAAGGTATCAGACCAAACAAGAGTAAATATTGTAATAGATGTACTTCAAATAAGACATCCTGAAGGCGTCAGTCACAAGATGTAGGAAGCAAAGCAGTGCCTGTTCCCTTGCTCACTCTCCCCTTTAACTTGGTTTGGCACTTCTGAAGAATTCCAAGCATAACTGCTGACAAACTTGGCTTTAAAGAAGCCATACATTTCTGAAAGTTTCAGTGCTGGTCTTCAAAGATGACAGTTTTCATAAATATCTGTCACTTCTACACCCTGTCTTCATTTTGAAGAACTCCATGTCTACGCGTGTTATTTTGAATTTTTAATGATGGAATCAAAACAGCATTAAACCACAAAAGCTATGTCTTTAGAGTAAAAGGAGAGCAAATTAATATGAAAAACAACTGTTCTGAAATATTTATTCGGCACACATACTCGCATAGGAGTTAGCGAAACAATCAAAAAGAAGCCAGGTAGCAAAACTCAGTGCCTCCACACTTACTGAAGTTGGAAACAAGTAGCTACAATGCTAAGGAAATGCCTCAGTCTAAGATCTGTATATATTCAAGGAGCTGCTGAATTGCCCACCAAAGCCTTACCATTGAGAGAACAGTAGGTAAGAAAATAATGAAGATTCACCATATAAATAGCTTTCTTTTTTATTTCCCGCACAAATATAAAGTCAGACTATTTTAGTTAAAAAGGAGCGAGAGTACAAATAAATCCTGATACGTTTCAGACAGAAAGTAGAGAGTTAATCGAATGAACCTTCTTCAAATTTTTAAGTGCAGATGTTTTATAAAAGTAAATGAAGTTTGTTCTCAAACTACATTCAGCTATCTCAAATCAGGAATTTCAAGGCTAACCTAAAAATAAGCCTGATTACAAGTGGTGCCAAAACACTGTTAGTATGTACACTTCAAAAAAGCCAACCCAAACCAGAACAGTGGCCTCGCAGACTTCAAATCACTGAGGTCAAATTACTGGTCAAACTGAAGTCAAAACTATTGGATTCACACAGAAGACAAAGCCACCCAATTCAAAACCCATGGAGACAACAACTTTTGTACCAAACTGGGGGTTGTATTTTCAGCAGTTAAGAACATCGCTGAGCTTCAAAACATTAATTCTCTCAGAAACTTCACTTTCTCAAACACTGCTGACCACAGCTTTTGTGTTTAGATGTTTACGAGTCAAAGTAGACAGATGAGGTTGCAACATGTCCTGCTCTGCAATGCTTTTCAATGATGAGTTGCTAAAAGAAAATAATAAAACTGGTCATCCCTCTGGCTGCAGGGTAAATCCCAGCTGCCTGTATAGGAAAGCTGTATGATACAGTAAGCTATACAATATCGAAAAGGATTACTTACTTCAAACCCCTCAGTGTCTTGGCTATCACTAATTCAGCTCAGGACTCACACATTTTACATACAAACCCGGAGTGCATTGAAAACACACAGGTAGGATATCCACTGGAGCGATTCCAGGTGATGTACCACAGATACATAGACACAGAATCACCTCCTCAGTTTTGTAATGAAGTAAACTACACATCTATTCTAACAGCTCTTACATCAGTGAAAGGCCAATATGGGATTGAGCCTTCTGTGCTCTGAAAAAGGAAAAGAAAACCCACAAATCTACAGCCCCAGAATACTGACTATGATGGTGGCACGCGACTACTGAACAGAACCCTCCATAGCATTTTCATTTCAGGCAGGTTAAGTAAGGGATTTTCCCTCAGTGGTTAAGTAACACGGCTGAAAGCCACCATGTAGTGCTTTTAGGGGATGATAAAACTGAAGAAAAACTAAGTTTCCAAGTGACACCATTTCTTCAAGTTACAGATTTCAATGGTTCATTATTATAAGCTTTGAGCATCAGACAACTATTTTACCCAGGTTATAATACTAGTGGTAAGATGCGGTATGAATAATCACCATTAGAAACACTCAACAACACTACAACTTTTTATATAGAAAAAAGCTGCAATAATAAGTTTCATACAATTCTCTCCCCTACTACCTAGAAGCACATTTTTTCCCTCTACATATTTTTACATTAAAGATATTTAAATGTTTTTTTTTAAAAAAAAAAGAGCCTGAAAACACTAAAATATATTGTAGCCTTCAGGCTCTGACCATATTAAAAAAACAGAAAGCAAGGTGGCCAATTTGGCAATTAATTTGAAATGCCTGCATTTGAGTCTTAAATAAATACATAGAGGCAAAACATCACAGTTCAGTTTGTTTTGTCTGTTACTTGTAATCAGCACAGTTTTCTTAATGGTTACAGAATGTTCTCTTACCTTCATCAGCTGAGGCATTACCAGCGTAAACCAAAGCAGGGAGGTTTTTTACACAGTGATAAACACGGCTGTACAAATAGGCACCAAGAGCACAACATCTGAAGCGCTTTCCCTGCGGATATTCTCTACTACGGCAACCGCAAACTTCATGTCTCCTTTGCTTGATGTTTCTCAATAGTGTAAAGTACCCAAGTGTCTTTTATAAGACACTTGATGAAGCAACGCTTACAGTTTACGTACCTTGATCAAGTCTGTTTATAAGGGTTCGGCAGGCTGCTTCTGTCTCGGGACTGGGATTATCCAGCACCTGGCGGCACCATTTTAAAGGCGAGTCTGTTTTCTGATCTGTAGCAGATTTTCTCGGGGACACATAGAGCCTTTGCAAGGATTAAAAGGAGACAGTAAAAAAATGCTCATTAACTCAAAGCACACAGCCACCAAAGTAGTATTTACTAAAGTATGCCTAACAGTAAGCAATAGAAAAGTTATCCAAATTAAAAACGGGGGAAAAATGAAGTTTAAATTGTATAATGTGATTCAGAAACAAAATTTACTATCACAATAGTAAAATTCACTTAAAGATGGCTTCACAGAGAAAGTACACAGCTTCCACAAGGCAAGGTTCAAGGCTGGGCTGCTGGAACACCACTAGAAGTTAAGTTGTTGGTATACTCACCATCACCTGTCACCCCTGCCTCTCCCTCCACACCTCCCTCCAAAAAACATCTCATGACTAAGACAGCAAGGGTGAGGCAGTGGGTCTAACTTGAGATGCATGGTGATCTACTTTGAGAAGTCCAACTGTTGTATTTTTTGTCAAAAACCCCACAGCTCCAGATATTCCACCTGTATTGCACCGCAGGCAACAGCTGTCTCCTGTCTTCTAACAGCAGCTCGCTGAGACACGGCGTGAACAGCAAGAAGTTTACTCACAGATCCCAGGGGTAAACCACTGAATTGGAAGCCTTAGAAATCTTCAGACAGTTAGGAAGTTTAACTGCGTGCTACCTTTCTTTTTTTATTATTGTAATGTTAGATAAGTTCTCCTAAAGCCTAAATTTTTGACAGTTCTAATACACAGCATTGTTTTGCATATACGTACAGGATTAGTCTTACGTACAGACAGATTTAATCATCTTATAGTCTGGGATTATTTACAACTGATCTTGTGTAAAGTAGCATTTTAACCATATTTTGTAAGTAGAAAATTTCTCTCAAGAAAGGTCAAAGGGCATAGGAGCCAGATTGAAAAGCAACTCAAGAATTTTACTTACATATCCCACATTCGCATTTTTGAAGTCAAAAAATCCCAACAAGAGAAAAAAAAGCACCCTATATTTTTACATATAAATAGCACCACACTTAAAACTTTTGTGAGGGAAAAAGAAAGCCAGTATTGTGTACATACAACAGTTAAACAGTTTTTAGTTCTTGCATGTCGGTTAGAGAAGAACACCCTCAGGCAGAGGGCATCCAGAGCTCAATCAGTCACCAGCATGAGAAGTGCAGTCATTAACGGAATCTGCCCACAGAGACAGTAAATTTCCTGCATATAACAACACGTACCTTACTTTAATATTAGAGTTCCAGCTAAGTAATCTTAATATGCGTGTGTTAATATATTTACTGTGCTATGAATGCATTGCTACGAAAAGATATTTAATACAGCGTTCTGCTGAAGTCATTCAAAGGATCATAAAAAGGATTCAGGGGTAGGAAAGCGAGCTCTGTGATGACGAACTTAAGGACCTGCATCTGTGCAATTTCTGGAAGAGTCTGAGAGGTGATTCCCTCTGAACTCAAGAAAAAAGCAGAGAGGAGATTTTTGAAAGCAGAAACTTTTTTGATCTTGTTAACAAGGCCATAAGATTCTTCAGGTTATGTTTCAAACTACTGAATTTGTCCATAATGTAATTTCTTAGAATCAAGCGTACCAGGAGAAGAAGAAAACTTCCACGCCTTTGAAATTGTGTAGCTATTGTATACCTTTATAGAAGGGATACGCTTTGAGACTAAGTTTTGGGGGATGAACGTACAGGAACCCGAGTGAGAAGCTGCGCTGTCATTTGCGGCCACGCAGTCTAGCTCTCGGGTCCACCTTCCTCAATGGGCTCTGACGAGCTGTTGGCATGGCCTTCAGCACGCACAGCTCTGCATCAAGAAAATTCACATTAACAGGCTTCATGGTTCATAACCTCCTGTGAGAGGAAGAGAGTTCTTCCGCGCACACAATCACACAACTGCTGTTTTTTCCACCACCACCTTCCCCTCAAGCAGCACTCCATTACTGCTTCACCTAGCGAACTGTTCAAAGGTGACAGCCTTCTCAGTCACCAGCAAACTAGCTACAGCCACACTTGATGCAACTGGTTGGGCAAGCTGAGTGAGAAAGTTGGGCAAAGAGGAACCTCATGAAGTTCAACAAGGGCAAGCGTAGGGTCCTGCACTTGGGGAGGAATAACCCCATGCACCAATACAGGTTAGGGGCTGACCTGCTGGAAAGCAGCTCCGTGGAAAGGGACCTGGGAGTCCTGGTGGACAACAAGTTGACCACGAGCCAGCAATGTGCCCTTGTGGCCAAGAAGGCCAATGGTCTCCTGGGGTGCAGTAAAAAGAGCGTGGCCAGCAGGTTGAGGGAGGTCATCCTTCCCCTCTAGTCTGCCTTGGTAAGGCCACATCTGGAGCACTGCGTCCAGTTCTGGGCTCCCCAGTTTAAGAAAGACAAGGAACTACTGTAGAGAGTCCAGCGGAGGGCTACGAAGATGACGAGGGGACTGGAGCACCTCTCTTATGAGGAAAGGCTGAGAGACCTGGGTCTGTTTAGCCTGGAGAAGACTGAGAGGGGATCTCATCAATGCTTATCAATACGTAAAGGGTGGGTGGCAAGAGGATGGGGCCAGACTCTTTTCAGTGGTGCCCAGCGACAGGACAAGGGGCAACTGGCACAAACTGGAACACATGAGGAAAAACTTCGAGGGTGACGGAGCACTGGAACAGGCTGCCCAGAGAGGTGGTGGAGTCTCCTTCTCTGCAGATATTCAAAACCCATCCGGACACAATCCTGTGCAACCAGCTCTAGGAGAACCTGCTTTGGCAGGGGGGTTGGACTTGATGAGCTCCAGAGGTCCCTTCCAACCCCTGCCATTCCATAATCTGTGAACAGATTTACACTACTCCCAACAGCTGTCCTCACACTGATGTATGCATAATATTTCACCTCTCTCAGTGCAGAATCCACTATTTGAGCATAAAGTGATCATGAGGATGGTTTTAAGATTTCCAGGAATGTCTTCACACGCTTCAATTGCCTCCTACTCTCTACTAGCAATAACTTCTGACACTCCAGCAGCAAGATACATCAAGGCTTTCTGCTCCAGTTACTCCTTCTCAGACAGACACCTCACATTCAATTCCTAAAATACTCCTTTCCCCAACAAAACCAATACAAATTGTCAGACATTTTAGTTAATTATCCCATTAATTTCTGATAACCCCTCATATTTAAAATATATAGAAATATACTACAGGACTCAGTTGTCAGGTGTCCTATCCAGGAAAGCAATGTTTGGCTAAAATAAAACATACAAACAACTAGGATATTTAAAATACTCTACTGGCATCAAAACATTCATCAAACCAATCACCCTGTCTCCTATCCTGTATCCAGGTAAGGGTAAGCACAGAAACAATCCAAAAGCTGTACTGATGCAGAAAGCTGTCCCGGACTCCCACAACTTGGCAGTTTGGGGCTATCGGATTGAGCATCTCTGCAGGCAACAGCTCTCAAAATAGTATTTTTCAGTGAAGCCATCTAATCCCTTTTTTGAATTCGTATCTGCTTTTAGCACCCACAGCACCCTACTACAATGAGTCCCACAACGCACCGGCACGCAGTGTGAAGAACCACCTCCACTCACTGGCTGTAAGGCTGTTATCTGCTATTTACTCTCAGTATTGCCTGTTTCTTGTGGATGAGATACAGGTGGAAGGTAATTATTCTCTGTTGCCTCTTGACATGCCACTCATGACTTTACAGATCTTAATAATACTCCTGCCCCTGGCCAGACCCATCTTTTCCAGGGAGTAGAGATTCAATTTCTTCAGTCATGTCTCATACAGAAGCTTTTTCATACCAAGCTTTACACGAAAACACATGCAAATAAAAAAAAAATCCAAAAGCTAATTTGCTATTGACAAAAGAAATGCTGAGAAGCATGAACACAAACATTCCTGAATGTGCAATGTTACCTTTTATGAAAGTCCCCACAAGCATATCTTGCTGCATTTCTACATGGATAAATGAGCATTACATCCACTCAGATCCAATAAAACAGAGAAGGCAAAGTGCTCTCCCTCTCTGGATTTATTTTACAATTCAGACCAAAAAAAGCAGCAATAAAACCATCAAACAAAAAAGAGGCCAATAGCCTCCTTAGGGCAGGTCACACTGTTCTTCACATATTCTAGGTTAAGGAAGAAAATCCTGCTCTACTTCAGGAAGGAGTTGTTCTACCCAGCTCCTATCATGCTTCTAATTGTGTTTCTACCCAGGACTGTCAGCTGAAAACGGTAACACTTGTTTGATTGCTAGAACCGTTTCCACATGCAGCAAAGCTACCTGCTTCCCAGGGTGTCCGAGTCCTCTGTAGTCTGCCAGAGGACTCTCATTTTTCAGCTGACAAGTCTCTTGGCAAGAGTTAGTCTCACTTATAATGTCACTAAACTCAATCAAGTACGCACAACTCAGTTTTTCAGAGCACTGACAGGCAACTTATAAAAAAGAGAATTCTGGTTTGATTTCACAACATCAGCTTTACTATTTTCCTTTTTAAGTAGCTTTCGGGAAAGGTTCAACATATTTAGCAAGCTAACTTGTCAAAATACGCTGGCATAGCTTGTTCTTCTGGAGCACTGCACACCATCAGCTGATAAACTAAAAACACCAGCCCCACAAACAGAATTGAATATTTTTCTGGAGACAGTATTAAGAACCAAAAGTCCCCTTTTACTAGAGGCTCCCCCCAGCCAGTGTCATCCTCCGTTAGCCACCGTGGCACATCTGCCACGGCAACAGAGGCCAGGTTAATACAGTACCACATCTCTGGCTGAACTAGAACAGGCTTTTTTCTGAAAGAGGGTTTTGTGATAAGCTAAACTCACTCTGCTCCGTTTAAAAATACGCAGAGTTTTATTTCTGGTAGTTTTATCCTCTAAGGCTGTTTGATTTGTCAGGTTAATTTAGTCCAATAAGCATTGGAAAAAATGTACTCAGGCATGCCACTAAGTTTGCATCCCAATGCCAGTTTACGAGTCAGCCAAAGTCTTTTGGGTTTAACAAATACCTGATTACTGAAAAAGCTTTACCTTGCATTTTGTTCCTCCAGCTCAGCAGTTTGGATGTGAAGCACGTTATGTTTAAATGGCAAAAGGTTATGCTTTGAGTATTTTCTTTTATCAAATCACAAATGACAATTAAGAAGTTATTTAGATAGTTACAAGGCCTAATACAAAACTCAGAAAGTAAACATTTGGGCATATATTCTCAATTTGATGTCTTGGGGTTTTGCTGCATAACTTTCTGAATATGAATGAGATTTTCTTCAGCTTCTGCGAGGAAACCCTTAGATAAAGCATTTTTAGTTTCTGGTTGCTAGTGTATGTGCTTCCCTTTCTCATATAAAATATTTTACGAAATGCACCTCTGTTAAGAGCCAAGTAGTTTTAGTTGTGCAGCAAACACAAGATTTTTCTTCCACTAAGAATGCAGGCACTCAAAAATAAATTTGTGGGACTCTTTGTGCTTTATTCTGACATATTCCAATGTACTAAAAGCAGAGCATATTGTAGAGATACTATTTTTCTTTTGGGGTCAATGTCACTGGAGGATTTATGGGCATTAATGGCCACTGTTGTCTGATATCGAAAATACTGCTTTAAATAAAAATCCCCAAGAATCTAGAAAACACTGTGACAGCTTTCTCAACTTGCACACCGCACTGAAAAAAAAAAAAAAGCATCTTCACAATTTAGTAACACACCAGGTGAATTCCAAGAGCGCACACCAGTATTGCTGGAGAATTTAAGGTCCTAATCACATAAAATATTTGCACTAGTAAATCTATAGATCATAATAAGAGAATTCAGGCTGCAGAAAGCTCTATAACTAGTACGTTGGTAAATTAAACTGAAAGTGAAATGAACCTCAGCTTCTAAGACACGTGCTTGGTTTGTTATGCATCTTCCACAGCACTTCATTGGTACAAAACCCAGCAGATATTATACTGATTTTCAAACCGTTGAGTTGTATACACCAATGCACAGAGAGAGACCTGAGGTAGCTAAATATGTTTAGAACAATTTAGGATACACCTCCATAAAGTGCTAAGAAGGCAGCTAAATTCTTCTGTAAAGCACATATTTCAAACAGATAATGCATTCATTTTCCTTTCCTTTATATGTCAGGCTTCAGGGAGTTGATTTTCAGATTTATTACTGTGCTTATGATGTTCTAATCTCAAATCTAAACACTATTGTTGAACAGAAACACCAATACTGACAATACAGCATAGTGGAAAGCAACAGTGAAACAATACTATCCAGGTCTTGAAATGACAGAAACGTAAAAGGAAAAAATGAGAAAAATCCTATGGAAAACACTCCACACAAAAACATTATACTATTAGCCCAAGTAGAGGTTTGAGCCTTTCTTCCCAAGAAAACAGAAATTAGAAAGAGAGAAGAAAACCTATACCGCAAAACCCAGAGGAGGCACCACTTTTTCATGTCTATCTAGAGACAAATCCTGCTGAACAAAACACCAAAAATCAAGTCACTAAGTCACAGAAGCTCTAAATACCGCATTAGCTTAAGCCAGTAACACAGCCAACAGTCCGTAAGGTGACCAAAAGGCACCTTGTGGGACAACTGAAGTCATATTATATGTAGAGGGCACAAGGGTGCTGAGCAGCACCCATAGCACTCTTGCTGCAGTAGCACAAAAAGGCTTTCCCCTCCAGCCTGGCACTGCGACTGCGCAGACAACCATCCTCACACCTCATTTTACAGAAAGAGCCGCGAGCCAACACCTCAAGCATTTCAATAAGAACTCGATCATTTTAAGCCTCCGCCGTCAAAAGCAATTTGACCTGAAAGGTCGTATTTTGCACACAAGTGTCAGACAAGCAGGTAGATTTTTCCTTTCAGCTTACTCTACTCCAGCACAGGCGATCACTGGCACGGAAGAGCACTGATGGCAAGGCGACCGTAAAGCTGCACAGAAGGGTGTTGAAGGAGCTCATCTACCCAGAGATTGTGCACAGCGAGACAGACGTTACACAGACCACCGTAATGCCTAACCGCAGCCGGCACGAACGGGTAACACACTATACAAACGAGCTAGACAAGCAGGAAGTGGTTTTGATAAGTCACCGATACATTATTTAATGCAACAGAGCTAACTGATCCATTGTTAAAAACACCTCTAGAAGGTTTCCATAAGATGACCAGTCAGAGAAACTAAGACCTTGCAAATTACTGTTTCTAAGCCATGTAGAGTCTTGTTGGCAAGGAGGGATCACAGGCAGACTCCGCCTGTGGAAACGTACCAAGGGATTTATATAGAGTAGGGAGTTAAAAGTTCTTCCCCAAATTAGAGGCACAAGATGCCATATTTTTCGTGATGCTATATTCGTATAATACCTGCATTTTGTGTGGAACTACATCCTCATTTGGTGGAACTTCTCCAGAAAATTTTTTCCTCTCTTCGATGGTACAGAACAAGCTAACAATGATGACATCCTGCAATATGTTGAATTAAGTGCCTTAAGACATTAATATAAAAGGTCACTGGACGTGGGGCTAAGGCTGAAAACATACGCTCCCAGGAAACTCCTAAATAGTAATTTATTTGAGCAAACCATGCTCCTTCTTCCTACAAAGACTATTTCATGGGCACCCTACTTGCTGTGCTGAACTCCTGGATTCAAGCAGGAGACCACAACACTAAGGTGAAGGCAGCACAACCTGTTTTCAGCTAAAGACGGGCTTTTGGGAAGGAAAACTGTGCAAGGCATGGATGTAGCAGCAACACAGGGGTTCACCTGAGTGACATGGATTCCTTCTCCTCCTCACCCTGCAAAAAAAGGGGACCACGTTAGCATGAGTAGACCTGTACGTCCATGTACATGAACTCAGCAATTTAAAAGAACTGTAAAGGAAAGGTTCTGTTACATGGATTTGCTTGATTGTTATAGAGTGGGGTTTTTTTTAAAGCAGAAGAACATACATAAAAGCCTATCTGAAGCCCTGTGTTAAACCACTGGCAGTTTTGCCACCGGGATGAAGGTCTTTGGCAACAGCAGCAGCAATACTGGCGAGACACGCACAAGGGCCTCTTTACTTCTGTCAAGGAGAAAACCCAAAGCTGTCCAAGGTGAGGCATGGACAGAGAGTTTGGTTCCATCAAAGGAGGCGGAGGCAGAAATAGTCTAATCCAGTAAATAGGAGAAAGAGTACTGAAAAAGTTTAAGGCTTTTCACTTCTGCCATTTCTTCCTCTCTCTCTCTCCTTCATTCAATGGCACGTTAATGAGAACACTTTATAGTTCAGAAGGGGTTGGAATTTGAATCATTTCATCATAATTCCAAGTCAAAATCCTCTCTCCCAAGTCTTACCAGGAAATATAACTGACAATTGGCAAAACACCAAACAAGTAGCAGGAGATTGCGTAATGAAATGCCAAACACAAATCACTGCGCGAAGAGCAATAAACTAAACGCACAGAAAATCACAACTTAGTTCTTAGGTACGGGGAGTACCCAAGAATGAGAAACACTAATGAAGACAATCAAGGTAATGCTATTGCAAGCATGTCTTGTTTGTTGCCTTCTGTAGGGGCAACAGCCTCTCCACCAACGGCTCAGGAGCTGACCTGCGCCGAAGCGCAGCGTAAGGGAGCAAACTGGTAACCAGTAAGGGGCAAACAGCGCTGAAGTCCAAGTTAAGCATCACACCGAACTCAACAGCCCAGAAAGCCGCCTTTCACTTGACTGGGGCTCCAGGATATTTACAATTTTGAATAGCTATTTGAGAAAGTGACCTAAGCGAGCAAGTCAAGGGACAGACACCAAAGGAGTACAGAGTTACAGCTGCTGCAGGGGCCGCAGGACCTCATGTTTCACACGAGTTCAGTCACTGCAACCTTGTTTTTAAAAACAAAACCTTAGACCACGCAAATCTTGCTGAAGCCAAGAGAGGCTGCACAGAAACGTTTACAAGTTCGATCCAAATAAAACCAGTAATTTCAAAACAGTGCAGAGAGCACGAGTGTTACGAGGAGCGGCTGAGGGAACTGGGGTTGTTCAGCCTGGAGAAGAGGAGGCTGAGGGGAGACCTCCTCGCTCTCTACAGCCACCTGAGAGGAGGGTGTAGCGAGGGGGGGGTTGGTCTCTTCTCCCAAGTAACAGGCAGCAGGACAAGAGGAAACGGCCTCAAGTCGTGCCAGGGGACGTTTAAATTGGATATTAGGGAAAATTTCTTGACCAAAAGGGTTATCCAGCATTGGAACAGGCTGCCCAGGGAAGTCGTGGAGTCGCTGTCCCTGGAGGTATTTAAAAGATAGGTAGACGTGGTGCTGAGGGACATGGTTTCGTGGTGGACTTGGCAGTGTTAGGTTGATGGTTGGACTTGATCTTAAGGTCTTTTCCAACCTAAACAATTCTATGAAACGGAGACTCCGTGGGCACCTGCAGAGAACAGTAACAAATCCCCTGACCCACTCCTTCGTGCTTCCACCCTGGCCCTCCAACAGCAACAGTTTTTGCTGTTACCACTTCAGCTCAAGTGACAAAATCCATGCCGTACACTTAAACACAGGTTTCAAACCCACTAAGAAGCCATGGGGCATAAGCACAATACCACAATAGAAATTACCCTGAAGTTTGGACCTGTTCTTAAAACTAGAATGACACAAAGATACAAGAACTAAAGCCTCTCTCTTTTTTTTTTGAAAGCTTCCCCCTCCCCACCCCCTATATTAAACACTTTCATACTTTAAAAGAATACAAAATGAGTTATTCGTATTCTTTAAGGCATAAAGCATCAGCCCCTCTACTAGATGATATTAAAAAAAAGGTCAGCAAATGCAAAAGACTGGGCTGTTAAAATTTATCAATTCAGCGGTGACAGGAAAAAACAAAGCCACTGTGAATTTCTCAGAAATTACCAAAAATCCTAAGTATCAAAGTACACGTGATATGTTCCAACATTAGCTACAGTTTTTTTCCTGATGTATAATATTAAAAAAAGGACTGCAAATGTAACAATATAATAAGCTATTCACTTTGGTAATACACTGCTTGACACATTTAGATACCTTCCATCAAGGTAGTACAAAATTCCCCCTAATCAGCAAGGCCACCTTATTAAAGTTGATCCTAAATCCATATAGCATTAAGGTTTATTTGTTGGGGGGGGGGGTGTTGTGTTGGTTTTTTGTGTTTGTTTGTTTGTTTTTTTAAAGCCCCCTCCTCCTGTTTTCTGGTTATTGCTGATAGGAATGCATGAATATCTGCATGGGCAGTATGTGAGACACGTGGTTATGAAGAGAATTTAGGATATTTGGCAATAAGCACAGCCAGGCACTACTGACTGTACGTACATTACTCGTTCCCCACTTTCAGTTTCACTGAAGAGCTCTAGAACAAGAAGCCATCATAAAAGCAGCTTCTTGTTTTACCAGGTTTGTTTGACAACAGGGAAACAGACAGAAGTAATGCAACATGATCAAAGGCAATTTATGATAATAGAACCTGCACAAGAGTTCCGCAATACCACCTTCATTTAAGCTCCTTGGGGCGCCTCTTTTTAATCTTAGCCTATATTAACCAAATTTGACAAGAAAACAGAGGTATCAGAAACATGAAGATCCTATAAGGTCTAGTGAGAGGGGTACCTGGTAAAGAAGAACGACCTCAGTAGCCACCAACTCAAGGAAAGGTTAATAAACTGAGCCTCTGGGTGCAGAATCTCTCCTGATTGCATTGGACAGTATTCACTGTCCGTGTAAATCTCAGACTCTGTCTGGTTTCTTTACCAAGGGAATATAGTTTGAAGAATCCCTCACATCACAGGCTATATAAACATGCATATAAAACCACCTGTTTTCATTAACATGGAAATAATAAAGCCTGTCTTCCAAATTCAACTTGTTAAAATATACTGCCTTATCTTTTGAGGTTTTTTGGGTTTGGTGGTTTTTTTTTTTTTTT
>VFFE01007901.1:327633-374492 GCA_008921705.1 Burhinus oedicnemus | reverse complement strand
AAAAAGCAGGGAGCCACATTTCAAGCCGTCGCCGTGTCGGGAGACAATAATTTGGACTTTTTCAAGCAGACATCCGGGTTTTTACCGGCAGGTTAACGGGCTCTCCTCACCGCCCAGATGCAGCCGGGGGAAGGGGGTGGGCGGACAGACGCCTCCCGTCGCCCCCCGCCCCAGCCCGGGGCTCCCCCCGCCGCACCGCGGGCGGGCTGCGGACCCAGGCGGGCCCCGCTGAGGGGGCCGGGGGCTGAGGGGGGGGGTCCCCGCCCTGACCCCCCACCCGCCGCCCGGGCGGGAGCTCCGGAGCGCGGACACGGAGGGGGCCGGCCGCGCTGAGGGAGGAACCGTGAAGGAGGGGGGGGAGAAGGAGGAGGAGGGTGAGGGCGGGGAGAGGGTGGCAGCCGGCAGCGGGTGCTGTGGGGAGAAGCGGGAGCCCCGCGGGTGGGGGGGTGTCCTGCCTGAGGAGCCGCGGCTGTGAGGGACCGGGAAGAGGGGCCGAGGGCGCGACCCTCACGGGGCGCGACCCTCACGGGGAGCTCGGGCGCGGTCACTTCACGCCGAGCCGAGGGTTCCGGCCACCCTCCCTCTTTTCCCCCTACCTCCTCCTCAGACGGTACCTGTCGCGGCCGCCGATGGCCGCCGGCCAGCCCGCTCCGCCGCCTATTCTCCGGCGAGGTCCGGAGCCCCGCTCGCCCAACGGCGGGAGGGACCCGCCGCCGCCGCCGCCGCGCGCATTCGGGCCCCGCCCCCTCCCTCCTCTGAGGGGAGCTCTGCGCCTGCGCGGCGGGACCTGAGGCGGCGGCGGTGAGGGGAGCCCGGCCCGTCCGGGAAAAGGCCGGGAATGGTGTGTGTGTGTGTCTCTCCGAAAAGAAATACCCGAAATAAAAGATTGGGCGGGGTGTCCCAAAGCTGCGGTAACCGTAACGTCTCTTCAGGACACGGTTGCAGCAGGCGACGGTAAAGATGTCGTCGTTCCTTTGACATCCTCCTCAGAAATGCCTGTGCTGGACCCAAACACGCCCTCCGGAATCTTCCGTCAAGTGTTGCCTGTTTTCTTGCAGTCACCAAGGAATGTGTTTTTGGGTTTGGGTTGGCCTGAGCACCAGGTGTAGCACCGGTGGTGGTGAAGGGCTGGGTCTGCGCCGAAGATGGCGGCTCCAGGGGCACAGCGCCCCGCGCCACCGCCCTGGCTCGGCCACCGCTTGTGGCCTTGAGATACCTTTATGTGATTTCACGTGAAATAATGTGGTCGAGGTTTGCCCCCACAAGCAGCGGGATCCCTAGTGAAGTAAGAGAGAGCTCTTCCGTGTCTCTGGAAAATAACGTGACTTCCTCCGTCACACAGGAGAAACCTGCGTGCAGGTCACGGAATCACAGAATGGTTTAGGTTGGAAGGGACCTTAAAGACCATCCAATTCCAACCCCCTGCCATGGGCAGGGACACCTCCCACCAGACCAGGTTGCTCCAAGCCCCGTCCAACCTGGCCTTGAACACCTCCAGGGATGGGGCAGCCACAGCTTCTCTGGGCAACCTGGGCCAGGGTCTCACCACCCTCACAGTCAACAATTTCTGCTTAATATTTAACCTAAGTCTCCCTTCGTCCTATAGCTCCACTCCCTGATCCAGAGTCCCTCCACAGCTTTCCTGGAGCCCCTCTAGGGACTGGAAGGGGCTCGAAGGTCTCCCTGGAGCCTTCTCTTCTCCAGGCTGAACACCCCCAACTCTCCCAGCCTGGCTTCCCAGCAGAGGGGCTCCAGCCCTGGCATCATCTCGGTGGCCTCCTCTGGCCCCGCTCCAGCAGGTCCATGTCCTTCTGCTGTTGGTGTCCCCAGCGCTGGAGGCAGCACTGCAGGGGGGTCTCCCCAGAGCGGAGCAGAGGGGCAGAATCCCCTCCCTGGCCCTGCTGCCCACGCTGCTGGGGATGCAGCCCGGGATGCGGGGGGCTTTCTGGGCTGCCAGCACACGTTGCCGGCTCGTGTTGAGCTTCTCATCCACCAACACCCCCAAGCCCAGATGACCCTGACTCCACAAATACATGGGGATACGAGGAAACAGGAAGATTTAAGTCTTTAAATAATTGATTTTTTTTGTTCAGGAGGGTGGAGCAGGGAGGATTAGGCCAGCAATTCTTCAAAGTTTAGGCTGAAACAAATTAAAGCATATTATTTTTAGAATAGCTGCAGGTTCCTTTTGGGCGATAGATGTCTGTGGGGGGAAAAAATGCCATGGAACCCTTTGTGACGATGCTACACACGGGTGTCAGCAGGACGGCAGTTCTCCTCAGCCTGATGCTAGGAAATGTGAAGAAAGGATGGGCAGGAGCTCTGCCAGCAGCAGTCCAGACCCCTGTCTGGACACGGGTAGCTTGTCAGATTGGGGCCCACTAGCAGCCTTAGGATGGTGCGCTGTGGATCAAGGATCCCTTTTCTCCAGGTAACAGCAAGTTTTTAGATCAACCAGACTTAAATTGTGTGGAGAACATCAGATCACGTATTTTTGCTGAACCCACCCCCTCCTTCAAGGATACCGTTTCTCCGTGGTACCTTGTCTTCTCTCTCATTGCCACATCCTCCAACAGAGCATTCGCTAACTTTACTGATGGGTAGAGAAGCAGGACATGAGACAGACCATCAGATCAAAGGGCACACAACAGGAGTGTGTTATATGGTGACACAGGTGAGGAAGGTGCACATGAGCTAGGACTCTTTATTAGAGCTGTACACCGAGGTGAGACAATTGCTACGGGGACATGCAGTGGTGAGCAGAGATGGTGCAAAACATGCGACAGACAAATCCTGTTCCCCATAAGGCCACGTACCCATCAGGAACTCTGGAATCGGTGAATAAGTTATTTCTGCAGATCATCTTCTCAAAGTGCACCTGTAGCTACAGGCCCATCTGTTTCAGTATTTTAAACAATCCCCCTCTAACCATGACATCACGAGCCGTGTACTAGACTGGCTGCACCAGTCGCACCCCACCACGGGTACAGGTACCAGTAAGGAACCGCTGGCCGTGGTTTTCAGACATCAGCGATTTGGGGAGATTAGATGCTTTGTGACCTTCTTCTGTTCAGAAAGTAAAGCCTCTTTAACACCTTAATAACTTAGAGATGTAGGGAGCCAAAATCAGTAGTCATTTTTGAAAATCACGCCTTCGTGACTGCTGGGTGTCCAGGGGGTCGTTGGTCCCCCAGCTGTACCATGCAGGCTCAAAACCGAGCTGCCCCATGCCCTGTCGCAGGCACGGCTTTAAGGTCTCAACCTGAAGCTTGCCAGTAGCAGAGTTGTTACTGCATTCAACCAGAGTTCCCCTCACGGAGTTGCTTCTAAGGTCATACCTATAGTTCGGTTAAATAACTGGTACAGTGGCCTAAAAAAAGCTAAGTAGCACTTGTGCTGTAAAACACTAACTCGCTAAGCTTCTGCGTGGACGCCAGCTTCCATCACTAAGCGCATGAAGAATTGTCTAGCTATCAATAGTCTGCATTACAGGTTTTGCCATCACCTATTTCCATGTAAGAGCTACTACAGAACTGACTTGGGTGCTTTGCAGACATTCCTAACGCTTTCTAAGAGAAAGTAACTCTCCGGACACATTCAGAGCTGTACTTTTAAGGCATAAAGGCTGACCTCCAGGTTTTGGTATTCAGCTTTCTCAGCCTCTCAGCATCTGAATTAAGGGCTAAAATTATGCGATTCTGACTTTTAGCACGTCCAGCATTCTTGCTAGAAGTTCAATTTTGTGAGTGAGCATTTGTGATGTAAATAATTTACAGCACTAAGAGAAGCATTACGGCAAGCCTTGGCGAGGTGGGGGGAAATTCAGATTTCAGTCAAGCGGTGTTCCTTGTCAGGGGAGGCAATTGAGATACCTATTCTCTGGCACATTTTGTATGGCCACGAGACACCTACCATCAGAGGCCGAGTTAAACTACTAGGTGAAAGAGAGCGTTATCTTCCCAAACAGACAGCAGAGACACATGCTGCTGCAGCAATCCACTAGGGAGTAGGCAGGAAAGGGAAATTAAAGCTGACACACAATTAGAGTAAAGTGAGTCTGCAAGTGCTCCTGAAAGCCCATGGAAAGCAAATGGAAATCAGGCAGAAGCTATTTCTAGGCAGAATTTGGGGGTGAGAGAAGCAGAAATAGGCTTTTGCTAAGAGCTAAATTCAAACCCTCCCCAGAATCCAAATTTAGTGTTTAACACTTCTTGTATCTGCTTGCTTTGTGCCAGCTCACACGCACGAAGCTGAAGCCTGATTGCAGAAATGAAAGGAAAAAAAAAAAAATCTGAAAAGGTTTCTTGCAATTAGCTTAGATAGACCTAAGGAGCTCTGCCTGATTTCCAACACAAGGAGCACTCTGGAATCTTAATGAAGTTAAAGACAGGCAGAGGGGCTCAGCACCTTTGGAAAATCAGCCCACTTATCATTTGTCGATGACACTGCCTTATCTTGTTAACATTGGCACTTGTCTTGTATGCAGCTGACAGCATAAACTAGCGGATGTTAAACTCATTCATTGTGATGAGGCAGTGAGAGGGAAAATATCTCGAGGAAAGGAGGGAGCAGGAATTCTGCTATCTTAGCCAGTCAGGAACTGCTAGATACATTCCGATACGTGCTGCTGAGGACTTTCCACTGGCTGCCTTCTCCAGCTTTGCAAAACCCTGCGAGCAAATAAAGAGAAGGTGAGCGCAGGAGCTGGGTACCACACAGAACACTGCATTACAGAGGTCAGCGGAGCAGATGAGCGTGCAGCAATGGGACAAAAAAGGCTAGCCAGTCACATTGCATTAAGAGGCAAACGAAGCAGCCGCGTACGCAGTGAGGCAGGTGCCCCTTTCCCTCCGTCTCTCCGTCATGAGACCGGGAAGGAGGTCCCTTTTTACAATCTCAGTGCAGCGGCAGGGTTTCTGGTTGCCACCGTGATGACTCCTGCCCCATCCAGGTAATCAGACAAAGCAAGACCATATCCAGCCTACTTCCTTGTTGATCTGTTGACAGAGCGTACAACTCTTTAGTTTTCCCAGTGGTTTTAATCTCAAAGGATCTTTACGTAAAGCAGTAACTGCACCTGCCACTGACATGCTGCCTCCTTGCTGGAGGAATGTTACGGCTGCACACAGCCCCCCGCAGCGGGTTAGCCCAGGACACAAGGAGGAACTCTTTAATTACCTTCAGAGAGGACTCTCAACCTCTGAGGGACATTTCTCTCATCACTCAAGCCAGCCCTCCGCTTGTCTCCTCCATGTGAAGCTAACACAGCCTGTTTATCACATTATGGCCAGAGATTCTGGCTCTAACCAAGACCCCTGAGACCAGCTCCAGCATGTTTCTAGCTAATTCTGCAAACAAGGGTCACTGCTTCCCACTAAAAAGCCACAGGAAAATCCCTGTATGGGTCACTCAGTAAATGTGAGGGTTAAATGCTCTTCATTCAGTAAACTCCGTGAGCTCTCTCATCCAGCCACTTATGCTGACACTGTAAAGGGGCACTCACCTAGAAGAGTTTCTCGTAGCACTTGTCACAGTGGACAATGTCCCGGTGGATGAATATTTTATCCAGAAGATCTCCCATTGCTTTGTGGCAAATTCCACACTGTCGAAGGGAAAACAAGGTGGTTGGACAGTAACCAAAGCACCATGCAGTAGTGACAGCATGGAGGGGGAGAGAAACAAACAGTCTCTGTATCATGTTATAAAGGTGTGAGGATGCCAAAGCAGTGACCTTTGAGGCTAAGCTTTTGTACGACAGACTAATGCCACTGCAGGCTTCCTCCTCCCCGCCTCCCCATTTCCTCAGGCTTGACTTGTAAACTTTGCAAGGTTTGAGAGATTCAGCACGACCTGCACTGGGGCACAAAGTCCGCAAAGCAGCAAGTCTACCACAAGGACAGGGACACGAGGAAGAAGGGTGCTGCTGTTCTGTCCGATTACAATAAAGAATTCTCCTTGTTCTAATATGCATTTATTTGAGGAGCCTAAAAAACTTTTGGGGACAAACCAACACCTGTGACTGCATGACTTTTCTTGTCCTGATGCAGTTGCAAGTGTTTGGCACACACGATATACATTACTCTGAAAGCCTGAGGACAGAATTTGCACTGAGATTCCTCCTCCCACCATGTCATTTCATAGCAGCACATAGAAGGCAGGCAGTAGTTAAGGTTTTTTTTACCCTGAAACAGTATTCGTGGCAGCAGATGTTAAGATGCTCTATTATGATCTTAGGGCAGTCTCGGATCTCACGGCTGCAATAACTGCACACAGGTTCACTGGACCTGTGAAGGAAGAGGAGAGTGAATTTCTCTGTAACACAAGCTGGTTCCAGTCCCAGCGCTGGTACCGGAGGTTTCTCACCTAACATCAGCACTGCTCTGCGCTAGCTACCTGCTTCTACGTGTGTTTGACTGTGTCAAGTGACAGTATGGAGGGACATGTGTTATCCCAGGGATGCAGAGACCACAAGAGCAGGGCAGTACAGATCTTTACGTCAACACCATTTGTATTTTCCAAAGATCATTTACACTTCATGCTGTTATTTCACCAAACACATACCAACATCCCAGAAAAGCAAAACCTTAAAGTCATTTCTGTTTAAGAGTTTGCTGAAACCCCCAAGGCAGCCCCAAACTGTCCTACCTCTGCAGGGGAGCGCTGGACAGGTAGCTGGGGTGGCTGTAGGTTGCCCTCTCCAAATTGGTCAAATCCACAAGGCTGCCACTGGAGACAGAAGGAAATATCAGCACTTGACAGCGATATATGGGAAAAGCATCTCAGGTGGAATCATTAATCATTAACCTAAAGTCTTAACTGCAACGTCCCAGCTGCCTGTTCCTTGGAGAGAAGGTTGGTCCTTCCTAAGCAGCTCTGAAAAGGCATTTCGCTAATAGAGAGGGCTGCACTGATGGACAGAGCGGGGCTGTCAGCAGCAGTACCTCCATCTCTGCTGTATTCACGCTCCAGATTTTCCACAGGGGTGACAGCATCCTGCTTCCCTGCCTCACACCACAATCACCGTGCCTCCGGTCAGACCCAGAGCCCACTCGGAGCTCAGCCGAGCAGATAAGGTTTGCAAGGAGTAGGCACCTCCAAGGGCAAGCAGAGACAGCAAAGAGCTGGTGGCCCCAGAGCACTGAAAAATATGTCTGGCTGCTGCTGGCCCCACGGGGAGAGGCAGGATGTGGGCAGCGTGGCTGGGAAACTGGGGCACGCGCCCTGAAACGGGGCCCCTTCAAGCCTGAGGCCGAGGGAGGTGGTACAGGGACACAGCAGCCCTGCCCTGCAGGCTCTCCCACCCCATCACCCTCTGTGCCAGGAGGAGCAGGGGGTGTCAGGAGCTGTTAGTCCCACGCGAGGCTTTGTCAAATGCAGCTCAGGAGGGGGCCAAGAAGACCTAACAACCTTGGCAAAGCAAAGGGAAAGATGCTGCTCCCTCTTGCTCTCTCCCTCCTCCAGTCTGTTCCCAACCACATGCTCCCACCCCCTTACTCCTTGCCAGCCGTCAGACCCCTCTGGCAGCCGGGTTGTCTCACTAGAACGGCAGAAAAGGCAAGGCTGGGTGTGCTGGGAGCTGGGGTACAAAGACGGGGAGCAGGAGAGGAGGAGGGGGAGCAAGGGCTCCCCTGTCAGTGAGGGCCATGGCTGCCTTGGCTCCGCTGCCCGTGGGCCCACAGCATGCCGTCCAGCAGGTCTGGAGTTGGGACGTGGCCAGGCTGTGACCCAGACTATGGGGATCAACACATTTTCCACTGGCTGCTAGACGAGATTGGCAAAAACCTGCGCTGGCTGCTGGACAGGCAACCTGCGAAATCCTGCCTCCAATACACTCAGCAGTACAACTTCTCTGGCCTCACCGCAGTCCTGGTGTTTACATACGGACCCTATAAATAGCAGCTATTTTCGCTTACTAAACTCCCAAATCCTGAACTATTATGCAGGAAAAGGCACAGAACACATCCTTAGTCTCACGTACCTCAGTGTTCCCTCTCTGCCTTCTGTTTGCCTGTGTTTTTTTAGACACTGCAGCAATACGCTTATCTTTGGTTGCTGACATCTGCTTTGCTGACCTATAGGAAAGGCTAGAGATTTATGGAGTCTGTAATCAGCTACCGCAGTAATGCCAACACAGCACTGAGGGAGGATAAATGCCAGCAGGGAGGCATCAAGCTGGGTTTAACTGGCTGCCACATCAATGTAAGCACGATGTACACAGGGCCAAGTTCTGCTCTTAGTCACATAGGTGTCAATCTGGAGTAGTTTTACTTAGTTACCTTTGAGCTGAACACAAAAGACTGAATATTTAAGCTTGAAAACGGCATCTTTTAACTTTTCCTAACTCATAAATAACTTTTTTGAGTGAGAACCCTCAACCTCCACATTTTTCTCACCAATTCCAATCATTTATGTGCACAAATGTGCAGTTAAGCCTGACAGGGCCAAATATGCAGCCTAAAAAACTGCAGGGTAGTGTTTTCATCCCGTCACTTACCTTAGAGGCCAACCCGCTTAGAGGGGAAGCTTTCCCCTTCACTAGGGGCTGTGGGACAGAGGTCCTTCTGTCACCGCAATGGGACTAGACAGCCCAGTGGATCCGTCTGCGTCCCCAAAGCAGCACTGCTGTCTTAGCAAAACTCTCTGCCCACCCAATGTAATAATCCCTCCAGGGCTAATTAGCTCAGGCAAAATGCCACGCTGACGCAGTGCGAAGTGTTCCTGCTCGGGAGCGTGCTTGGTGCGTGTTAGCTGGCAAAGCCATACGGTGTTGCTTTGCACACGTATGAAGACACATGACTGTCTCTGGACACTCCTCATACCTGCCATAGCGTGGGGAGGCTGATAACTCGCTGCTGTTCACGTACTCCTTCACAAAGAGGACCCCTTTTCTAGGAAGGGATGGAAACAGAACGAGAAACATTTGCATTAGAAAAGACCGGAGCTAATGAGAGACAGCGCAAGGGACCACATGTGTGCACTTGGACATGTAACGCGTGCATAGAAAAGCACAGAGTGAGATGCTGTTGTTCTTGAATAAATACTAAGTATCAAGCATTGTTGCTAAATAACACCCAAAATACCCCTCTAATTAACCCACCAAAACAAATCAAGTTAATTAAAAAGAATGGGATGGATAATATAACTCTTTCATTCAGTTATCCCTTGTTTTGCAAGGATAAGTCTTTTTCAAATCATGTCAGGATTATGCACACAATAAGTATTTAGAGAGCTTGTGGTTCTGCCCATTAACATGAAAAACCTACTGGCACAGCACTACTTACAGTGACTGTTTTGTCACTGGAATATCTCCAGCGTTTTCATCCATTATAAATTGCTACTGGTTTGTTTTGGGGATGTTTTTGCTTACAGAGCTGACCTTTCTCGCATATTCCTCCCTCTTTAAAATTCTGATTTCAAAATGACATGCCCCCATCTGTCTGTCTGTCTGCAGCTCTGTCACAGATCG
Source organism: Burhinus oedicnemus (assembly GCA_008921705.1). NCBI lineage: Eukaryota > Metazoa > Chordata > Aves > Charadriiformes > Burhinidae > Burhinus > Burhinus oedicnemus. Next base: position 365,026 of record VFFE01007901.1, on the reverse strand, counting down.
AGGGGAGACACTGTGCCACCGGCTCTCCTCCCAGAGCCATGAAATGAACTAATCAGGCTCTTTCTCCATGGTGCATTTTCGTTGCTGCCTATAAGCTATGATTAATCCTCTCTTCTTGTATGAGCAAAATAAGCCATGTCACAGCTAAGGAAAGAAAAGAAAAGCTTTTTTTTTTTTTTTTTTAAACTTAGCATAGACACTTCCCATGTCAAGTGTTTCAGATGGGAGTCTCCTACTTAGGCAGGTGTTGTGATAAGCAGGCTGTAGGAAGGCCAGGAGGCCCCAGATATTGCCCATCAAAGCCTATGCTGACCTCTCTACACTTTGAAACCCCTCTCTACATTGTGTAAAACTGTGCAGCAGTTTCCACCTCTGAGGTGGAAACCACAAATCCTGGAATACAGCTCGGAGCTGACAGCTGCACCGTGACGGGACGCTGTCTTCTGTAATACATGACAGATGAGGGTCCTGTGCCAGCCCCACTGACACCTGATACACTTGCTGTAGACTGCTCACTTGCTCACGAGTGACAACAAGGCAGAGTCCTCCAAGAGCCCCACACCTGTGATGAGTGTGCATGGCATGAGGAGCTCCGTCGTGTCCCTCCAGCTACAATGTGTTATGGAGGATTCACGATTCTGCCACGCTAAAGAGAACAGACACAACTCATACCATGCGCTACAACCTGGTCTCTAAAAAAGGTCACCTGGAGAAAAGTACCCAGCCCATCTCTCCCTTTTGGGTGGCTCTGGCCACGATGGCAATGTCTGTGCTCTTAGCCAGAAGTGGCTGAGAAGTGTCCTGTGGCCCAGATGCCAAGCAGCAAAGCCTGGCTTGTCTTCACCAAACAGGATGGCTGCATGCAAAACCAGTATTGCAGTGGAGGATCACAACCACCCATTGCTCTTTACCCGGCAGTGCTGGAATCGGGCTGGTATCCAGAGGCCACCGGGCTGTTGTGTGGTAAGGTGGCCATCGAACTGCAGAGCCTCTCGCTCGAACTTGAGAGAAGCCTGGCAAGAGAGAGAAAGGTCTATGGGCACTGGAAACATGAGCCATGACATGATCCAAGCTGGCAGCCAAGAAAAGACCTACCACTGCTGTTAGGAGGGTAGTTTGGGAGGGTGCAGTATTAAGGCCCTTAACCATACACATTAATTCATCTTTATCACAGACCAAAAAGGTTCCTTTCTCTTTTTACATCTGCCAACTAACAGCACTACTTCCCTGGAGAAGTGATTTGGACAAGTCTCATTTATAGGGCCTTGGGAGAAAAGGTCAAATAAGATCTTCAAATAAGTACAGACCGTAAGTGAATCGTGTAGCCTGAATGGGCGCAGCTATGGAGAGAAACGGCACACAACATATTGCAGGAGACCAAGAGACGGGGACATATTGGCCAAAGTCCAACATAATTATCCCCAACTTACTAATTTCAAAAGCTGCAGAGGGAGAAGGCGGCAAAACTATGGCTACTATCATACCTTTGGAAAACAGCTCTGCCTATCCACTCAGCAGTGAGACCTGTTAAGTTTGCCTTGCAGGCATGAAGCTGATCTTGCCTGGAGCCAGTCCTAGGCTATCCAAGGATCTTGTGCCTCCTGTTCACACCCACAACATACTCCCCTTTACAGATCCAACACTCAGACCTACGCTGGTGCCTCCATACAGTGTCAGACTGCAACTGGATGGACTGACACTGTCATGAAGGACTGCAGAAAGCCTAGGGTAATGGTATTCCATATTGGATACCTCCTATCCCTTCCAACATCCTTGTTCTGGGACCAGTTAACTCATTTAATCATTGACATTCTGGAGATAGTGAGCCTCTCTCTCGACATCTCTCTTTGCTTTTAGCTCTCTTTTTTCTGTAGCTTCTGCAAAGGCCAGTTTCTGGTCAAGGGAGAATAGCCAGGAACCAGCCCTTTGTTCTCCTGTCGTTCTGTTCTGGCACCCCACATGGTGAAAAATCCCCAGAGACAGATCTATCACAGACCCTGCCCTGGGTAGCTTTTGCTAGGAATGCTTTAAGAGTAGTTCTGTGCCTCTAGATCACACATCCACTCCCTGGAAACTATTCATCTCTCAGCTCTTGGTTGTGCTTCCTAGGTTCTCTTCTACAGCAGTTTCGTGGAGGTTTCCCTCACAACCATCAAGACTACCCATTTACCTGGTGCTGTTATAGTTTAAGCTGTCCATGTAGAAAGGCACCCTGTGGCTTCTCTGGGAAATGGACATGGTGGTATCTCTGGGAAGGGAGTCGTGGCTACGAAAGGAAGTGATACAATCTCAAGCACTGAACTTGAGCACATGAGGGATTCTCATAAGTGGTGAGAACCTTGGCTAAATGTCTCCCTGCTTAGCATCAAAATCACCCACGCACCACAGCCATCCATGCAAACAGCACCTCACTGCACGTGCTTAGACGCAGGGAGTTAGTAAGAAGTGGGTCAGGGCACTCCAGATACTGAATAAATATAGCTGTGGGGTGTTCTTCGGGTTAAAAAGTCTGGATTCCCTTTGACTTCTTACCGTCCGGCTGTGAGGTTAAATTCACAGTGCCCTCTGGCACTAGCGCTGTCATATCTGCTGTTCCTAGGGCTGCTTCTCCCATCATAAACTCTCCCTTCGTAATCTGGGGTAGGTCTGGCAAGGAAGCACAAAGCCCTGATTACATTGGACTAGGAGTCACTGGAGTCCCCACTTTGGCTAACTAGTATTTCATCTCAGCAGTCACTATCGTGATGCATTCTCCCTTTGCTCTGCCCATTTCACCTGCGCTGGTTCTGCGGCTGCCGCGTGCATACAAAGCTCTGAGGCTAGCAAAGTGGAGTCAAAATCTAACGCTTGAGAGTAAAGCTGAAGCAGTTCATAAATGCATATATCTTCAATATTGTTGCCTTTCCCAGCGCTCGCCAAAACCACCACTGCACCATCTGCACACGTGAACTGCTGACCAGCTGGCCCATCTGGGTGTCAGACCTGCACATTTTCACTTTTCCAAGACAGAACTCATTATCGGAATGACTTTAACCTGTGGGCAGAGCTCAGGCTCTTTCGATAGAGAAAATGAGCTTATAGCTTATGGTCATTCTTTTCTTGCAAGTGCCCTGGGGCACAGATTATGTTTATATTGTATATCAGCACTTTGATCCTGATTAAAGCTTCAGGCAGCTGTATAACTTAATGTTAAACAATGCTGAAAAACACTGCAAATCAATGCTGCGTTAAAGAGAGAAAGAGGGACAAGCTAAGCTCATTGTAAGATGAGAAAAATCCTGCTCTGGGCAAGACATGCGCTTGGACTATGATATAACCCCAAGGGCAGGAATGAAGCACGAGTTTCTTGCACCGCAGAGAGACATGTCAGCATCACCCAGTGCCGGGGGGTGATAACAGGCTGCGAAATACAATAAAGGTCTGTCCCGTTTTTTTCTAGTCCTAGTCTGCAAATGCCTCCAAAAGCAAATGAGAGCTTTGTGACACCGACTTTCTGAAAAATGCTAAAAGAGGTGAAGGCTACATTCAGATCACACGAACGTAGATATACAGATAAATAGTAGTTATAAGCGTACAGCTTGTCTCATGTCATTGAGGGTCATGAGAAATAAAAAACCCAGACTGCTCCTGAATCATCATCTCTGCAGTTACAGAGGAGAAGCAGATGTGGTCTCTACACACCTGTCAGGTTTTCAGGCACCGTGTAGGTGGTCTGAATACAATCTGCAAAGAACTCTCCAGTCTTACAGAGCAATTATCAACTTGGATCTCCTGAATCCCTTCTTCAGCCCTTCAGGTCCAAAAATGATCTTGTTCCATGTGTTGTGAGATCTGGAAATGCTGTTGCTCCCTCTGGGAACAAAATCCTGTTCTCACTTCTTGACGCAGCGATCATACAACCTGGACCAGAGTTTCTGTCAAATTATTTCTGTGCCAGCAACTTTCCCTGTCTCTGCATCCCATTCCCAAACCATTACCTTCTGGTGCTGAATACTTGGCTGTCTACATAGGATGGTATCCTGTGACTGGGTGCTGTCACACTGGTGTTAAAAGGCTGGCGGTCCATGTACAGTGGCATGGGATGCTGGGTCTCATAGGCACTGAGAGCACTCTCTTTTGAGCTGAAGTTAGACCTGCTAAAGAATTAGAGCCAATTTGACCATAAAGCCAATGACTGTATTTGCCATGACCAGCTGACAGAAGTGTTCAGAACTTGCCGAGGCTGGATCATGCCTCCTTCTACTGGCAATAAGGAAAACCTGGGATACCATGCTATTAACAGGTTCTTAAGGTCAGGGGGAACGCAGAGGTCTGCACTACTTCCCCTCACCTATATGAGCTGAATTCCCAGCACAGTGAAATGCTGCAAGATTCAGCAGTCGTCTAAGTTAATTTGATAACTGAAATGAAATATGAACAACTGTATGTGGGTAGGATCCTAAACCCAATCTTCCTTTTGTCAGTATCATTTAATTAGTGTACACTGGGCTAAGCGTCCTGGTCCAGGACTTCAGCCAGGTTTGTATCAAGAAGCAGGAATGGCAAAGGCTGAGGATTTGAGAGCCGTTGATGGGGATAAACAAAGGGATAATCCCACTGTACCTGGCTGCCACTGGGTTAGGCTCACTGTGTCTCTGGGCTCCTGGGTTCTCATGGTGACTATCTGCGGTGGGGCGGGTTTGGTCTTCATAAGCTGGAGTGATCCTGGTCAGGGAGGAAAAAGCCTGTTAGCAGCTTTAGCACTTGTGTCTAAACGTGTCCCCTGTGGCGAGTAAATGCAGTAATATCATGATTTTGTTGGTTTCTGAATTCAACAGCCGAGAAGCGAGCATTTGTAATGCCTTTGAACAGGGCAACAGGGAGAACATGAGATGTGTGAGACAGCAGTGAAGACATGCCTGGTCCCCTGGCTCCATACCTTTCCCGGCACGGGTCAGATTCATTTGCACATTGGGTCTGTGGAGCAGCGATGCTGCTTTCTCTAGGTAGAGAGCTGGATCTGCCAAGACAGAAGACCATTATAATCTGCAGAAGTGTCACTGTGCATAGAATTACTGAAGGATGTAGATGCAACCCCTGGTGAATCTCCTGTCTCAAGAAAAGTACAATATCCCTGCATGGGAATATGCCAAATAGTCCAAAGAGGTGTGAAAAAAGCCAGGGGGATAATACAGATCTCTTCAAAAATAATGCTGAAAGGAAAGAAAAATATAGCTCCTGATGAGGATCTGTTACCTGTTTACTCTTTCCAAACTTGATATTTTAACTCTGGTCATTTAGTTACGACCATTATGAGTTATCCGGTACCTCTGCATTACATTTCAGACCGCTAAGAGCATGAGCTGACCTCATTTGCGTACCATCTCAGGAGTGTATCCACTAGATAAACCCACTGCAGAGCCACCCTGGATTCACACCTGTCTACATTAACCTAGGGAAAAGTTTGTTCGCTTTTTCTGTCTGGTTTTGTATGTTTGTGCACACCAGCCCCTCTGGGAATACTGATACCCTGTAGAAAATCTGAAACTGGCTCGGATTCCTGCATCAAAACTGCATTTAATTAGACTCTAGAAATTAATTCTCAAAATGCTTTCAAAGATCCTACCCTGAAACATTAAGGCTGATGAAAGAAGAGGCAGCCCTCACACTTTACTTAAAACTAGTTGAGGGCATCCCTTCACCAGCATTAATTCGATCCCTGCAAGTTCACTAAGGGGGTAAGCCAGAAAACGATTGGTACAGTCACCCAAGTGAAAGCAAGATCAATTTATTTTGATTCCCTTGCAACAAAGGTTGATACCTTAAATTCTTACTTCTGGCAAAACACTAATGTTCACTGAGCTATAGATTCCCACTCAGCTTGGGATGTTCTAAGTGCCTAAAGAAGACGTGTTTGTCCAGGAGCTCTAACTCAAAATCATCTTACTGAAAAGAGCAGGAGATAACTCCCAAGTCCTTCAGTGGAGTGGTGCTGCAGAAGCACTCCTGACTGCTCTCTAGGTAACTGATCCAAAGTCACTGCACCTGGAAGCACTAAGACTCTCAGATCAGGGCTCTGCATTTCTCTTGGTAACTTGGTAAGCTTGAGGGCTTATCCAAAGGAAGTCTGTGGACTGGGGGAGGCATGGAGTGGGCAACAGATGGAGTTTTATCCATCTTGGTCATTTTGCTGGCAGGTACCAGAGAGAAAGGGGAAGTTTTCTTCTCTCTGTAACTTTTGTCTTGAGCAATCTAACTTCCACTCACATCCCTGGGGACTGGGAACAGCTCCTTCTGCCTCCCTGCATGATGAAGAACTATAATTTGGAGTATTTGCAGGATAGCTCCATTCATCAGAAGAACAGGACACTGACACCATTGCTCTCTCCCGGCTGCTTTTCCCAGTGCCCCTTCCTGAGCTCCCTCCTCCACGGTCCTCACTAACCACACACTCTGCTATCCCACCACTCACTATGTATCTCCAGGCACTCATGAAGAAAGCCCAGCTTGGTGGCTCCTAACCCCAAACACAGCATCCTCAGTCCCTTCTCCAGAACCACCTGCAGTAAACTCCCCGTGTTCTCTCAGCAGAAAAAGCAAGCCCGTTATTTCTCTTGCCTTCTTGAAGTGACTTCTTCACTCTGCACACAGGGCGATATCCCCTTGTTAATGTCCGTGGTCCCACTACTGCTGTCCTTAGAGTGTGGCATGGACCTGGAGAAGAGCAGCCTGGTTTACAAGTTGAGTTGAAGACGGGTTCCTCACTGAAACACATGCGTGAGGGAGTCCAATTTGACCAAGAGCCTCAACTCTTCAAATTTAGGGGGAAAATACAGACAAAAGCAAATAAATCAGTCTGCAAAGTCCTTCCATTTGGACACTTAGCCCGGCACTGTTTTGCACGAGGCAGGCTGAAGGTACCAAGACAGCCACCACAAACCCAGTGGAGTCACAGGTCAGTGGGAAGGAAAATGGTCCTGTGGCCAGGGTGACCAGCGTACAGCCTGGGACCTGACGCTGACTGCATAAGTTCAGAAACGAGACCCAGCGTTACCACGGAGGTGTTATCCCACACCAGATTAGGTTGCTTATTGACATATGTCTCTAGAGGCAGTCTCTGCTTCCAAATTTAAGGTCCAGGCAACAACTCCTGGCAATCCAGCTGGACAGTGTTTGATGCTCCCAGCTAATGAGGATGTTTTCTTCCAGGCTTTCATATAAAACCATGGTCAAAGGTTCACTCACTAGAAGCAGCACTAGAATCAGGCACAAAAAGGGAGCCTGGGAGAAGATTTTATCAGCATATGTATGGGGAGGAAGACACACAAGGAATTAACCCTCAATCTACAGGAAAAGACAGGGAGAGGGGAGGTAATTATCCTTACCTAGTCATGCTGGGTTCATGTTCAGTATGTTCCTTCAACCTAGGAGGCTCTGCATGGATGTCATGGTCAGGAGGTTCTTGTCCCTTCTCAGTATGGTTGGTTGACTCTGAAAACCTAAAATAAAGACCTGTGCTTAAGGCAGTGGAAGAAAACATATGCTGGGGTGGGTTGGCATCCATTCCCTAGACAGGAGCCATCTGGCAGGGACCAGGAGACACTGTTTGGCCAGAGCTATTCCAAACTGCCCTGGTACTAGATCTGATGGGAATCACGTGTACAAATCCCATTCTAGCTTGCAGGGTCACAGCTAAAGGCCTTTCATCCGAGACTGCCGCAGAAGGAAAACATTAGGCACAGGAGAGATCACTCATGTCAGAATTCCTCGGACTGACAGATGCTTCTAACACCCCAGGACACACTCACACACGATTTTGCAGCATTCATAAATGCTTGGAGAGTACTTGCTGAGATCTCTGGGCAGCAGAAGCTATTGCCTGCCACTGTAGCACCAAGGGAACCATGCTGATGCCAAAGGACCTATGTCACATGCTCTCAGGGCAGAAACTGTCTCTTGGACTTCACACACTGTGGAAGTGAATCTCATCCAACTGGCTTTTCCCATCAGCATGGGTGGGATTGCCTGCTGTAATGTGCCATGATCAAGTCCTCACTCCTGGGTGCAAAGCAGAGGAGCTGTTCTGTGGTCTCAGTCACACTGGGAACAGAGTAAGGCATGAAGAATTACGAAGGGAATAGATACTGTGGGTGAGTCCTATTGACCACTTACCCTTCTTGGATCAGCTCTGGTTTATAGTCATCTGAGGCCCGCGTGCTCTCGTGCCCCCTTTCTCTAGGGGTGTTCCCCTCTTTGAAATCTTGGGAAGACCTGGCAAAGGAAAAGAAACCCCACTTGTGGCTGCCAGGCACAAACACCTGAAAGCTCAGTTCAATGCACACTGAGAAGAAAGAAAGTTACAAGGCTTTGGTGGAGGATATTCCAAGGGCTAAGCTGTAACCAGCACAACAAAACACTGACGGCACGGCACGAAGTGCTGCTTAACTGCACTTAACCCAATGAACGGGTCAAGCAGCAGCATTTTCCCACGTGGAAATTAGCTCTTCAAAATATCAGACCAAACTATGTTTTCTCTAGACAAACATGCTGCTTTCTAGCATAAAAGTAGACCTGCAGGGTATTAGATTATTTATTGTGGCTATATCATACATCAAGATGTGTATGCCAGGACAGTCATCACATCTAATACAGTGTCTGATAATAGCTGAGGCTGAATTTGAAATGTTCCTCCCTGTCCGATATTCTTTTTTTGTAGCCAGACTCCCTCATTCAATGTGTTCAATGACACCACTCAACACAGCTGCAGCTCCCCTTGCCCTAGCTCAAACTCCCTTTTCTCAGGATGCATGCTGACTTTGCACTGGACCTTTGGAGTAACGACGCCGTTGTCTCTCAGAGAAGAGCTGGACCTACTGGGGAGAGAGTCATTCCAGCATGCTAAGTACAGAGATGGACTCTGAGGGAATCGCTTGGAAAATGGCTGTGTTGGAGCTGCGCTTTATGAGACTCAACACCCAACAGCTCCTTTTAGCTCTATTGTTTCCCCTGGAACAGGAAGGGCCACCGGGACTTTCTGCCTGACAATACTGTTCCAGTTAAGGAGTATTAGCCAAGGAAACCTGACCTAAGTCATGCCAGCAAGGAAGGACGGTAAAGACACGGATGTCCAAAGAATGTTGGACTGAGGAGAAATGTGGGCTATTCCTAGTCCTGCTGCTAATTCAGGATGCAATTCAGCCATCCACGTACAGTTAGCATCTGAAACAGGCATTGAATGGAGGTGTCTAAAAGTGGGGGGATAAAGTATTCAGCATTTTAGAAGGATCTTCTTTTTCTCACCCGTGGCAATAGAGGGAGTCTGAACAACTACTGCAGAGTGAAACCTCTCTTTGCTCAGCAGACTTCTGATGGGGGAGTCAAGTGACTCCTCCCTCTCTGCAAGTCTTTTGGCAAAACACTTTTTAGCTGATTGGGTTTCTCTTTGCTTATCTAGTGGGATAGGAACCCCTCCGGGGGAGTACTGTGGCTGCCTCCACGAAGGTTTTAGGGCATACGGTGCTGTAGAAGTGATGATGATGATGATGATGATAGTTGTTTGGCTGTTTTTCCTGTGAATTTTTAGAGACCTTTGCCATCTCTGCACTAGGGTGCCAAATCCAAAGTACTCAAAAGCTGTACCAGTCCATGCAAATAGACTCCCAGGATTATGCCCCAATTGCCCTACTGCCCCAGCCCATATCTGGCTCCGTGCCTTGGGCTTCTCCCTGCAGAGGCAAGGGAGAAGTGGGTCATGTGCACTCATATCCCACCCCAGGACTGGTACCGGGTGCGGCAGACATCTCTGTCCAGACTCATAAGAACAGGACAGGTGGAGCCGAAGGGAGATGAGAGCTGAACTGTGCCACGTGCAGCGAGGCTAGGGGCTGCTGGGAAGAAATTGGGAAATGTTAAATGCATTTGCTGTGTCACTAGTATTCAGTGAACGCGGTAGGAAATTTACTATCTCAATGGATGCTGGAGAGAGGAGCAGTTTAGAGCTGCTTGGACAAATGGCCCTTATTATGCTGTTGTTCTTGTCTCAGTATTTCCCGAGCAATCAGTATTTCCAAGGCTTTCAACAATGAGAAAGAACATATTAGCAAACATGGGGTTAGCACCCCAGATCCTTACGTCGCTTCATTCTGGTAAGGCTTGCTGTATGCTGGGATCTCAGGACTCGTGTATCTGCTTTCTTGGGTGCTGCTTCTCTCCTCGTAGCCCAGAACAGATCTGATAATTAAAGAAAGGCCCATTACATCTCTAACAACTGGCACACGAATCCTTGCACTAGTGAATCCCATCTACTCACCAGGCAAGGCTTGTGTCAATCTGTACCATTCACTGTTCTGCACCAGGGTTTTTCTCTAGGGACCCTATTTAGACTACAGTTGCATTTCAGTGTATTTCAGCTGCCTTTCAGCTCCCTCGCTGCCACTCCAGCATCACTGTAGCATTTCACGGATTATCAGCGAATGAGAAGGTAGTGATTCAAACCCACCAAACACACAAGCACCAAGGGGTGAAAAAAAGCTGGGATGCTTGGCTGATATCAAAGAAGATGGAAGAGGGATACAACACAAACCTCTTGGTTTATTTTGCAAGCTGCGCTTTACACCTCAGCACAGTAGGGACAAAAACTGTGAAAAGGAGCCTCTTTCTGTGCCTGCCCATTCAGATTTCCCTTAATCCTCAGTATTACTCATATGCCTACTAAATTTAACCCGCTCTCACTTTTTAAAGGAATATTCCGTGTCCTCTAGGTGCACAGGGGCTCTCTCAGTAGCAGGAAAAGGGACATCAGACTGCACGCTAGACCTGTGAAAAAAAGGAAGGCATTTACAGCTTGATAGCTTGCCAAAGGCTTCAAGGGGGACTTGTATGAAATAACAACATTGCACTTCACATGAGACCATAAAACAGAAAGTAATTTTCTCAGAGAACTGATTTTCCTTCAGAAAAATACATTTTCACTATCACTAATCAAGAAGAATAGAGGCTGTTAGTGGAACTAATGCAGTTACTTGACCTCAGCTCACACACGTCTTGGCTGGATACAAGACTTTTCTGGCCTGTCACAGGATCATGCACCTGGGACAAAGTACAATATGAGTAACTTTGGGGAAGACGTTCCGGCGTTACTAGCAGCAGCTCTAGGTCTTGGGATTTACACCATCCTACTGGGAGCCTTGTGATCCTCCCCACCTCAGCTAGGAGGCTTGAAGATCTCATTTGCTCACCTCAAGTCTTTTGGTAAGCCAATACATGGAGTCAAGTCCCAAAATAATGGACTAAAGTAAGTGAAGAAAGCAGCTTCAGGGAGATCAGTGGGTTTGCTGTCAACAGCAGCAATTCTTTCCTGACTCTGCGCCTCTGACATTGTCAGGGGAACAAGCACGCTCCAAAAAGCATGTGGAATGGAGACACTTTTGAGATCATTGCTAAAAGCAATGATAAAGCTGCTGTATCTGCTCCCAGGCTGCTTCTGTAGAAAAGCTGAAGTGTAATAGTGAACAGAAAGAATGCTGTTCCCACTGTTTAGCCGCCTGGGATTTTCTGGCTCCCCTTGCTTTGTTGCCCAATTTGGATTCTGCTTCCAGCTCTACTCTGGACAAGTTACTTCTTCCCCCAACATCTGCCCTCTGAGAGCAACACTGTGAGTACCAGTGCCAGGCCCTGACCTTGCAGGTTCAGACTTTGCATCATCCAGGTACTGAGAGGTCTCGTACCGACGGTGCAGCTTCTCCGTAGCATCTGCAGCTCTGTCCCTGCTACCAGAGTTGGACCTGGTAAGAAAGGGAGATTCGTGGGTCACCGAAAGAAGCTTAGCAAGTTGGAGAACAGAGCAAGAAACAAAAACATCAAACACGAAATTTTCCTGTCTCAAATGTAACATCTTTTCCTCCTTCCTGCTTAGCTCAGTAAATTTCCTGCAGCCGACCTGAAGGGCAGAGACATAAATGCAACCAACTCACACTAGTGCAAGGAAAGAAGCTGAAAGACCTCAGTCCATTTTGAGCTGGTGGATCAGGACCACCCCCCTCTTGCAAGTGCATGCAAGTGCTGCTCCCAGAACACATTAGTTAGGGCAGTCCTAGGTCAGGAAAAGACCCCTCCCACTCTAAAATCGAGAAGAAAAGGTGAATTTTACACTGTTAATAGGTTTACACTTACTCTGGTTGGTAAAATCCATTGTTGGTTTCTGTGTGTTCAGGATGATGACTGAAAAGGAGAGAAATCAACTTTAGAAGCATCTTTGGTTTGGGTAATGTTCTACAATTATTTTCTTATGCATTTAATAAAAGAGAGAAGGAAATCCCTAAAACTTCCCAGAGATGTTCCTCAGTATATTTCTACAGGTAAAATGGCAAGAAACTTTGGGTAAACTTAGTGCGCATGAAGTACAAAAGAGCATTTACTAACTCTGAACATCATCAACCTATGAGAAATGCCAGTGGTATAGAGTCATCTGGAAATTCAAGCCAGGACTCTTCCAAAACCAGTGGGCTGTCCTAGAGCCCACAGCTGCAACACAGGCACCTCCATCTGCATGCACAGAAGGGAAGGAACGGCCCTGACGTCTTCTGTCTTGTCTCACGGGAGCTGACAAAATGGGGAACTTCAGGTGTCTGATCCAAAACCGTACATTTATTTTCTTGTTTCCAGGCTGTGGGCAGTGAAGAGCACATGGGCAAACAGCTCTCACTGAACTTCTCCTCTTCTGCATACCACAGGGGCAATGCCTTTCCTCCCTCACTTCCACTTTCTCGGGCAGGACGGAAGCACAGCCACTGCTCTTCAGTCTGCAACCTTTCTTGATTTGTAAATCTCTAAATTTTTTCCCATAAGGGTGCAGGCTCCCTAGAAAAGCTGTGAAAGGAGCTACCATAGAGACTGCCACACGCTGCCGTAGAACAGGCAGGAACTGAGTTATTTTAGTCACCTTCAGTGGATCGCTGAGAAGGACCCTCAGACCCATCTGTGATTATGGGATCTTTAACTACTTTCCACAATACCTTAAAGTCAGGACACAACTCTTCCTCCTCACTGAACCTTTTGGTTTGCCAGACAGTTTACAGAATGTGCAATTTCCTTTTGTGTTGGGGTTTTGGGGTTTGGTTTGGATTTTGGTTTGTTTTAGGGGGTCTCTTGTTGCAAAAGTAAATAGGTAGGTGGAGGTTGGATGCCTAGAGGTACATTGAGTGTGAACCTCTCTATACTGTAAATAAAAAAAAGAAAAAAACCCTACATTCCAGAATTGGTTTCTGGGAATAAACCCAGAAAATGCAGAAATGACCCACCAAAGTGATTATTTTTTTGTATCATAGAAACTAAAGAAAAAAATTGGAATAAAATATCAATTTTATTGAAGAGGGTAGTGTTTTCTTTTTTTCCCCCCTTCTTAAATAAAATCTTAGAGCAACTGCTGCAGTTCTGCAAAGCACAGATTGAACCGTGTTTTTCCATCAGTAAATATCCATTCAGAGTTTCCAGACAGCTCAAGAGCAGCAGTTTATGGTTTGCACAATGCTCAAGTCAATAAAGGAATTTCACACCAACTCTACCTTCCATTCGTGGAAACCACAGTTGCTCTGGGGGCAAGCTCATCCCATGGGAACGGCTTTTCAGACTTTTCCTTAAGAGGTTTGTCACTAGAAAAAGGAAAATGCCAATGAAATATGACTTGACAGCACTTATATTGTATCATCCTAGAACAGTTTGCTAACATTTAGTTAGGAGGAGCACAAAATGGGGCTAACTCAATATATAGATTCACAGAATGGTTTGGGTTGGAAGGGACCTTAAAGCTCACCTAGTTCCAACCCCCCTGCCCTGGGCAGGGACACCTCCCACTAGACCAGGTTGCTCCAAGCCCCGTCCAACCTGGCCTTGAACACCTCCAGGGATGGGGCAGCCACAGCTGCTCTGGGCAACTTGGGCCAGGGTCTCACCACCCTCACAGGCAAGAATTTCTTCCTAAGATCTAACCTAAATCTTGCCTCTTCCAGTTTGAAGCCATTTCCCCTCGTCCTATCACTACGTGCCCTTGTAAAAAGTCCCTCTCCAGATTTCTTGTAGGCTCCTTTCAGATACTGGAAGGGGCTCTAAGGTCTCCCCGGAGCCTTCTCTTCTCCAGGCTGAACACCCCCAACTCTCTCAGCCTGTCCTCCCAGCAGAGGACAGGATATAAGGATATCAGGGTAGGAAGGGCCAACCTTCTGAGTGCAGTGGGCCTGGCAGTTCATGGGTTACTTGGAGAGATGTGTTGCTCCCTGCAGTGAGGTACTGCTCAGCCCTTTGCTCGGGTGAGCGTACGTACCATACAACAGTTGTTCTCTCTCTGCTCATGGGCCAGAAAGGCCTTCCTACAGGTCTACCAGCTGGACCCTACGCCCATCTTTCACTCTCCCAGACCTGTCAAGCTGTGCGTCTGTCTCTTTCCTTCCCTGCCAATTACTCTCTCTCCAGTTTTAGGTGGCTTAAGTAATGAGGCATCCTCTAATTTCTCTGGGAGACTGACTCACAATTAGGAGCAGCTATGTGACCCAAATGACCCCAAGCACAATGAGTGCATTGTAATCAGGCTGTCCCTGCGATGACATACAAGGATATATTTATGGGCCTCAGTTGAATGACCATGACAATAGCCCAGCCTCCACCTTTTCTCAAGCACTCTAGACTTTGCTTCAGCCTAAGGTATCAGTTTGGGAACATTTCTAGCTTTATCTTCACTGATGGAGGTGGAGGGTGAGTTGCAATTAACTGTATTTGCTACAGAAACTCATTTGATGAATCCAAGCCTTCTACAGCTGCTTAAGCACAACAGAGCGAAAGGTACAGCACCGGTACCCATGCCTTTAGGTTCCCAATCCGTTCCTTTTTTCTTAGGTTTTCCTCCGTATAACAGAGCTTTTTACACTTTCCCGTTGTTCAGCCAGCCCTTCAGACTTTTTACAGGGTGCAGAGGACCAGAACCAACGTTAGCAGGAGCCACCAGCAACTGAGGTTCAACACATTCCTTGTAGGCGGAAGAAGCTCCCCAGGGAACGGCAGTGGGAGGGCAATTGGAGCAGTAAAAAAAACACAACAACAAAATGCATGAAGTAGACTCTCTAGGGACTGAGCCAAAGAGGAGAATCCTTGAGGGAGGTGAAGGAAGAGTAGAGAAAACTGACGAGTTGCAGCCTAGCCAGCAGATGATGCTCTTGGAGAGCAGCCCAGGACCATGACTGGAGAGATCCCATCTGTTCAAGACCACTAGCAGGTATATGCTATTTCTGAGCAAAAAACAGGGTTATGCCTTATGTTCAGCAGCACAGATCAGCCTTTCTCAACTTCTTACCCGTCCCCACGCTGTGACACAGTTTCAGATGAGGATTTCCCATTAGGGGCTTGTCTGTTTTCACCATTTCTGCAAGCAAAACAGCAAGAACGATTAGGCAGGGAGATGAGGGGACACAATGTGAGACATAGGAACCGTACGGCAAGGTGCTTGCTGGAAGTGTGCTACGTACAGTGCAGGGATTGGTTTAAAATTAAAGCCTGATCGGTTTAGGAGATAGAAAGGTCTGCAGTTTTGGGGCTCATATTCTCATCAGAAAGAACTGAGTAATGTTCAAGCTGTGGGAGGCCCACAGCTTCCATCTGGGTATATTTCCTCGCAGATTGCTAATGCTTTTGTAAAGTGCTGCTTTCTTAGATTCCCTGTGCTATAGTATTTATTGTTCCATGACTGCGCTGTGTTCAGAACATTCATATGTATCTGGGAAAATACCAAGCAGAGCCAAACTCTCCAGTGCAGCACGCCCCTTGCTGTCCTTAGTGGAGCTCCAGGATGATGCAGGGCCAACAGACCTACCTGATTTCAGTAGAAGTGGAGAATCTCTCTGAAGTTTCACTCATGGATGTGGTTGTTTGGCTTTTACTGCCTGTTTCAGGGCTGCAAGAGAAGGCAAAGAAAAAAGCCGTCATTCCTGAACAAACCAGCTCCCCACTGCAGCTGGCCAGAATTTTTCTGCATTGAAGTGTTCCATAAAATGGAAAACAAACATCACTGTTTTCAATACATTCACTTACAAAGTTGTCTTATCAGAAGCAATTTCTAAATTAAAAACATTGGTATTGCCAGGAATATCTACCTTCTGCCAATGATATACAAAGAATAAAAATAACAGAACAAGGTCAGTAACCAAAGTGCTGTGGAAAACCATTTCAACATTTTTTATACTACAGTCATGAATTCGATCAAAGAGACAAAGTTGAAAGCGACTGAAAATTATTCCCCTATGCATATTTGGCAAGAAAGAGTTCAGCACGTTTGGGTTTTTTCTTTTCAGGTTTTGAGCACGTCTATCAGGATGTTGTCAGATCCTTGCAGGACATAGATTTCAGACATAAAATTTTTTTTAAAACAGCTGCCTGTATCTAAGAAAAGTCTCCCATGTATGAGGCTGACAAATTTGCTTCATTTCACCTCGCAGAGGGGTGTCCACAGAAATCTCTGACCTACGGCTACATGTAGGCTGATACAGCCACAAAAGATGTCCAAGACATCCTGGCTGTGCTGTAGCATTTACCTGGAGGGAGACACTGCTGTTGTCTTCGGCTCATTCCAGGAAGACCTAGTGGTGGTTTTCCTTAGCCCATTGGTACTGATAAAAAAACCCAAGTAACAAAGCATTAAAGACAGAAGATTTTTTTAGGTGGCTTCTCCTCTGGCGGGGACACATCCTGCTTTCCAGCCCACAGCTCTTGTCTCTGCTTCCTGGGCAGTGAGGCCAAACGCTGCTGTGCAAGGACTCACACACGCCGTTGTCCCTATGCACTGTTGCACTGATGTGACCCGTATCTGCCCTTCTGCTGAAATTAGAAATTGGCTTTTCCTATTTAACACAGCCGCAGCTTTTTCTATCCCCAGTGTTTGAGTGTGCACTAAAAATCAACTTCCCCAAATGTACAGATTAAAGCTCAGTGCATTCACAAATTGATTTCACTATGTGCACGTGTGTAATATGTGAGGAAAGGAGGGTAACTGCTTCCCAGCCCTGCCTCAAACCTGCACCACAATGGCACTAAATTGCTACCAAAATTCATGAGGCAGCTCCTTCATCCTGAAAATAAAGCATTTCAGGCTGAAAGGCCTCATCTATTGGACTCCCTGCTGGGCCCACTAAGGACCAGAGTGGCAGAGAAGCTAATAATGCTGCTGCCTGGCATCAAGCCATCCCTCAGAGCAGGAATAGAGAGCTGAATCCCAAATTAAATGAATCTGCTTGAAAACAGAGAAGGATTCTCCCTCCTAGGGCAAACATTTCCATTTCTGCCAAACATTTCCACATACTGGACTCACTCAGCCCCACACCACATGACCAGCATGGACAAGGGGGAAGGGTGTCACTGCTGCCCCTTGACACCAGAGACAGCCTGTCCCCAGGTCTCTCATAGCATAGCAAGAATGCTCCAGCCTGTCTGCCACAGCTCTGTACAGCTCTGCCTACACTTGGGCTTCAAAGTAGCCTGTGAAGGGGGCTGGGGGCTTGACATGAGGCTAACATTTCCTCCCATCAAAGCAAAGATCAATTTAAAGATAATGAACCTCTCAAACCTCTCCGGTCACACCTATCTGTAGTTATCACGGTAGAATAATTAAATCTAAAGTCTAACAAAAGCAGAGAGCTGGCTCAAGGGACTGGAAATAATGAGATATTGAGTATTGCATGTCTAGGCGATGGGGTCAGTTCACACAGCCAAGTTTGCTAGTAAAAGAAAATCATTACTATCTGATGGCTGCTTGATGGGTGGGTGAGCTCATCTCTACCTGCTCTGACTCCTCCTGTGAGTTGTCTTTCCAGAAGTGCCGCCAGGCTCGTTCCTGTGGCATACAAGCACCTTGTGAAGACAGGACTGACTGGGCTGTGGAGTGTGACCAGGCGAGGGGCTCGGTGGCAGGTTTACACCATACAGCTCACATTAGAGGTGGCCTGCAGTTACATGCAGTTTGTCACCCTCCACGGCTGTCAGTTGGGTACTTGATGACACTCTGGCCCTGTCCCCGTGCCTGCCCATTTGTTTCACCAAGTTAGCTGACCTCCCTTTTCATTTTGGATCTTTCCCTTTTTGCAAGAAAGGGGCAATCAGGATTTTCTGAGAAGTCTCTTTTGTAAAGCCTTCATCTCTAGTTGTGTTCAGATAGCTGCTGCCTTGCAGATAAATGCAGTTATCTGCAAAGACGGCAAATCAATGTGCCCTAAAATCAAAGACAGTCAACACACTGCTCCAGGATGAGGTAAATACCTGTTGTCATCTGGTGTAAACCTGCATGAACCAGACACAGTTGGACTCCTCCTCTGCTGTCCTTCCTCTTCTTCTATCTCAATTCTTTCATAAGGGAAAAAGAGACAGATATCACACTTTCCTATTCCCCACTGCTAGCTAATTGAGGCAGTTTATTATTGTTTTCCCTTTAGCTATGTTTTCCCTCTGTTTCCCCTAGAGGCAGATTTTTCCTGCGCCTCATGCTCCCTGTGCTCTGCTACTGACGAGCATCTCTTCTGGCTGAATGAAGTGAGATCTTCAGCCCAAATCAGTGGCGTTTTGCTGTCACACTTGCTTTACAAATAGCATCAGCTGAATGTTTAAATTCCAGAGAGCACCTTAGGCATCATTTCCCTATCATGCCAACTGCTTTAGAAGTTAAATGCCTAAAGCCTGAAGAGTATTCACCCTGCTGGTTGGAACCAGCCTTCCCTGGAAGAAGAAAGGCAGTGAACGAGTCTCTCCTTGTTTCGGGTTGCCCAGGACCCAAAGCATCATCAGTACTGTATTCTCAGTGTTTACAACACTGAGGGCTCTCAAAAGTCAGTGTGATTCAACCCAGAGAACCCCTTTAAGGCAAGTGTCCCTCCTCTGGGACCTGGGGATCTCCTATCCCAGCATTTAATGTCAGCCCTGGTACAGGGGCACAGACGTACAACCCCAGTAGTACTTCCAGAGGGTCAGTGACCTACCTCTTGGCGAACAAGGGTGGAAATTCTTGTGTTGGGCTGCTGTAAAGGAAACATAACAGCAACAGTTAGAGGTTGGAGGTAAAGACACACCTTGGGCAGGAGCAGCTCCCAGAGTCTCTGGCCCATAATTGACCTATATGGTGCAAGGCATTAAGGGGACATGTAACACCATTTGGGCAGAGCTGACAGTGACCGGGTGTGTTAAACCTGTGCAAATTACAGAGCAGAGGAAATAAAAATAGGAAGAGCCGCTAGTTATAACATGTGAAGTAAAGAAGCTTCCCCAAAGGGCCTTTTTAATTTTATACCTTCCTGATGGCTGGTTTTCTTCCCGCGTACAAACCTGCCTCCCTCCATACCACACGACACTCAGTGCAGCAGGGGAACTAGCAGCCAGTGCAAACACCCTTAACGTCCTTACAAATCCTATCCAAGCCCTTCTCTCAGTCCGGGCACAGTTGAGTGCTGCTGGCGCATCCTCTCCCTTCTTCCTCCCACACTAGCAACCTCCTGGTGCCTCATTGTGTCACCCTGAGTTATGTCAAGACGAAAAGGATTTATAGTGAAAGCAAGCTGCAAAAAAGTCACTATCATGGCTCCTGGGAGATCAGAGACCTTGGAAATCTGCTTTTTTTTTTTTTCCCCTCCCAGGAAAGAGATGGACAACAGAGCCTTGAACACCAGTAGCTCCCACACATCCTTCACATTCTTGTTACACATCCATACATTACTGTTAGGTTCTTTTTCCCCACAAAACTATTTTGAAGCTGCAACTAAGATCAGGATCTTGTAAATCTAGCTACTGTTCAAACACAATGCAAAAGCAGACTCTGTTGCAAAAAGCGGATCCGTATTGGATGCAGTTTATACTTGTCTGATTTTCCCCTTACGTCCAACAAAACTGGAGAGAGTGGTATTAAGAACTGAGTCTGAAAATTGAAGTTCTGATTGCAGGCCCCACGGAATTAGAGATTATAATGGTTTTCCTCTTCGTCAAATGTCATCCCTCTCAGTAAGGAATGCTTCCCAACACTCCTGGAGGATTTCCCCTATTCTGCAGAAACCTGCAGATATTCTTGGCACTTCTAGAGAGACAGCAGCTAAGTCTTCTCAACTCACTGGAAAGGTACCCATCACCTTCATACCATCTTGGGTCAGGCCACCATCCCTGTGAGACCACCTTCAACAGCCTCTTCCCTGTCTCCTGCCCCACACTTGCACGCTGAAGACTCACCCGTTGCTTTTCTTGGCAGCTGAGAGGACATAAGCACGTTCTCTGCTGGCAGTGCGTCTCAGGACACTGTTGGCCGCCTCTGTCCTGGAAGGGAGGGAAGGGGGTCACATTCTGCTCATGTTGTTAGTGGCTGCTGGGTGTAGCCTTCAAGAGGCAATAGGTGAACCAGCACTGGAAGCTTGTGCTAACCCTGACAGAGATCCCATGCTCTGGGGAGAAGAAATCCATCCAGAGCTAAGAGGAGTAACAAGGTCTTTTTCTTCAGTATCATTCATGCCGGGCCACAGCACTTTCACATGGATGTAAAGCATCAGGCAAAAAAAAAAAAAATATACTTTCTCTTCCAGGAGGGCAGAGGGAGTTCCCCTTTTCAAGACCTGGACTGTTGCAATATTGCATACCACGGGACAAAGAAACGGGATACAGGCTTTGTGGCTGACATGCGACATGGACTGCACATGTCTACGCAGACATCAGTACCACCAGAGGTACCAAGGGATAAGTGCAGATCTCTCAAATGACTTTTATTGGTTCATCCCCAGTGGGCAAATTACCAAGTTTTCATTTGTAGAAGTCTTGTATCTGAGGACAAGTATCTTCAGAAACTCGACTGAAAGCAACAAGAACGCTGCTGCATCAGATGCAGATCTACCACACAGACAAAACACACTCTGCTCCTCATGTGAGAATGAGAGACCCATCTGGGTCTGGACTTAAATGCAAGTCCCCAAGTGGTCCACACTCAAAGATGCAGACGTAGGCTGTGGGAGGTGGGCTCCTCCCTTTACTGCCAGGCTATCTGTAGGTCTCTATCTTTTTTTACATAGACACTACATGGCTGATGGATTCTACAACCCATTTCCAGCTGCCAAATTAATTGGGGTATGCTGTCAGGTTGAATCATGTCAGGCTTTTAATTATATTTTGTTGGGAGCACAGTCGCCTGTGGGTATAGATGCACTCTGTGTAGAAATATCTGCTTATTATTACTTTATTGCAGTCAGCCCTAATGGCTTAGCTGTAATCATCATCAAACTGACCCTCCTAGTAATCAACAGTTAAACTGAAGTAAGTCCACTTGTCACTGCCCCTGCAAGGAAAAGGTGGTTACCTGGAGGGCATACCTCTTTTTATGTTCATCTGGAGTAAAAGGCACATCCTCCTCATCCAAGTCCACTGATTTCTGCTTGACATTATATGGAGCTCTGAAATAGAAAGGGAAGGGGAGAGCCAGAGTGAGGGAATTGCCTCCGTAGACTGTGGCAGAGGCAGCACAAGCAAAACCCAAGGTAAATGCAAGGGTAGGGCCTGTGGAAATGGGTTCAGACCCTAGAAGTGGTGCACACAAGTGTGGAAGATACATTCATGCACTCGTCCCCATAGGATTTTGTTTTCTTAGTATAGGGGCTAAGCCTAGAGGCTGGTTCATGATAAATGCTCAGCTGCATTTCAGATTAGAGCCACAGTCTTTGACGTGAAAAGCTGTTTAGGAGATGTCAGCAGAGCTGTTTTGCCACAAGGCCCCTCCTTTCTCCTGGTTTCAGAAAGGCCAGCAATGCTGCAAACCAAGTTCCCAGGCTGCATCCTCCAGTTTCTGCCCTAATTACCACCAAGTGATAAAATTCACGCCATACAAAGGCCATTACCAGTTTAAGCAATACCTTATGGCCCACGCAGGCCTGGAGGTAGCACCAGAAACTGCTTCAGTTTCTAGTGAAAGCTCTGTGGCACTCAGCTGATGAAGCCATGCCTGGCCAGGCATCCATGTGGAGGTGGCTTCATCACTGAGGCTCAGGTGCTGCTGAGCCTGCGCATGGACAGAAAGTGCTGCTCCCCTTTGCACACTCACAGTTTCTTGTAATCCTCAGTGGTCATCCTGTAGCCAGAGGAAGAACGGCACAGGCTGTGTCCCTTCGCGACAGAGCTGCAGATGGCACAAATCATATCTGTTATCTCCTGAGCTCTCACCCTTCACCACCTTGAACTAGGATTTGAGGTCTACTTTGCTTCCACAGTGCTTTGCCACTGTGAGTTGTCAGAGCCTGTATGGGCATACCCCTCTGTGGGACGGTTCTATTCCATCCCAGAATCAGCCAGTGAGAAGGAAGAAGACACCTTGTGGCATCATCCTTCCCCCTAGATGAATCGAAACAGGAGGAAATATGGCATTTCAAAAGATTTCATAGAATCATAGAATGGTTTGGGTTGGAAGAGACCCTAAAGATCATCTAGTTCCAACCCCGCTGCCATGGGCAGGGACACCTCCCACCAGACCAGGTTGCTCCAAGCCCCGTCCAACCTGGCCTTGAACACCTCCAGGGATGGGGCAGCCACAGCTTCTCTGGGCAACCTGGGCCAGGGTCTCACCACCCTCACAGTCAAGAATTTCTTCCTAATATCTAATCTAAATGTCCCCTCTTTCAGTTTAAAACCATTCCCCCTCATCCTATCACTCCATTCTCTGATAAGGAGTCCCTCTCCACCTTTCCTGAGGTGCAACAAAGCATCTGCTTAGATCAGAGCCATGCTTACGTCTTACTTAGTAGAATCAAATGTAAGTGCCTCTCACAAGACAGGTTTCAAAAAAGCCAAACCCCACATTAAAAACATCAAAATGAAGTGTTACAGCTTGGCAAGAATCCACTGTGATTTGTCCCCCACTCAAAACTATTTGCCAAATTAAACCCAAATCCATGAGTACTTTCACAGCCAACTGCCATCCCATGCTCTGGTGAATTTGATGCCTCATCTTTTTCCCACGTCTGCTGAGCAGAGCATAGGAAAAAGACAGCCACATCTTCCAGCATTTAGTAGGGATTTAGTGGAGCTCAGTGGAAGCCCACAAGGACCTGTCAAAGTAAAAGGATGACTAGAAATACACACAATCTTTAAAAGCTTGTGTTCATGAAGAAGAGGAAGACGCACACATACCTTTTCTGTGCTTCATTAGAAGATGAAGAATCTGGCACAGAAGAGGTCTTATCTATGGTTTTTGTGAACACTCCTCTGGGGAGAAAAGAGGTATGTTAAATTTTTTGCAGGACAGAGTTTGGAACAAAAACTAAGAGACTTGCAGCCACTCTTTGGCCTAACAGTGTCTGTGTGTCCTGGCGGGAGGGAAGGTGCTGGCTCAGGACACCGAGAATTAGAAGCTGCTTCCTTGAAAGAGTCATCCTGAGAACAGTCCCATCTTCCTACTCCCTGGCCTTAGACAACACAGTAAAATCAGCTCGCACACAGGCTCCGGTATGGTATCATGGGGCTTGCCAACCTGTTTAGGATTATGGGAGCATCAGAGTCTCTGTGAGCAACAGCCCATGTGTCAGAGGAAGCTGAAGCACACAAGCCCCATCACTGGTGCTGTGCTGATCACAAGGATGGTGGAACATTTTCATAGCACGATCACCCTTCCATGTGCGATCATTGTAGCATACAGAGGAGAGCTGATTTTCTGTTACCATCACCATCAAACTACCTGTTAAACAAAATACTCAGGACTGTCTCTTCACCAAGGTACTCCCTGAGCATTGTAACGTTCCTAGCTAATAGGAGAACCCAAGAGCTAGTGGTATTTTTCATGCTTGTTGCTCCTGATCTAGTTCTCCTTCCCCTACAGCCCAAATATATGCCCCTCTATACCAACCTGATGAGGTAACCGGATTGAGGCTTGGAGGCAGAAGACCTGTGCAAAGAACAGACATTAGTGAATTAAGAAACATGGGGAAAAACAAGAGCAGCAGCACCGGTATTAAAGGGAAATGTCCACGTGGCCGTCAAGCCAAAAATCTAGCTAACTGGGCCTTGAGAGATACCTCAGCTGCTGCACCAAAATTAACCTTGGAAGGATTCTTTAAAAATGAATAATCATCAGAACAAGGTCTATAAAAGATTTTTATAAGAAAAGTGAATTTTAGAGTTAGCCAATTAAAATTAGCCATGCTGACAGTGTCTTCTGGCTCAAAATTAAGTCCACAGATTGATGGCACAGAGGGGGGAAATTAGATATGGTAGAGATCCTGGTTGTTTTATCACAGGAAGACATCTTCACACTAACTTCTCTGAGGGTCCATTCTCAGGAAGGGAGCGCGGCATAGCTCCCCTGGAGGGAAAGGAAAGGGATACCATCAGGTGGGAATCTAGCCCCTTGCACCAGGGCAGGAGGAAGTATCCCTGGGACCTGCTTCAAGCTGTCTTGGAGACCTCTTCCTGAGAGCAAGGTGGGGACCAGGATGGACCTGGTTCCCATCAGATGAGCTCAGACAGGCTCCCTTCACCCCCGCTCAGATACCACCCCCTCCTTTCCAGTCTGTCCAAGTGCTCTTAGGCCCACAAGATAATTCAGTAAGAAAGCTCAGTAGGTCTCTGGTCTAACCTCCTGCTCCAAGCAGGGTCAGCCATCAGGTCAGAGCTTAGCAGGAAGGCAGGTTTACACTGCCCATCGCTACGTGTTTGAGGCGGCTGCCAAGCTCAAATTTATCCAGTTGCCTTCACACGCACAGAAATGCAAACTCACTGCAGGCTTAGCCTAGATCTGGAGCTCTCCGGATGGGATGAGCTGGAGGACGATGAGTGCTGAGTACAGCCCCAAGCTCTTGTTTCTGCAGTGTCCTCAGAGCAGGCAACAGCAGGGTGTAGCTCATCTCAGCCCCATTGCCTAGCTGTTCCCTGAGCACTCAGCTTTGAATGAGAGCTGCAGGGAAGCCGAGTTGTCCAGCTTGGCGTTTGAATGCCTATCCTCACTTTGAAGTATAAACAGATCCTGAGTGTCCTGGACTCCCTGTCACTCACCTTCTGTCAACTTCAGGCCCTCACACAATTGTGCAAAGATGCCCCTTCAGATGCCACATTTCCAATGTCACAAATGTCCCTGGTTTTATTTATCCTGTGCCTGATGAAGCATTACGCTGCAGAGGGAGGCAGAAAGAGGTAGGGCACGGCAGGGAAACCATCCTATCTAATTGCAACAAGAAGTGACAAGAGCTGGCCCAGAAAAAGGGGGAGGGCAATGCTCCCCCAGCAGTGGCACTGCAGCTAGCAAAGAGCTCTCACATATGACTAAGCCCTTTCCAACAGTTTTATATTTTAGGACACTAGTCCTACAAGCTCCTGGTTCCTGAAGAGCCCTCGTGCTCTTGCCCTGAACAAATTGAGCTCCCACACAGGGCCTCGCTTGTTCTGAGGAACCCCCAGGCTTAGAGGAGCTAAGTCTTGTGGGATCTTGTGGGATTATGGGCTTGAAGGCATCCATTCATCTGCATTAAAGACATCAATCCATCCATTCATCCTTCTGGACTTTGCAGAGATAAGCCATGCTCTCTACGAGGTGACAGTTTGTAAGACATTATACCGAACGATGCAGGCTCTCCTCAAGGACAGCATTTTTCAACACAATCACAGCAGTGAGCGGGTATGAGGAGGTGAAGAAAGAGCAGACATATGTGAAGAACCAGTGAAAGCACGCACCGACCCCATGAGATAACACAGAAGGGAAGCAACAGGATGGGCCCCCAAAATTACCTGTCGTTCTGGGGAGCAATAGGTGTTGAGGCTGGAGACTCCCCACCAGCCCGTCCAGACCTGAGTAAAGAGAAAACACAATGACATAATTAACTTCTGATCTTGCTAAGCTGCCTTGCTGAACATAGCAGTGATGTTTTCATGGAGAGTTGCTAAGAGAAGACCGATTTGGGCTTGGTTTTGTTTCTACTTAAAGAGAAGCTGGTGCAGATTGTGGTGTTCCCAGGTACAGGGGTGGCTGTGTGACACAGCCCTGCGAGCTGCAGGGGGAGATGCAGACCTGGCTGTTTTATCACTTAAACTCCCTCCCATCAAGGTCTGCCCTTTCATTTGTTTCTCCGGAGATGGTGAAACACAATCTGGCTTCAAAAAATCTTTGGAGTTGTCCCAAGACTTCAAATCTGCCTGTGCTGCTGGATTCCTGGCTCCCAGGAAAGGCCATTTCTCAGAGGT
Organism: Burhinus oedicnemus; assembly: GCA_008921705.1. NCBI lineage: Eukaryota > Metazoa > Chordata > Aves > Charadriiformes > Burhinidae > Burhinus > Burhinus oedicnemus. The sequence continues at coordinate 338,839 of VFFE01007901.1, read as the reverse complement.
TTTCCCCAGCCTGCATTTATCAAAATTAAACAGGAGCACTGCTTCCCTTTGGCGGTGTTATTTCCTGGCATCATGGGGATCCCAAAACATGCTAGTGCCACATATGCTTCTTCTGCAGGCTGGAGAACAGAGTACTCATGGGAGGCTGATGAGGGAAAGGGAAGAGGGAAGAGGAGCGTTCCTCGGTGGCCACACTTACAGCGGGCTGCTCTTCTTCTCATCCTCAGAGTCCGAGTTATGGTGGTGGATCCAGCTCTTATCTCCTTTCAGGGTGGTGCGAACTTTCATTTGCTTAATGATTCTCCTGCGGTCTTCATCCGTAGGTGGAATGGCACGTCCTAAGAGAGGCAGAGGGAAGGGAAGGAGAGAGAAGTGTTGCTGAGAAAGGGCAAGAATTCCCGGTGTCAGCAGGTGAGCCGGGGTAAATCTCAGAGAGCAGGGAGCATGGGTCTCCCTTCAGTCAGGGATTCAAACACTGAATGAGTCTTTTCCCACTTCTGATGGAAGACGGAAACAGGCGGTCATCCTGACTTCAGGATCAATTTACCCGGATGCATCACCTCCTCTACAGAGATTCATACAGTTTTTACTCTCCTTTCAGAGGACTGTTGAACATTAATGAGTCATTTTCTCTCAGGAAGACCAAAGACATTCAGTGGGTGGTCTAATCACATATTTGCAGAGCAGTGAGTTTCCTCTGGCATTTCCCATCACATCAGCTCTAGCATAAGGCTTTTTTGGTTTGTGGGAGAGGATGATACGTCTGGAGCATGAAACTGAGCCAAGAGCTGGGAGTTAGAGGTAAGCCATAAAACGCAAACACCCATCTGTCAGCTTTCTCTGGTGGCCTGTCAGAGTTGAAGAAGACACATCCTTTGGTTCCTCATTTCTACATTTTTCATTTCAAAGTTCAGTTTCAAAAACATATTCTCAAACCATGTCTCCCAGTGTGGTTCTGGCCCAAATCTGGAAACATCCTGTCCTGTATGGTCTCTCTTTTGCTGTCCAACAGCAACTCTGCCACCACCCTCGTTCTGCTCCTTGTCTCTGTTCAGGCAATGAACCACAACCACATTCTCTGGTTGAGAAAGCCAACAATGGCAATTAAAACATAAAATCAAAATGTAGGAAATTGCAGGAGGTCATGGATTAGGAGTTGCTAAATCCTCCCAGTGGGAAGAAGATTGGGTGAAAAAAGCACAGGTTAATGGGGAGGAGTATTAAAGCCAAAGATATTGGGAGCAGGCAGGGAAGGACACGGGAGGCTGGGGAAGGGGGAACAGTCTCTCACGAGGGAAAGAAACGTGCAAGTGAAGGGTTTCAGTCACCCTTGAGTGCCAAAGTCCTGCGGGACCAAATTGATTGCAGATGGATATTATTTAAAAAGAAAAAAAAAAAAAAAGGCATCCAGCATTTTATTCTGAGGGAAATAGCTGTTTTCCCATGAGGAAATTGTAAGATGAAAACCAGATAAGGAAATCTCCTTTTCTATGTATTTCTGACTATCTTCCATCTTTTGCCATTTTGGAAATGACTGGTAAAGGCTGAAAACGTGAAGCTTGCTCTCCTCGTCGCACTTGGACCAATACAGCTCAGGGGTTTAGAGATACCAACGAGTTAGTGCAGCTTTACTACTTCTTATCATCGAAGCCAAGGAATCTGCCTGCCTGCACAGCCTTAGCCTGTGGCAAACATGAAATAATTCAATTTAGCTACCAGGAAAGGAGGGTCAGCTAAGTCTCTATATCTTGTGCTCATGATGGGCTAGAAGGCTGCCCCAAAATAGTTATCACTAATCAATTTACTGTATGTCAGCCGCTTAACCTCTGATGCACGGTCATGTGCTTCAAGTGTATGTTATGTATTAAGGGTAGAATTTTTTATTTTTTTTTTAAACTGATCACATTGGATCGTCTTTAAGGAAAACAGCTATAGCAATGAAGAGAATGTCCTTCCTCTTGTGAAATTAGCAGTAGCAGTTAAAAGGCACAGTTGTGCAGGTCCACAGCTATGTCAGGGTACAGTTTAGGGACCAGCAGTAACACTCTTTATGGGGAGCACCTGGAAGGGAAGGGCTGCTTTTCTTAGCACTGAAATTGAAAATTAAATCTATTGCCTAATGCTGTGGTTTAGGCTGGGCTGGCCACTAAACGAAATGAATAAGGCATTTCCACTCTTCTCCACATTACTTTTTCAGGTTACCTACAAATTTGGAAGCATCATCCCATCTATTCACATCTAAAGGTCCTGCGAGCATCTGTTGCTTAAAAATTAAATCTCAGAGTCTGCCACAGAATTCTACAGCTTGGGCATGTTCCTGGGACAACTCAGAGCAACTTGTAGCCCCAGTATGATTTTTTTCACACTCTTTTGATAATAAGACATTATTAGGAGTTTATTAATAATAAAGGCAGTCGTCTCATTACTGTCTGGATGTTGCACACTGCACAAGGGTGGTCTCCAGCCCAACAGACTTTGGGTTTTATGTCTAGAAGAGACAACAAGAGGGTCTGGGTAGACAGAGATATAGGGAAGTCATCCTGGTCAGTTGCTGCACTGGCTGCTAATTGCTGCTGTATTTTCAGAAGACATTTCAAAGCTAGAGAATTTTAAGGAAGGTCTTGAAAAGAGTATAATATGGCAATTTATTAGTCTTTTGCTCATGTCAAAACCTCAGCTAGGCTATAAGCTCTCCAGCTCTCTATACCTTCATAGATACTGAAATTATAGCCAAATGCTCGTAATTTTGGAACCGCAGGGCGGAGCAGGTCCCAAACAAGGAAGAGGTGTCCTCTGCCCTTGGACACAGTGCACTGGGGGAGTTGCGCGGAGACGTTACAGCAGATGCAACTGAGCAAAGAAGGCAAAGGAAAGCCGTGACAGTAGACAGATCCCCAGGAGCTTGGGATGGGGAAAGGAATTACCTTTACTGACACCCAGGGACAGCATGGTTCTCAGAAGCGCCTTCCCCTTCAGTTACTGTTTGAAGACAAGCCCCTGGAAGAAATGAAAAAGGGAAAAAGCAGATTAGTAGTTCTGATATAAAAAACTTTGAAGTTATGTGGAAGGGAGAGCATCACAACAGCCACGGAGCCTGGAGGATGGGGAGACTGTGACATATATACTAGAGTTGTCATTTCTCCCCATGCCATGTACCTTCAGCATCAAGGATAGGAAAAATCAAATGGGTGTGTTCTCCACACCAGTAAGTCTTCAGATTGGCCATGACAGATGCATCCTTCCAGGTCTGGGAGGAAAGCGGTGGAGGAGACCCTTGCAAAAGGGCCCAGAGCCACTCAGGTGGCTTCTGGAGTCTATAGAACTCAGAGCAGCTGAGGCTGCTTGGGTGAACCTTGGTATTTTTGTCAAGGAGTACAAGATAAGGGCTCTTGACAAATTTCAGTTGACAGAGATATCTGTTATTCCCCCAGGATACAGCAGAGAGAACATCTTCCTGCCTGTCTCAGAAGCAAGAGTTAGTTCTTCTGATGGCAGCTGTGCCCCTCCTTCAAATGACCACAGTAAAGCAGCAAGGAGAAACTCCTGGAGGTACCACCTCGGAGATTGGGAATTTGCTGAGCACTGATTGTTAGTGCTGTAGTTGAATCAAAAACAACCACAAACTGAAAGTCAGGAAAAAATAAATAAATTGGTTGTTTCAGATTCTGCCAAGACAATTTTTTTGTTTTTCAATTTGTAACCAAACGAACAAACAAAAGAAAGCAAAACCCCTCATAACGGACCCACTGTTTTGAGATTAGTAGAACCCAGGTTAATTCAGCACCTGATTACATGTTTATCAGAAACGTTTCTTTTCTCTTTGCACTCTCTGAAGTTTTTCATGTAAGCTGTGGGATGAGCCCTTATTTCAGAGGAGAAAATCAAGGGCAACTTCCAGCTTTTACAACCCTCCGTTCTTTCCTTGCCAAAACTATCTGCTGAACCTGGATTCTTAAGTGACTATGCTATTCGTTAATGAAAAGGCCCAACCCTATTCGGGAGTCTGAATCTAAAATTAGGTTGTTATTATCTGCTGGTGGGCTTGTCCCTGCAATATTGCTGTGAAGCCACACGCCCATAAGGAATGCCGAGCGCTGATCTCATAGCATTGCTCCTTGGCAAAGTCTACTTCTTTGGCTTGTCTCAGCCAAAGATCTACCTGCTGCACATCCACTCCTCATCCAGTTTGCACTGAGATCGCGAACAAGCCCTCTGCTTGTACCCCAAGGCTCCCTCTCCCTTTCACAAACACTCCCAAACATTAATTCAGCTTTCACCAGGAACAGACAGCCCACCTCTTTTCTTATCCTTCCCAGATCCCCCTTCCCACACAAATTTAATTGACCCTGCTATTTAGGGAGAAATGGAAACTGTAGCATTGTCCGAGATATCCATGAAAAGCCTCTAAATACTTGGGTATCTTTATACTAAAGGTGGGAGAAATGGCTGCAGCCTGCAGGAGCACGGCTGACAGACCTGTAATCTGGCAACTTTGGGTTAAAAAGAAATCACAGCATCTTGGACCTGCACATCGAGAAGCCACGCAGCTTCATTACCTACAGTATACGAGAGAGGCGCATTCAGACCACAGCCACCTTGCTAACTGCAATTCAGAGGTGCATTTGATGCTGTCTTCTACTTGTCAAATTCTTTCCTATTCCCGGACAAAATAAAGCTGAAGCAAGTGGAGGATGAGAAGCAGTGGAAAAGAACTATCTCAAGGGTTTCATATGGCCCTGGTCCAGGGCAAATCAGGGGCAGAAGTAGGTATAAGGTACATACTGTCACATAATGGAGGTGTTTGGAAGCTGGAGAGCTGTTACCTGTCTAGCAGCGTAACTGAGAAGTGATTAGCCCCCCAGCATAGATCTTTTAAAGGAATAAGCAGAGGTTTAGGAGCGTGTAGGAAAGATTCTCGGGAAGGTCTGGAGCGAGGGCTGGAGCTCATGGAGGCATAGGACTGAACTCTGGTCACGCGCTGCAGCTCCGCCTGGCACGTACTGCAGGCATCGTTTGCCAGCCCTGCAAGAAAAGACGTCTCCGTTTATTGCTTAAACAGAAACTTCGCTTCTTACTCACATGATTCCCCTAACAAATACACCCAAAAGGAAGGGACGCCACGAAGGGTGGCACTCAGCATGTGTATAAAAACGTGCCAGAACCTACACATTGGCCAAGCCTTTTCCTCTGGCGCTGCCTTCCCTCTTCTGGCTCGCACCATGCTGGGAGGGACCGCAGCAAACACTGTCGTACTCCACTGATATTTCTGGCTTGACAAACAGGCGCTGGAACACGTTGGTGGTGCTCACTGGGCTTGGCTTTGGGGGACTGGCAAATGTTTTCCGCCAGCCTGCTTTTTCCAGCTATGAATCATGCGACGGCGGCAGCAGCAGCCCAGCCGTTCCAGGTCAGGCCCGCTGCAGGTCTGGGTGGTGGTACCTGCACGGTGTGACCCATCGGGATGTCTCTACTGCTCAACTGGCAGAAACCGCTGGGGCTTAGAGCCGGCTGTCCTCCTACCCCACACTATAACAAAGAAGCCCAGAATGAAGCTTTCAGCAAATCTTCTCAGAGGTGCAGAGGGGTGCAAATGTCCTTCTGTGATGGATGGAGTCAGCTTTTTCCTTCTTTATAGCATAGTTTTCTCTCTTTCATTAATGAAGGCTATCAAGTGGGTATTTTTACCTTTCACCTGAGGATCAAGGCAATACAGCCTAAGCAAGATCACCAGAAGCTGAGTGGGTTCAGTGTCATGGTTTGGGCCTCAAACCAGGACATTTCAGCAATAAAAGAGCAATTCAAGTACCCTATTTCTTGCTGATATTTTTTAATCACCTGCTGTAGGTTCCTGTTGGACATAGGATACTGGGCTTGGTAGTTTTGGGCTGATCTTATACGTGCTTGGTGCCTGCTCAGTGACTAGAACATTAAAAGACAAATCAACCCAGGTTATACCATGAATCCCGCCGTTAGAGTAACTCAGCATTTCTCAGATGAGAAACAAAAAGCTCATTTTCTTGTTTCAATGCTAGCTGGCAGCGAACCTGGCAGATAAACTGACATCTATCGATGCCAAGATGGTAGCTGTAATGAAGAAACAAGAACAAGAGAGATACATGGGGCCCACTAACCCAAACCAAAGAAAGACAGATCAGCAAACTAGTATCCGGGAAAACGTTCACATCTTCCTCATAGCTGTGTTTGTCCATGTTTTGATATTGCAGCAGTTGGTGGTTAGGAGATGGAACAGTAGACATAGCTTCTCGGGCTGCAACAGCCTGCAATGGGACCACATCCCAGTCCATCTGCTCAAACTGTGCTGCTGTGCAGAGAGAAGCACAGGATTTATGGGGCCAGAGAGAATTAGGAAGAAGGTGTCTGGCTCTAGAGCACTGATACAACGCTCCTGGGAAAGAAAGTGCTTCTCTCTGCTCCAAGGACGGCTTAGAAATTGAAACAGCTTCCTCTCTTCGGCAAAATTTGAGTTTAGGCTTCAACAGGTGCTATAGGACCTCAGAACATGTTTCAAAGCATTTTTGCCTTTATATTCAAATTTTTGTGAGTCTCCAGTGCAGTGAATCTCAGACCTCAGTTCTAGATTTGGAGGGGGTGTCTTCAGCTGTTAACACTTGGCTGCTATTATACCCATGAAGGTCGTGACAAGACAACATGGAGCACTTCCGAAATCTTCCTTGCCAAAATGTTGCTAGGGAATGTGTTTCTTCAAAAACATGCTTTTGTGCTACTGTAACCTCCACGCGTGATGTTAAGTTACAAGTGTTTTTGTTGGTATAGCTTATTTGGAAATTATTAGCTACAGCCATAGGAATCTCCTCCATTGGTACAGAAACAAACACACTTGCCTAGTGCTGGAACAGACTGTAGCTGACCCCAAGAGCTCTACTTCCCACCTGGAGAACAAGGACATTATCTGCCACTTGAATGAAACTTGGAGATCTGAACTCAGCAGGTAAGGGGAAAACATTGATACTCAAAAAACTTCATGTGGTCTGCAGGTCCTCAGCTCTGAGCAGCTCCAGACTTTACAGGAGACAAATGCTTTTTCTCCGAGTGGGTGATAAGTGGGACTTATCCCAGGTTTCACTGGACTGGGTAGTATTGCTGCAGGTTTTAGGATCCAAAAGCAGCGTTCCACCTTGTGAGAGTCATTTAGAAGCCGGGAGCATGGCCCATGAGTTTGGAAGCAAAGAAAAAACTCTCTTCTGGCAGTGCTGAGGGATATCTGTGAATCTCTGGCGCTCACTGTGAGCATAGTCTCCAGCTATACACCACTGTAGCTATTTTTTCAGGACAGATTCTCAAAAAAGCCCCAGAAGAAACCCTTTCCTCTATGCAAGATGCCAGAGACAAGTTGTTCCCTGGCTTCCTCTTGCCAGCACAACTCAAACAATAGCCCAGCACCTGGCACTTGTGGCGAAATGGGAGATAAAAGGGAAGAACACAGTTCAGATGACTCGCCATGGCCCAAAACCGATGCTTCAGGACAGGAAACATGGCAACGCATCCCTCTGTATTTCGGGCACTCCAAGTTCGCATGTCTACAGCATGCTATTGCTGACAGAGAGCATCCTGCATGCGCAGGAGCTTCCAGACCTGTAGTACCACAGAAATGCACGTAGCACTGGAGAGGAGCAGGATGGCAAACAACTCACTTCCTCTTTTACTGGTACGCAAAGGCGGTCGTCCCCTGAGAACCCCTGGGACCCTTGTCTCCATTCACCAACGAGAAGGTCTCAGATTTTGAGGCACTGGATGAAAGACAAGCAGGTACAGCTGAAGAGTTTGTAGCCTTTCCTACTCCTGTCCCCCATACAGCCCCCAACCATCTCCGTCCTTCGTTGTCCCACGGCCTTCTCTCCATCTCTCCACCACTGCAGAATCCCATTTTCTCTTTTTTTTTTTTTTTCCTTTTTAAACGCTATCCACAGTGACTTCCCCAGCTCTGTAATCAACTGTTTCCAAACACACAGCAGCAAACTCTCATCACCGTGCTTACAAAATGCAGAGGTCTCCACCTCATGTAGACCAAAACCTCTTCTGACTCAAACTAGATCCATCCCTTCCCTCTTGCCTTATATTAGAAAATAAGCTCTGCTGGGCTAGACACACCTTTGTCCTCTGTTTAGTCGTTACCTAATACAAAATGCTTCTGCTCTGTGACTAGCAACATTTCTATTATAAAAAGGACATACAGTAAGACACCAAGTCACTCTGCTTTAGATACCGGAGCTGTTCAGGAATACATATTTTTTCCCAGACATTCACTACAAGTATAAAATCTGAGGCAAAAAAAATCCATTTAAATAAAAATCCCTGTTCCCTCCCTGTTTATAAAGAAGGTTTTCCTTCAGAAGTCCAGTGGGAGCCCTTCGGAGACAACTGCCTCCTATGAAGTGTCTGCACACCACCAGTGCAATAGGCCCTTGATCCTAATTGGCACCCTTGGGTGTCATCGTTATGTAAATGAGCAATAATTCTTCTTCACTTCCTGATCCAAACAGTTATTGCAGGCTCTGTGGCACCGTTAAGCATTGCCCAGCTTACTCCAAAATGGCTGCACTTTGAAGGATGATTCCCTTAACACACTTTCCCTGGACAACCTCACAGAGCTGCCTTGGGCTCAGTGTTTGCAAAGTGCCCTGGGATCCTGAAATAAATACGAGATCGGCTTGCAAAACATCAGCGCTGAGAGGCGATTCCCCCCTCTGCAAACAGTCACAGAGAGTACGGAGTCGCATCTGGCCGCAGACAGCCGTCCGTTTATTATTTCCTTTGCTGCCGAGCAGACTGTAGACCTGTGCCACGGGACTTCCCGTTCAGGTCTGTGCTCCTGCCATGCCCTGACGTCCTACTGAAACAAAGCCAGTGTAGGCACTGTATTTCTTCCCAGTTATATACTGATTTCCATGTGGAGAGAGAGAGTCCTGGCACTGGGGCTTACAGGAAGCCGTGCTGTACACCAGTAGGTCTTTTACCCGGGCAGTAAGAGATGGGACCGATGTGAACTTGTGAGCATGACCTGCTTGAGAGACCTCGAACAAGCAATAAACCCCCACCCGTGACTGACCGTAGTGCCTAAACCTGCCTGTTGGAGTGACTCCTTCCTCAGCAGGGACAGCTGGGCACGGCTACAGGCACTGCTTCAGCCACAGGTCCGTCCATGCACGACCTACCTGTCAGACACAAAGTCTAGGGAAAATTTCTACTGTCAAACACAAAGTCTAGGGAAAATTTCTAGGTAGCATGAGGGACAGAATTCACTTCCTCCTGCACCTTCCTACAGACTTCTCCTGAGCTAAAATAATTTCGATTTTGTCTGTTTTAAAAAGTCTGTGACTCACAGAGCCACCTGTACTGTCCATGCAGAGCACAACAGGGTGCAAAGTCAAACACCACCTACCTTCAAAACAGGAGTTTTGTTCACGGGAGCGTCTGTGGGTTACACACACCGCAGCCCATGCACTGCACAGACACCCCCCCAACAGACACGCTGAATCCTTTCTGTGGCTTAATCTGCAGTTAGGCAGAAATACGTTGTACTTTTTCTGTTCTACAGACTTCCTTTTCCCTCGGAGCCAGGAGAGACCCCGCACACGGGTATTTCTGCACACGCAGCTCTGAATGGATGTTTCAAACGGTACACAGCACTGGGACTTGTGTTCTTCCCACAAGTGTTAAGAATAATATTTGGAGAGTGTTTTGTTTTTGTTGTTTTTTCTCCAAAAGTAAATATTTTTTTAAGAAAAAAAAAAAAAAGACTGGTAAATATGTGCCAGTTTCACCACACTTTTTACCTTAAAACAAAATGAAGATGTAAGTGCTCTGTTTGCAGAAGCACAGGGCTCTGTGAGAAACTCCTTAGCTGGGAACAGTAAGAGAAACCAGGGGAATCCCTAAAAGCTGTCACAGTAAGCCCCAATCCCAGGGATGCCGGACACAGGGGTTATTAACCCCTCTGGCCGTGAGGAACAAACCCCAAACCTGGTGAGCAAACGCACCTAACTGCAAAAGACCCCTCGTGGGCTGAATCAAACCAGCTCCTGAATTTCTGAAGAAACAGCTTCACAAAAGCCCGTCTGCGCAACAAGGTTTAACGGGAGGTAACAGAATCAGAGTGATTCTGGCCCAACAGAATCAGAGTGATTCTGTTTCCCAGGATAAATGCCTACAGGAGTTTTCACCTTCTGATCCTTAAAACCCCCAGGGTCCCGTGGACAGTGTAGGACAACAAGCCCGTACTGAAAGGCTACAGCCAGGACGTTTAGTCCCCGAGGAGTGAAGGTGTATCCATAGGAAATTCTACAGACTGGAAAAAGCCGGGGAAAAAAAACGATGACCCACAGCTCTCTAATGAAGGGAAAAGCCCTGAGCCCTTCACGGAGCGACTGGGAGCCTGTTACGTAGAGGCAGCACCACTGCTACAAGAGGGGTTAAACTCCTGACCGCCTTAGCTTGAGGAAAGGAAAACCAAGTCCCCAGGTGCCATCTGAGTCTACTTAATGAAGAGGATAAAAGAAGAGGCCCAACACGCTACCCTGTGCCGCACGCAGCCCCAAGGAAACACCTGCCCCTTTGTTGAGAGGCGCTGACGTGGCCGGCGTCAGCAAGCGCAGCCGGTGGCATCGCCCGTCTCGGCTCCCAGCGCGGGTTCGTGTCCCGCACAAAGGCGATCTCGAATCATGTCCCGCTGCTGGCACGTAGGGAGGGGGCATTCAGCTCCCCTCTCCGCAATCTGCTTTGTCAATCTAGCCATGCCGTGTTAAGAGGGGTGGGAAATCAGCGGGTTATGGGCTTACTCGTTTCTCAGGCGTCGTTAGGAATGGGCAAAAGATGGAGGATTTCTCGCTCGCTGAGCGTTTCCAGCATAGAAGAAGGCTGTCTGGTTTGACATGAGAACACAGCTTTCAGCAAACGGAAAAATTCAGGCTAGATCATGACAAATCGGCTAAAGGATTTAGTTACATGGTATGCCGCTATATATGTTTTAAACGAAATTAAATGAAAATTGAGGGGAAAAAACCCACATTGTTTCAAAACATTAAATGAAAATGTTTCATTACAAAAGGCTTAAGTCAGCCTTTTGTTTCAGGTTTTAACTTCTTTTTTCTTGGGAACAAAAACTTAATGAAACTTGCATGTATTTTTGAAAGGGTTCAGTGTTGCTAATTCTGAAAAAAAAAAAAAA
>VFFE01007901.1:297664-327613 GCA_008921705.1 Burhinus oedicnemus | reverse complement strand
GAGAGGCTCCTGCTTATCCTTATTGCCATCACAGCCAAGGGCAGCCAACTTTGGTATTCGCCCCGTTGGAGGGTGGGAAGCGGAAAAGCGTAGAGGGGTCACCCCTGCGGGGAGGAGCGGACAGGAGAGGTGACCCAAACCTGACCAGCAGGGTGTTCCATCCCATCTGCATCGTGCTCAGTACAAAAGCTGAGGGATCAAAGGGTCAGGGCTCTTTCTTCATTGGCCGGCGTCCGAGGAGGACTCTGTCTGTTTGTCTGCCTTTGATCTCGATCCTGAATCCAGATCCATAATCCAGTTCCCATCCATCACTGAGTCCAGTCTGGGACTTTCCCAGTGCCTGTTGGTGACGTGATTGTCATCCTGGGAGCTTGATACGGTTTTGTATATATTTCATTATTTTCTTATTTTATTACTAATATTTCATTAAAGTAGTTTAGTTCCTTCTAAACTCGTCTCTCTCTCTCCTGCCTCTCTTTGAAGAGCGGTGGGGGAAAGCAACTGTCGTCCACCTCGGTGGCCAATCTGGCCCAAACCACGACACATCTGTGATCTCCCTGTTTCCCAGACCTGTCCTTCCCTTTTGCTGGATCTGCCCACGGCCATGATTTAGATAAGCTGGCACCTTACTGAGGCTCTGACTTCACGGGATGTTTCCAGCGTGGATCATAACAGCAGAGAAACAGGGTCAACTGAAACTGCCACCAATGCCTTGGTCCCGCATGGGGGAGAAGCAACATGCTGGCCACTGGACAGAGCAATTTTTAAATTCATCTCCTCTCCCCAAGTTCTCACGAGCCCTTTATGAGTCAGGATCTGACCAGCTTCCAGGCAATTAAACTCAAACTGCCTCTCCCCTCCCTGCGATAGCAGGTCTCAGGTATGTAGCACAGGTGGAGCTACGTGCTGGGTATGCTGGAGAAGGTGAGGTTGATCATCTGAATGATAGTACTGGGAGAACCTCTGTTGATAAGCCAGGTTTCCTTCTCCATCAGCTAAGCAGGGCTGATTTCAGGGAGCAGCAGGGATGAATTTAGCTCAGTTCTGACAGTTTACAATCTCCTTAACTCTGCAGAGTCAGAGGGATCTCCAGGCCTGCCCCCTCACCTCTGCTGCTTCTTGCTCCAGCCCTTCCCTGTAAGCAGCATCAAGATACAGGAAACCGGATGCCCGTCCCTGGGCAATATGAATACAGGACAGCTGGATACTCTTTCTGATATTTGAAATCATCTGTGATTTACGGTCCAGCTCAGACTCATGTTTCTAGTACAATACAGCCAAAACATTCTTACTGCAAGTCCCTCAACCTTTATGCTGGCTGATTGCAACTACTTCTCAGCTTTCCAACAGCAACCTCTGGGGTATAACACTGGGATGTCCCAGGCAACGGGAGACCCATAAAAATGGGTGTTACAATGGCTACATTCCTGCTGACAAAGCATCCAGCATGAGCACCCCAGCACAAGAAATAAAAGTTCTGCCGGCGCACGACCGAAATCCTATTAGACTGTGTCCTGAGCCTGCATGCTTCAAATGGAGCTGCTAGCTAAATCCATGCTAACTACTTGTACAAAAGCCCTGATCTGCAAAGGCACGGAGCCCCACCAAGACCCCTGACCACGCATGGTCCTCGAAATCACATGCGGGTTCTGTCCGCCTCTGGGAACCCCTGGGGTGCACAAGCAGCTTTGCTACAGGGGGGGACAGGCAGAAAGCCCTCACTTGGGAGTCAATCTGCCGACTGCAGGCAGGAAGGGCACGGTGCCTGCCAATACGCTGCCTCCCACTGAATACACTAACTCTGAAGATCCTCATCACGTGAATGAAAGCAATTACAAGCTATTTAATAAGGAAAGGGGAGCTGAAACCTTGTTTAGATTTCAATCTTCAGGGCGCGTCCGTCTGCGGGCAGCCAGCCAGCTCAGCTCTCCCTCGGCACGCTCCCGGGTGCGCAGTGGTCCCTGCCCTGCCGCGGGTATTTCAATGCACTTTGTGTTTTTTAAGGCAGCTTCAAGGTACGCCACTGCTGCTTACGGGACAGAGAGTCTCTGCCTCCCAGCAGCACTTCAGAGAGCGGCTCCTGGTGAAAACCCTCACCCTGCCGGGCGAGCAGGCGGCCGTGCTACGTGGAACAAGCTGCAGAGCTGTTTGGCTGCCCAGGGGCAGGCGATATACACACACCATCGCACCGGTGGGCACCGTCATCAGGGGCACCAGCAGAGGAGCCGAGAGATGGCTCAGGCACCACAAACTCCTGTCTTACCCTTAGCAGGGAGTGATCCCGATGGATCACAGCCCATGATCCGTCACAAGGGAGTAACTACAGCTGTGCTCTTGGCTGTCCCTGTGGCCACCGCTTCCCCCAAGGCCACGGAGGCTGGGGCTGGCAGAGGGTAGTACATCCTTGCCCACTCATGCAGTCCTCTGCGAAGGAGCTGATGTACAGCCAGACCAGCACTCTTTGCTAATAAATTCTTCAGGTGTCTGAAATCAGCAGCCCATCACTTAATTGAGAATGATTCTGCTTCCCATGTAAGCCACTTTAAAAAAGACGTAATTATACCCCAGGAGATGAAACACTTACTATTCTTTAAAAGCTGACTGCAGCTCCTATTACCTGCAAACGCACATAAGAAAAACCTGCCAGCCATCCTCCTTTTTGATGGCTCAACTGCAACTTTAAAATGTTAATAACAATTTTTTAGCCTGCTGTTGTCAGGAGTTTGTAGGGCACTTGCGGTAATAGCCCCTTTGCGCCTAATAGCCACCTTGTGCCCCGTTCATCTTGGTGATGAGCTGGATCCGACATTGGACCTAGTTCTGAGGACTAAATGAATGCCCTGGGAAAGGAAGCAGAGCTGCTTTGATCCTGTAACTACAGCTTTCCTGGAGAGCGCCACAGGGTGCCTTTAGACTCCCGAACTGTCCCCGCAGCCCAGGCCAGCCCCAGAGTTCATGTTACAGCACTCCTGTTCCCGGTGCCTCGCTCCCCGGTCTCAGGACGGGATGTCCCTTTGATGTCCAGGGCACCAGGCTCGCTTTACTGTGCTGGTCCCTGCGAGAGCTGCACGGCGAGATACTCTGCACTGGGAAATGCTGTATCAGTCAGACCCTTTCCGGACAGGGACCCACAGCGGACACATGCACTGCTGCCTTCCCTAGTCCGTGCAACAGGGAGTTAAACTCTTGGTGCCTCAACAGAAAGGTCATTAATAGATAACAGTGTCCTAAACCAGTCTTGCTTTCCTTCAGCCCAAAGCCCACATGGCATCACTTATGGGACCAACTGCAAAGCAATCCTGTCCCACCTAGAGTGACCCAGGACCCGCAGCCAGCAGCTCTGGCCTCTGCTGCCTGCTAGCAGAGACCACCCCTGCTGTCACGCTGCTTTCCAAGGACCTCTCACATGCTCCTCCTGTTCCTGGGTAGAAGCACAAAACTCATTTCACCAGGTAGGGACTTGTGTACTAATGGAGGACACGGCCAGCGACCGGAATGCTGACCCTCAGCCGCAAACAGGACTGAGGTCAGTCATGCGGAAGAATATCCCGGTTTAATGATAATTGATGCTTATTCCGACCTTCACGGTCCTCAAATTAAAATGTATTTATAGCTTGCAGAAGGTTTGAACCTTCTTCATTTGAACCTCTGAAACTCTGCTGCAAGTTTTGTCACCTAGACCTACATCAGGGTCCAAGTCCCCACTCTCCAGCCCATACGGCGAAAGGTGGGACCTTGGTTTAACACTCAGCAGATCAAGCCCAACTTTTACAAACTCACAGGAAGGAAAGCCCAGGAGAAAAAGCTTCTGCACGTAGGTTACATGCAGCCACGAGACACCCTGCCCCAGAAAGGCAGTATTTAGGTTGCAGGATTGCTAATCCAGGTTTGTGCCCTGTCAGACTGCCCTCCAGTGATCTGGATTAGGCGTGGGCACACACTTGCATTTCTCTTGCATTAGGCAGAGCACACAATGCAAACTTTGTGCCAATGTTATGCTTTTATGTCAGCTGTTACCTGATCTGCTGCGGAGTGAGAGCAGCCAGGATAGACTGTACCTGATCTAGCATAAACCCTGCCAGAACAAAGTTAACCCTTTAAATTCATTTCAGCAAGTTTGAACTGGTAAAGGAAGTTTATGATGGATTAGCCCAGTGGCTGTGACATTTTTGAGCCAGCATTCTCAAAACTAGATTTATTTCACCTTTGAACTCTGACTTGAATGACATCCCATGCCTGGGAAGGACGGGCACTTCCGTCCCACTGTCCGCACTTGGGGAAACGAGTGGCAACGGGAATTACACTTCAGGCTTCACACTGTGAACTCACAACCTGCAATTTAGGCTCTCATCCCACCCCACGCACGCAGGTGGCTGAATGTGTTTGAAGTGGGAGGTTGTCGGTCAGTCCCTGAAAGTCCAGACCCACCGCCTGAGGCCCACTCCAGGACTTGGACTGAGCCTCAATGGCAAATCACACATAGCGCCCCGATACTGGCTCACTATTAGGAGCAACTGGGTGGCTGTGGGCTTTCCAATGGAGACAAACTCGTACATAACCACCTCTGAAGAGCAGAGAGGCTTATAATGCTAAACCCCAGCTGAACGGTCATCCATACAGGCAGGGAGATGAGTCTTCACATTTTAGACAATGCTTAGCTTCTTTGGAGGCCCGGATTTTACTCTTGCCTTCCTCATTTTCCATGCAGTGACTACTTAACACTGACATTGTTACATACGCACTTGGTAATATTTAAGAAGCACTAGGAGAATTCTAAAGTCAAGCTTGCAAACAATCAGGAATGCTATAGTTGAACCAGTCCAGGCAACCTTAAATCAACCCTTCTAGGCTCATGCAATATAATAGCTCATTGCTACCTTGTTCAGCGCATGCAGAGATGCTCTAAGGAGAAGCCAGGCTAAAGAGGAGGCTCTTTTCCCCAGGAACCACTGCTAGAGGTGTTTGAGGAGTCAGGCGTCAGCTGGAGAGGATGGATGGTTATTCCACCGCAGGTGACATTTTGTGTCTCTGCCACAGTTCTTCTGTGACACTAGTCAAATAATTTAAACTGCATCACGGTCATCAAAATGTGTGCCCACCTTTTCCAGGGTATCTGATGTGACCCTGAATACGAATCGCAGAAGCATCAAGCAGTTGCAGCTGCAGCAGAGCCTGGCTGGCTGTGCAGGATCACTGAAGAGCCTCAGCCCTGCACCACGGTTCCTCAGGATCTTGGTCACCGCTACCTGGGGACAGCAAACGCCTCTTCTTCCCCAAGCATGGGGAAAAGAAAGAGGAAAACCTGCAATTGCCGTGGGGAAGCCTGCACAGAACTCATTAAAACGAGCAACGCAGACACGTTTCAGCCATGTCCGAGACAACAGCTGTAAAGCTGCAAATGCACAATTATAATTTCTTCTAATTCACTTGCAACCACATACCCCACAAAAAAAAAAAAAATTCAGTCCGACCAGATGAAGTTGGAAAAGATGTAAACTACTGAAGTCAGGAAAGTGTGGCATAAACTTAATTAGAGCAGCATGCAAACCTGCCTATCCCAAGAGATCATCTTGGGGCCCTGTTGTGCTAGGAGCTGTGCAAACCATCACAGCATGACCGCCCCCAAACACGAAAACTCACTGCTGTTACTGCCAAAAATTACTAGACCATTTTTCACTATACTGGGCATACAGTTTCATTACTCTAATTACAAGGCATTAATTCCTAATTGCTCAACTAATTTCTGTATTTGAAGAGGAAGAAGGATGTAAAGGATGTTTACCGCACCCACATGCCATTGACCTTAAGCCTTGATGTCTAAAGATGAAAGCAAGAAGGAAGGAAAACTTCGTTTTGCTTTCAAAGGCAGAGCTTTGCATTTGTATCACAGACCCACAAACAGAGCAGGACAGAAGAGCTCATTGAAGCTTCATGACATTGCAGAGACAGTACAAAGTTTGGCCGAGAAAAAACAATATTTTTTGAAAGAAAACTAAAATCCGTCATTTGTGGAAACTGGGACTTCCTGTTAAAACATGATAAACTCTGGGGAAAAAATTAATGCTTTGTCTTTGGCTGGATGAATAAAATAAACTAGTCTAAGTACAACGTCCTGATCAATCTGATGAGGCAGGACATCTCTGCTCCCCAGCTTGTGGTGGAGCAACCTGTCCAGCTGAATCCAGCTCATCCTCCTGTTAGGGGTTTGTCCTGGAGCAGCCAAGGGCCAAGCAGAGGGGTGGGGATGGGGAAACGGAGAAGACATTCACCCAGCTTGAAGGCAGGATGAAGCAAGGACTGAGGGAGGTGCTCGTCTCCTCTGTACCAGCTTTACCACTCCCATCCCTGCCTTTCCCGGATGCTGATTTCAGACTAATTCAGAGAGAAACAAAACAAGGCAGAGCAGGAGAGAGAGAAAAATCTCTACCTGCACCCCTCTCCATCCCACACGGTCCTGGGGAGGTAGGGCTGGAGAGGCAGAAAGTGGCGCACCTTAACCCAAGCCTCTCAAGAGCTTGTCAAGGGTCACAGGCTCAAATTTTACCTGTGTTGTCCAGCCTCTGCTCACTCCTGCCCAAACACAGACTTTTCCCCAGTTAGCGCACTGCACTGCCCTCCGCTCTACCTACTAAATTACGAGGGGGATAGATTTTAGAAGGATGTGGGGCGATGGGCAGGAAGGGAACTCAGTGATCAGACAGGGGCAAGCACCAAAGACCCATACCCGAACCTCCCCTCTTCTGCCTCATTTGTGTAACTGTACTAACGCCATCCCTGTTGTACTCAAATACCGTTTTAGATCCACACTTTGGTCCAACACACTACAGAAAAGAGCTTCATTTCCCCATGCAGGAGGAGGATTTAAGGTAACAGTTCAAGTCTCCCTCATCCCCGCCAGATCCCTACATCAGCAGGTTAGGGAAGGACAGCCCTCCTCTTCCTCCTCCTCCTCCCCAGGCAGAGAGAGCAGGTGAAGCAGGGAGAGAAGCAGCACCCCAGCTGCCCTCTGCAAGGCTCAGAGCACCAGCCTCCCTGCCCAGCCCTACCTGCGGAGGCTCCTCAGCTGCGGCTTCCCCCCAAAAGACCGATGCGGAGCAGTCTGCAAGCAATCTCCCGGCACTTTTGCCCCCCAAGGGCTCGCAGCAGGTATCTCCGATCCTCCCTGGCAGCAAATGTGGCTGTGGGTGAGGCTGAGCGCTTACCTGCTGGGCGGCGGACCGAGAGGGCTGGCTCCTGGAAGCCAAGCCTTGTTTTGAGGAGGAGACTTGGGTGTGTTTTGCCCTTCAGGGGAATCAAACAGGTTTCTCCATTCAGACAGCATGGTCTCCCCTCCCTGTAAGCTTTCCTCTACATTCCTCGCATTCTCCAGCAAATGCCATGTTCCCCAGCCTTGTGCTGCCATGGGACAGCAGAGAGCAGCCCCCCAACTCTCAGCCCACCGAATTTCTTCCCGGGCCAAGCACTGCCAGTCAGGTTTGCCCCGCGGGAAGGGGGAGCAGGCACTCCACTGCTACTCAGGTATCGGCAAGCCCTAGCGTCTCAGAGCCGCTTACAGCAGTGGTACCCAAGTAGCATCAGGGACCCGTACTGTAATTAGCACTCTACAGTGACTGCCTAGCTCTAACTAATTAAATGAGGTACACAGGTGTGATTATCACTGTTCACTGCAGAGGAAATTGCCAGGTACTCTCATCTTCCTCGGTTTATTTCCCCTTCTAATTGCTGTGGTCACCGCAAGATCCCCGAGGCCCAGCTTTGGTGAGTCTCTGAACAGACACAGCAAGACCCTTGGATACACTTTTTGCCACTTCCTAAAGATCGGTGGGTTGGGGACATGAGTTTAGAGCACTTCTGAGAAGTCAGGGCTTCAGCCCGGGACTGCCACAGGTTGGTAAGAAGGTGATGAAGCCCCAACCAGGCATCTGTCAGGAACTCTCCCCGCCTCTGTACCCACCAGCACACGCTTTTCCCTGCCTCTATGAACCGATCAGAAGTAATTCTGAGTCTGCATTAGATGAGCTGCTGGAGAGAAGCACTCCTGTGCTCTCCTCGCAGCTCTGCGACAGGTCTGCTGTAGGATGGTGGGCAAACCACCAGCGGGGCTGGGCTGGGATCTGCTATAAAAATGCTAATAACCCATCCCTGGCTCCCAGCAGCACAACGAAGATAACGTCTGAAAAGCCCTGATGTCAATGTTGCTATTCCAATCCCAGATCTTTCTCTCTGATCTGCTCACGCTGCAACACCAGCAGCAGCGCGGGCTCAGCTGAGCTTTCTTCCCCAGAGGCTGCTGGTGATCCCAGCGGAGATAAGCACAGGAGAGAAGATGTAATATTCACAAAGCCGCACCCTGAGCTCGGAGTGGGCACGCAGGGGTGTCCAACTCAGGAAAATTTAAAATGTTTAAAGTAAGCTGTTTAAAATGCAGCCCAGTCCCTACCTCAGTAAGGCATCCCCTGCTTCAGGGCTCCAGCTGACAGTGCAGCTTTATTTTCAGTAACCCCTGAGTCATCCCATCATTTGCTGAAGGTTCGTTCAGGTTCTTTCCTGAAATAATAGTGACTAATAGCCTGGCCAGCCTCTCGGGTACAATAGGTCCTCTGCCAAGCAAGCAGAAGGGACACCCCAGGGTCTAAGGACTGTGCTTTTTTTCCAGTGTGAACACACTGTTCCGCAACGAATGTTCAAAAAAAAAAACCAAAAAAACAAAACCAAAAAAGCACCTATTATGAGCACTTCAATATTAAACACCAAAAGAAATGGCTAAGGAGCTCCTAAAACAATACGCACAGAAGCTGGGTGTTGTTTTACTAGATGCAGACAACTATTTTGTTGAACTGGCACATACGCAGGCTAAAACCTTAGCTGTCTATCAGCGTTGCTGTCTTCCTCAGAAGAAAGGAACAAAGCAAAGAATTGCTTTTCCAATTAACTAAGAGGAGATAGGTGCAGTATTAAGTAACAGTTTGTTATTAGCTTGAAAATACAGGTCCAAGCATATGTACAAAGCTTCCAAAGACAGGTCTTAAAGTCAGGGGTGTGGTGGCAAGGTAGAACAGCAGAGAATGTACTTCTGAGCTGGCAGCTCCATCACAACAACTTGGGTGCGCAAGCTGCACAGCACGTAGCCTAGTGAGATACAGAGAAATGCCACGCAAGGAGGCAGGGGGGTGATTCTGCCCCTCTACTCCATTCTCGTGAGACCCCACCCGGAACACTGTGTCCAGCTCTGGAGCTGAAGGACATGGACCTGTTGGAGCAAGTCCAGAGGAGGCCACAAAGATGATCCAAGGGCTGGAGCACCTCAGCCATGAGGACAGGCTGAGAGAGTTGGGGGTGTTCAGCCTGGAGAAGAGAAGGCTCCAGGGAGACCTTAGAGCCCCTTCCAGTGCCTAAAGGGGCTCCAGGAAAGCTGGGGAGAGACTTTTTACAAGGGCATGTAGTGATAGGATGAGGGGAAATGGCTTCAAGCTGGAAAAGGGGAAATTTGGATTAGATCTTAGGAAGAAGTTCTTTACTGTGAGGGTGGTGAGGCATGGGAACAGGTTGCCCAGGGAAGTTGTGGAAGCCCTATCCCTAGAAGCGTTCAAGGCCAGGCTGGACGGGGCTTGGAGCAACCTGGTCTGGTGGGAGGTGTCCCTGCCCATGGCAGGGGGGTGGAACTAGATGGTCTTTAAGGTCCCTTCCAACCTACACCATTCTATGAAGACACTTCTCCACAACATGAACTACCATTCAAGCCCTGTCAAACTCGACTGTCTAAAGTCTCATCAGTCTTCAGCCTCCGTGTTCAACCTCCTGATGCCGCCCAAAGCCCCACTGATTCAGCACTGACCTTACACAGCCTTCCTCCATTTCAGGAGTCAGCTCCCTTGCTACTCCAGTCTGAAACCTGTATCAGTCCCACACGGGGCTCTGCATGCTGTGCTAATCCTCCAGCAATGCTCCCGAGGGAAGGGACAAAAGGAGGTGTTTTATTTCACTTAATTTAGCCATGGTTTTCTGGTGCAAACACTACCTGTGTAATTTCAGCTGCTGGCTAACACAGTTGTGAGACGTAAGGCTGTTGCACAGCAGCGCTTGTTAAGTGCAGGAGAGCATCTGCCTGCTCACTGCTGTGGCCACGCGCAGCTTCCTGGGAGCAAAGCAAGAGGAGAGTTAAGGCTTGTCTGGGAAAGCCAAGGGAGAACTATAACACTGCTACAACTGCCACACGTGCACAGCCTACATCGGAATAAAAGGTACTTTATTCTGCTATATCTACTGCCCCTTTCAGCTAATTTCCCATCGAAATAGGGTACAGTTTAGTTTTATTTAAGAAGCCATGATTCACTTGTGAACTGCAGTCCTGGGGAGGGGCAGCACCACGCAGCTTCTCCTTCCCCTTACGTGCACGGTCCCTCCAGCACGGAGGTACCCATGTCTCCTGCAAGCGCACTGCTCCACCGTGGCAATGCCTGCGCTTCAGCTGGTACCTTCTATGAAAGGTGCGATTAAACCTGAGACCCAGCCAGCAGCTCCAGTTGTCTCCCCCCACATCTGTTTTGAAGCAGTGCAGCCCTTCACTTCAGGGGAGTTGCTTTCATTTGCAGTAATGTAATTGCAAGGAGAAACAAGCTCATGCATTTCAGAGACTCAAGGTCTGCACAGAAGGATCACCAAGGGCAACATCATGTCCCTAAAACACTGCACCCTCGTCACCATTTAGCACATGGCTGCCAAACACCGCTTTCTGCAGAAAGAGTAAAGCAGGGAAACTCTTCTAACCACGGCTGTTGGTAAAAAGGAGCAGTGAAGTGGATGCTCCAAGAACAGCATGACCGTCATGGACCTCCCAGGGAGCGAGTTTCCCAATTAACAGCAAGAAAGAGAGAGAGCACTTTAAAAAGTCTGGAAAGAAGGAAGTCGCAAGAACAGTTATCCTCCTGGAGTGGCAGAACATGGAAAGGGAGCGTCTATCTTTCTCATATGGACTAGGGCAACACCAGAGGGTCGGAGACATTAGATACCATGGGAAATGTAGTATATATGTAGGTACACGTTAGCATAAAAGTATACTAATGTAAACCATAGCTTTGTCTTTTATCTCCCAGTAAGGAGAGTAGGATAGGAACGCTTTTTCTTTTTTTTCCCCTTTTCCTTTTTTCCCCTGTAGAAAAGGCTTTTCATACTCCTTGTTCAATTGAAAATAACCATAGCCAGCCATGCATACAGCTTACCTTGAACTGGAGATTTCTGGGCCTGTCGTGTCATCACAGTTCACAGTACTCCCATACTGCAAATAAAGCTCAGCAATTACATCTATGGTGCTCAGCAGCTCGAACAGTTAGGGACAATCAGTCCCAGACAAGTCTTTGTGGGTTTTATCCGAATTAAGCTCTTAGATAAACCACTCTTTCCAAAGTATAGCTGGATGTCACTCACACCAGCAGGCACAGAAACCCCAATGGGTGTTTTTCTTCCTCATAATTACAGGAGCATACTCAGTTTTTAATGACATGGCGTTTCAAAATCACAGCAGTGGCCAGAGGCAGAAGGTTTTTTGCCATCAAGGGGCAGGCCTGTGTGACATCTGGAAAAGCACCATGCCACAGGGCCGCTGAAAGGCAGCGCCACCAGGTCACTCCAGACCAGAGGCTAAAAAACCGTCTAGCAAGTCTGTAGGGGAAGTCAATTTACTTCACTTTAGGCACTTAACTGAGACAGTCAGATCAGGAGCGTCATCTCTCTAGCTTCTGGAAGAGGCTTAGGGATAAAGACTCCAGATTTATGTTAGGAAACTATTCATTATCCAGTGTGTGTGCACATGTGTGTGTAGGAGGAGTGAAACTGGATCTTTTTTGCTAATATACGCAGCAACAACTACAGTCTGATGCTACTTTGAAGCTAGCGAAACTATAACTCTTACCACTGCAAGAAGTTGCAGCTTTCCCAAGCTAGCAGCTACAGGCTAAATACTGACAAATTCATGATGCTTCAGGAGAAAGCCACCAAACTCAGTCTCACTGGCAAGACCAGCCTCATCTGGAAACAGCACAATTAACCTGCACACCACTGGAGCAAACCCTGCACGTACTGAAGTCAACAACAAAAAGTCCCTCATCTTCATCAGTCCAGGAGCAGAATCCAAGAGGGGCATTTTTTCCTCTATACCAGGTTAAGACCAAGAGGGTCTGGCTTGAAATTCCTCCCCCCCCCTAGATCTGGACTCCCTCCTCGGGCCACGAGCCAAAGGTGCAGTTAAGGCTGCCATCCAGGTGTGCCAAAGCCAGCCCAGCCCAAAGCAGCAGGAACGTCCCATCGCTGTGTTTCAACAACACAACCTTCTCCAGGGAGACACACACACTCCTGCAGCAGGAGAGGAGGGAGGAGCAGGTCAGAAGAGCCTTGTTTCCCCATCTCCACTTAGGAAACATTATTTTTCGGTAAAAACTGCAGGCAAATTTCAGCCTGGAGTATCTGACTTTATGAGGAAAGGGATTCTCCCTGCATCTCCTTTACAAGAAAAGCACAAGCACGTCTCATAAAGATGTTTCACAGTTAGCACTGGTTGATGCTTGTTTGACTGCTGTTTATCTGCCTCCCTTATATTCTTAGTGCACTGCAAAGCAGATCATTTGGGATCAGCGAGACATGAAAATTACATCACACAAGGAAACTGCAGCCACAGAAACCACTCACGGGCTGGAGAGAATGCCTAACAGCAAAAGATTTAAAGGACTCAGACCGTTTAGGTAAAAAAAAAATTTAAAAATCATTTAAAAAAAAAAAGAAACAGAAGCGACTTGCCCCTAGTCTAAGAGAACTATCCAGGACAGAATGGGGCAAGTATGAAGGGCACCTGCATCCAAGAAATAAAAATAGAAAAACTGAGGACTGAACTGCAAACCAGACACTTTCCAATGAGAGGTATTTTGTTTGGGGGTGGGCTGGTTTGGGTTTTTTTTTTTTTTTTTTGGAAAAGCAGCGGGCATTAAACACTGCCAGCTCTCCGAAACATCAACAGATGAGCTCTCCGTTTCCCAACATGCCAAAGCTGTCCCAGAGGGGATCCCTTAGCCAAACCCCCAGATGAGCCATACAGAGGTAAGCGCAGGAAAGCTCACAGCTAGCAACGTAGGTCAGGCCAGCAGGTTTGGCTGGCTGTGAACTGCAGTTGTGCCTATACCGTAGTCTCTTCTTGCTAGGGTAAATCAGCCTGCTGTAAGCTCTCTTCTGCCATGGGCACACTGCTACCACTTCCAGAAACAGCCAGTTTAAAACCAGTTTGCATAACTCTACAGTACATTCCTTTCCAGAGATGCAGTACACATACCTTTAGAAACAGCGATGTCTACGAGGTAGGAACCTGCTCAACTTTTGAAATTCAGGCAGCCCATTTTATGGGAAGGTGGTTGTACCGAGTAGCATAGCAATTCTTGTCATTCCTATGACAGCAATGGACTTCTGCCCAGAGGCATGTAGCCTCCCTGACCAGTCCAGCTTGTGTCCGAACAGTTATACAATATATTCTTAAAATTTTTTGAGTGTTTTCTAGTCATGAAAAATAAGTCAACGCCACTCCAGAGCACTGAACTCCATTGGAATATTTCCTGGTTTTTTGGTAACACTTTCTCCTGTGTAACTATCCAGCCCCCATCCTTGCACTGAAGGTGGAATGAAGGTGACTAATCCATCAATCCTTTGGGCCTTTGCCAAGGTGACAGAAAACCAAAGCCTCAGTAGAGGCTGAACAGAGCTATGATGAGTAGAAGGCTGTAAAACCACTACACCCATTCGTTACAAGGGAATCAAACTGGTTTTTCATGAGGCGTCATTACAAAGCACTGCCAAAATGCCAGACCTCACCTTCCTAATAGCAGGTAGCAGAACAGAATCGTTTATCCTTGACTACTTAGTGCTAGAATACAATAATCTCACCCATGGTCATGAAGACACACCTGCACAGGAGGTCAGGAGCACTCAGCACTAAGACAAAATCATCTTGTCAGCAAACGCGGGGCAAAAGAGAGGCTGTGGCTAAGTGCCAGCCTGATGGCATTGCTAAGACGGTAAAACAACATGTGCAATCTGGTAACAGAAACACCTCAAACATGCTCTGTTGCAAGTAGGGAGATGCCTATTTATTTCTCATCACCAGCTCAGCAAGCTTCCTCTGGGCTCTGAGGCAAACAAGTTGCTTTCCTTCTCCCATAGGAAGGACCAAGTTGCACCATCACTTACATCTGTGGACCTGGCACTTTCCAAAGGCTTGCACAAGCATTAGCGAAACTCGGTAAACAATTCTCTCAAGGAGCAGAGTCCAGCCCACTCATGCCATGTTTGGCTCTGCAGTGCTAAAAGGTGTGGAGACTCATACTCGTGCTTGGTGATCACAGCATCAGCAGATCTGAATAACATACGCAAGGATCTACCCAGTCAAAAGGCGCCCCTTTCACAGTTTCACAAAAGGCTGCATTTGAGCACTACAATACACCGTAGGTCCCAGTATGTGTAAGTCACTGAAGGTACTGAGCTTCCACAGTGGTAACCGCATGCTTGCATGAGGCAAATGTTATCCTCCACCTGAAACCTCCCACATATCCACCTCAGGCTTGACTTAAGTTTGCCTCCATGCCTTTTTGCTCAATGGCCATGCAAGATAATTTCTGACCTGCTTTTTCATCAATTGCTCCTCTTATCTGTTTCAAGTAAGTACAACCAAGCCACCCTTCTTCCTTTTTGGCAGAGGTGTGTCTGGACAAGAGCTTCCCCCACGCTCTAAGGGCAAGACTGAAAGGTATTTCTTAGACTGTAACACTCCTCCTCTGCTTATGTCGCCTTTGCGGTCTCTCTGTAAGAGGGGAAATAGGAAGAGGGGGCATAGGAAGTTCCATCTAAACATGAGGAGGAACTTCTTTCCTTTGAGGGTGGCAGAGCTCTGGGACAGGCTGCCCAGAGAGGTGGTGGAGTCTCCGACTCTGGAGACATTCCAAACCCACCTGGACGCCGTCCTGTACAACCTGCTCTAGGTGACCCTGCTCTGGCAAGGGGTTGGACTAGATGATCTCCAGAGGGCCCTTCCAACCCCGGTGATTCCATGAAATGACGTTCTTGGTTAGCTTAACTCCACCTAGAAAAGCACTTTTATTCCTCTCTCTCTTCCTTCCCTCTCCTTTCCCTAGGGTAAGCAACAGAAGATATCTCCTTTATCTCTCCCACTGCTTGTCAAACCAAAAAACAGTCTCAGGTCAGCAAAACTAGGAGCTGCAGCAAGAAAAAGCCAGGAAAGCAAAGTGAGAGAGATAAGAAGTTTGACAAGAATGCTCTAGGAAAGCCTCTGAAGTTTTTAGCAGCTCATGTTGAGCATTACTAAGAATGAAAGATTGCAACTGCATTTGGCCCTCGATATTTGGAAGGAAATTTTGTTAATGGCAATTTTGCTTTGTAGACTCCTGCCTGCTTGCTAACACACACACACAGAAGATACAGATTGCAAAAAGGTGGCATGACAAATAAATCACAGGCAGGAAAGTACAGAAAGATCTCATTGGCTTGCCCAGAAAACACAAGATGGGACTTACACAGGTGCTTATTAGGATGAGAAAAGGAGTTGAGAGGAGGCGGCTTGATCAGGGATAGAAGAGGCTATGGATAAAGCAAGGCTCCTCCTGTGTTGTGGCCAGGGGTATAGGCACAGCAATGTCAGGCTCCACCACAACAACAATGCCTGTTTACTTCTGTTTTGGAAAACAGAAGCTAGTCGGCCTGCCAGAAGAAATGCTGGGAACTGACCTAATTATATAGCGAGTACCAAGTCAAACCAACTTCAGCATGATGCAATGCTTCTTTCCATGCCCAGCTCTGGGAAACTGCTCGCTCCCATACAAGCAAACCTCTGGTTTACCCTTCTTGTTTTAACCAGACACGTGAGGGAAACCATATTGCCTGCTGCTTGTTATCCAGCAGACTTGAACTTCCAGTGCCTCTTGTTTCCGTAGCACCTTCTGGTTGTTACCGTCACCTCTTACCTTGACAGTCCTCCAAGGACACGGGGAGATGAGTAACCCTCCACTGGAACCATGTCCAAGGACTGAGAGACGGCACTTTGAGGGCTGATTGAAGCTGCAAGGCAGATCTAGCTGGGAAATGCCATCTAGAGGCCGAAATGTACTTTTACCTATTTTTTATTTTTGACTTCCCAGTAATCATAGTGCTTGCTCCTTTCACTTTGGTACAATCCTGTTCTCTCACCACCTCTGTGTGCAAGGGCAGTGTTATCCCTGCTTCGCAGAGGAGGAGCTGAAGTTCTGTGCTGTGCTGCACCATGACTCCCAAAAGCAGTACCATCTTTGCTGTGCAGCACCGCGTCTGAACTAGAACACGCTGTCCCTCAGGGCTTTCTGTACTTACCAGCTTGGGTTTAGCAGCTACCTCTACTGCACGTAGCAGAGGTGCGTCCGAATTGTCCATTTTCACAGAAGGTCATTCTTCTAGTAACAAGCTACGAGTTTAGTGTCAGTCGACTACGTTACAAAAACTAGAAGCAGGCCAAACTTTATGGAAAGGAGCAAGGAACAAATATACTCCAGTCTTTCTTCACCCCTTAAAGCAGGTGAGATGCCTGGCCTTTTACTAAACCTTGGGAAGAAAGCCATGTCTGTCAGCCAGGCATGGTTTCACCATGAGTGTTCTTTTTCTATGCCACAATTGTAGTTTTATTTTTTATATAGATGGGGCACTGGTACACACTTAGAGAAACAGTGAGGGAAGAAAGGGTCTTTCCATTAGCACTGAATTTTTGCCAGCACATTGATGCGTCACACGGAGGCTAATACAGCTTAGGTCTTTGAAAGCAGCATCTGTCTCCCACTGAAATGGGATGTGGGATGACACAAGCAGATTCCAGAAAAACTAGGAACCACACGGCTTTTTTTTGAACAACATGCTGCTGAAGAATTGCACTCTAGAATTCAAGCTTTAAATATTTAACCCTATAGGCTGAAGAAAAGGGGGGGGGAGGCGGTGGGGAAAAAAGCCCAAGGTGGCTGACCAGTGCAAACCAGAACTGTGTGAACTGGCTCAAGCAACTGGCTAATATTTACTTCAAGATCAAGCAAGGCAAAGGTTGGTAAAAACTAGCTAGCTGTTAAAGCAGCAAATAAAAGTGTCCAGAAAAAAAAGCCCAACATAAAACTCTCCAGAAAACAGCCAGAAGTTAAAATAAAACTAATTTCTAAGCAGTATATCGAGATCCCAGATGAGGTTAAGGCTCATTGAGTGAGGTGCTTCCCATACTTCTGAAATTTGAAACACAACATCTGCTGGGGAGCCAGGAACTGGCACAGAGGGAAGTTCCAGCTCTAACCTAAACTCTTCATTTAAAAACAAAACAGAACTGAAGCACTTAGAAAGATTATAGGGTAAAGTACACTTAATATAAATGTCAAACTAAACAGCTTGATGAATGTAGTATTATGATGACCATTTGCTTGTGGAAAAGTTTTTTTCATGAACTAAGTGGTCAGAGCAACAAAAATCACCATTACCAGCAATAACATGTCAGACAAGATGAGAACTTTGTGCAGTAGGATCTTCCAACCAATGTTGTTCTTATGGGAAGTGAGCGATGGTAAAATAGTATGTGCTGACTGACAACAGCCACAGCAAAGATTTCTCCCCCCACAAAGGGCATGATTAAAATCCTGTTTATGCTGAGATGTTCAGAATGGGATCTGCCCTTTCAAAGATGGAACACAAAATTAGGAAGTCATCTCTTCTTGATTTATTTGGGTTATTTTTGAATAGAAATAGGCTCCTGCAGAAACAAAGGCACATGCTTCCTTACAAAGGGAGGCCTAGCATGCCTTTTCTCAGGTTTCCTCCTGATGCCTCAGTAAGAAGCCAAATCACCCACCAGTCATGGAGGGAATAACAAAATCAGCTTCAATGATTTAAGAGATGGTGGCAGAACTCCTTTTTGGCATGAGCCTCTCTTTCATTGCTCTTGTATAGAAAAAAGCCAAACCACAGAGAGGAACCAGCCATGAGAAGTATTTCATTAAGCAGTCTGCAGCTATGAGAAGAGGCGGCTGTTATCACCAGAGCAACAAAACAGAGGACAAGGGTGGAGAGAGAAGACGAAGGAATGCTGATGTGCTGGGTTGGGATTGAAGAGGGCACGGCAGGGTGTTTATTCATAGTCCGTAGGGTTCAGCAGCTGTTTCAAAACAAGAAGTCACATCAAAGAAAAGAACTGTTAGCACAGCTCCTACATGAGTTTTTTTCAGCCCAGATAAAGCCGTCTTGATAATGGTGAGGAGGAGGAAGAACTTTGGGAAAACTCCCTGTTCCAGAGAATTAGTGAAATGTGCTTCAGTGTTCATGTTAAGATGTCAAAGCAATTACAAAAATCAAGTAGAAAAAAATCCATCCAGGACTTCTCAGGCCTTAGCCCGGCGTAGGTGGGGGTAGCTCTGCAGAGTCCTGTCTATTGCTTCGTCCAAGCTCACCACTGGTTTGTAGCCCATGTCTCTTTTGGCTCGTTCACAACTATAGTAGTGAAACGTTCCAGCTAATGCTACCCGCATGGGGGTAAAAGTGGGCTTGATGGTGACCAGCGGACTTAGAAGCCACAGCACTAGAGACAGGAACAGGGCCAGGTAATATGCCAGCCAATAGGGAATATGGTACTTGGGAGGATCGTAGTTCAAGCCAGTCAAGATACGGGACATGAAAGCCCAGAAAGGAACCGGTTCATCATTTGTGATATGAAATGCCTGAAAGAGAGGAAGACAAAAAGCCAGATGATAAAATTATCACGGTTTTCACAAATTTGTTTCTGTGATGGCCCATCTCATGTTCGTGCTGACACTGACATGCCTGACTTGACTGAGAACACATTTTCATGAGAAACTGCTTTGCACTAGCCACCTCTGTCTGAAAAGTGATGAACTCCTCCTTTGCTATGAAAGCCAGCTACTTCCGACACTCCAGAGGTTCAGATTACTCATAAATAGTCAAACTCACTCAATGACGCAACACAA
Source organism: Burhinus oedicnemus (assembly GCA_008921705.1). Classification (NCBI taxonomy): domain Eukaryota; kingdom Metazoa; phylum Chordata; class Aves; order Charadriiformes; family Burhinidae; genus Burhinus; species Burhinus oedicnemus. The sequence goes on along the minus strand of VFFE01007901.1, from coordinate 308,588 downwards.
CAAAACCACATTAAAGCATCCTAGCTGTACACACAGTGCATGCCCAGAGCACGGTGGTGCCATGAAAATCTATAAAAGTTTCTCCTGTTCTGAACTCTATCATAAACGCCAAATAACTATGTTTCATATGTACGCATCTCGGCTGCCCGCAATTCTGCCTGGATTTCCTTTCACATGAAGTTTTATAGCATGAAGTTAAAGTATATTCATACATCTCAGCCCATGTGGTTGCACACAACGGTCACCGGATGGGCAACCATTCATTATACCCACAGACAGAAAAAAATGGACCCATTTGTGTGTGCTAGTTCCACTCATCTCCAAGATAGATGTTCAGTACAGACAAAAATCAGCATAAACTACAGAGCAGACATATGAAGCCAAGCGAGGCTTGCAGATGAAGTTCAGCTAGGGGACACCCACTCGCCTCCCCTCGCTAGGTCCTTCCTTACCTTCCCACACAGGGGCGAGTCTTTCTGAAGATTTTCTGCAGCTAGGATGTGTCCATGGACCACGTTTTCCACATAGGTGAAATCTACCAAGTTCTTTCCATCCCTGCACAGACAAAAGGAAGAAGTTTAACCCTAAGGCAAGTTAGGTTGAAAATGTGCTTGTGGCAAAAGGAAGGACTTTCACACACGATATATTTATTCCAAGTTTCCTCTTCTCCCACCCTCTTGTGCTGCAACTTCAGGCTACACCCTGTCAGAGAGATGAAATTGCTACATATTATTTTGGAGACAGAAGAAAGGCTGTTATTGAGTACCTTGACAAGAGCTGAGACAAAGTTTACATTCCTGGAACAGTACCATTTTTAAATCTCACAAGTGACCAAGTTTCTAGGTGTTGCAGATCCTACAGGTCTGAGAATCAGCAGAGTGATCCACAGAAGCAGAACAAATAGAAACAGAGTGGTAACTAGCACAAAGTCAGTCATTTAAGGACAAGCTTTCAATTATGAATTTCTTGGCTCATGAAATTCTAACTTACTCCCTCAACAAGCCAACTTCAGCCCTAGCTGGAACAGATTTAATCCACTGTGTTAAATCTATTTCTACACAGGTACAGAAAATTAAAGTGAATCTGCGTATGACTTTCAAGAGTCCAGCTAAATCAAACAAATGGTTTGTTACAAAACCATCACCACACTCATTTGGCCATAAAAACAGTATTGCTGCGATCCAATATTCTGAGAAAGAATAATTTTCATTTCCTACGTTCATGGATGAAGAGCTATTTTATTTGCTTTCTTGGAAGGGATATACAGCTCTGTATAGTGGCAGGAAAACTCAAATGAGGAATGTATGTTTGAGCTGGAAGAGAACGCAGACTTTCACAAAGTGGAAACTTTGAGCATGTGTAGGTTTGCTGCTCACAGATCAGGTTGAGAGATCAATTCAGAATTGAACATAAGGAAGAACAAGAACAAAAAAAAAAAAACCCCGACACCAAAAAACCCACAACTCTGTTCCCTTTCTTCCTTCTACCCCAAGCAGATATTCACATGTGCACATATACACACAAGCCAGCTCCTTGCATGTAATAAAAATCTGTTCTAAATTCAAGAGCACGTTTATTTTCAAGAGCACAATACAATCGATAAAATATCCTTAGGAGTAGCTTGAATGATTTCTTGCTCTAAAATTTCAGTGGTCCACTAGGAGCTCTGCAAGGCTCAATAAGAAGACAAATATCTTTGATCTTATAATCAGAAATATTAAACCACTGCCACATAGGCTTTTTAATTGCAAGAACCTCAAATACTCAAAGTGTATATTAATTAAATTAACAGTAAGTAATCTGAGCTCTCTCATATTTAAAAGGACAGCTTTTTTAGACAATGCAAAGACAGCTCAAGCTACGTCAGCTTTCCCCACTGATACCCTTTTTGCATTACGAACACTTACCATCTGAGTGCGTGAGTCCCTAACACAGAAGGATTTTTAAAAAAAGAATCCTGGATCACAAGTGAAAAATTAAAGAAACTTACTTTTTTCCATGCCACACCACCACTACTGATTTAATATTACTCCCTTCCAAAAGGGTTTTTAGGTTCAGCATCAATTTTAACAAAAGCTATAAAATGACTGAGCCTCGCTCACCCTATTATGAACTTCATTTTGCCGCTCTTGGCTGCTTGGATGAGGATGGGAACCAGCTGAGGGTCTCTAGGACCAAATATTCCATGGGGACGAATAGCAGTAGTGAAGAAATTGTTGCCTGGATCATTCGCACCAAGCACTTCCTGTAGGGAAAAAAGATAACCAAATCAGGAGAGAAAGGCTGGGAAGAAAAATATGGCTTAGTAATATATTCCAAGATCATCACTAAAGGGGGTGGGTGTTCCCCCATCTCCTTGGGAAGACAACAGTGGAAGAACTACTGTCCATCCATATCTTTACAAATGATCCTTCCTTTGTTCCCATCTCTCCTCCCACTTCTCTTTAATGAGAAAAACACACAAAACTCTGTTTTCATTATTGAACACTTAATGAATTGACAGGCACAGGAAAAGAACACTTTGCCTCTCTCATATAACACCATAGAAACCAGAGGAGCTTTGAAAGTTCCTTCGCTCCATGAATTCTTTATGGACATGTAGAAGAAAAGAAGGACACTAAGCAATTCAATCTCTGTTTCTCTCATCAATCAATGGCTGATTTCCATCACATGCCTCCTCGATCACACTCAGAAGGGGTGTGATCCCATTTTCCCAGCAGCACCAAGTGCTGAGCAGATTTAGCAAGGCATCTTTGAAGAAGATTTAATTCTATTGGGAGTTTCCAAACAACATGTTCTACTAATTTTTAACAGCTGTTGAATTTTCTATTAAAAATCCAAGAACAAGGCATACAAATAAACACTGAATACTTTCAGTCTTTCACCCAAAACAGACATAGTTGCAATTACATTACACAGTTACATATTGGGCTGGACTTGATCGGTACTCACAAGCTTCCACTTTATTAGTCCACTTTGCTGCAAAGTGGTTATGCTTGCGAATGAACAGATGTTTTTATGCTGCATTTTCAATTAAGCTCTTTTCAAGGAATATAAGAAAAATTCTTAAAGGCTAATACTCGACTTTAGAGGACACACTGTCAGCTTCAGTATGGAAGCAACTCTAAATTCTTCTTGCACAAAAAGCGTGGATTCTTTCCACGACTGAAATGCAAGCCACTGAAAAAAGTTTGAAAAAAATGTTTGCTCGCTTTGATTTAAAACATTGACATATCATATTTAAACCACAAATACTGCAGCATTAAGAACCTGAAATAGAACAGATACTGGTGATCTGCAAATGTCCAAAGTAGCAGACATTCAGATGTAGGGGAAAATTTTAGATCTTTTTAACAAGAATATTTTCAGTATACAGCCAATAGCATTAGCTTACAACATGCTATTAGGCTGGCATGCTCCTTAACTCAGTCCGTCCACATCTCCATGTCATCTTCTCCTTCCCCATCTCCATCTCATCTTCTCCTTCCCCAGTGACTTGTTCACAATCCCCACTGCAACTTCAGGCTGCACATCAGGTAAACGTGGTCCTGAAACAGCCTTCCAGTAGGAGCAGAGAAGGCAAAAGACTCCCCTCAACTGCTCTTAAAACAAAGCTGGATCAGTTAAGAAATGGGATTATCACATGGCTCTTGCGATGAAAGCAAGATTTCTGCCAGTTCTTTTATTCTTTCTCTAGAAACAACTTCTGTAGCGTAACACACTATTTCATTCAACTTCCCTGCTAATTTATGTCACAGCTTTATTTTATGCTCTTTTTATTAAGTGAATACACTACTTAGGAGTTTCACCAGCCAAGGAAGACATTAACTGACTAGTTATGTATTTGGACTGCTAGACAGCCGCTAGGAAAGCATCCCCTAGACCAACCCATCAGCGTGCCTAGGGAAAAGGACACGTGGCTCACTTAGGAAAGACGCAAGCGGCAGCCACCTGCCATCCTTCTCTGTAACAGAATGAATGAATCCACAGCCCACTAGCCTCCACGCTGAGAATAAGAGGGCTAAAATCTGACAGATTTGTCTAAAAGAAGGGAATTTTCTATTTCAGTTATACTCTGAAAACTCTGGCAGGCATTGCTACATATGCATGATTCTGCGCAGATTTTCTTTGCAGCTGTAAGAATGAGATACTTCTTTTTAATGAAAGAGATTCTGGAGAACAACAGAGATCTGTTCAGTCTTGAAGAGCCTGTTGTGTCCCCTAGGGCATGCCCTACTTTTAGAAGGGCAGTTTTAAGCATCGAAAATAACAATGTTAACTGTATGATGACAAATACCTTCTCCTGTAGGATCTTCGTCTCTGTGTAATAGTCGATAGGTTTTTTTGCATAAGGGAGGTCTTCTGATCCATTTTTTATGTCTGTGCCCTCAAAAACTACACTGGCACTGCTAGTTAACACCAGTTTCTGCAATAGATGTGAAAGAAAACAGTTGTTTAAAGCCTAAGACAAAAGGGTCATTATTTACGAAGGCTGAGTAAGGACAATAATAGTGTTTAATCAACTGATCCTACAGATAATAAAAACTAAGTCTAGAAGAACATAGGCTAACAGAAGGTGATCTCAAACTGCAGGTAAGAAAACTCCCACTCTTTTAATTGACTCGTCACATTGTTTAGTGCTACCTAAAGGAGGTTAAAACATTTCAACAAACATTCAAGGCAGCCAGTCAAGGGGAAAACATCTCCAGGAAAACCAGAGTGCCTGCTTGGCTTGGCACATTTTAGCATTTAACATGCAATGAGTGGTTTTAAAATTTATTTGCTCATTTTGACGCTAACAATATCATGGTAGATTAAACTAAAAAAGAATTCTTAGCTTGGATGTTTTTGTTGGATAAAAACGTACCCTAGTGGATTTAAAACAGGAAGTCAGTGATGTATTTGAGTAATCAGAAACATGTGGTTTTCAACAAGATCTACATTGTAACAGAAAGATGACTAGATCCAACAAGTTCCAACAAGACTTAACTCCTTGCTCTGACAGAATCCAGACTAAGCCTGAAGGTAAACACTGCGTGGCCCATTTCCTACAACAGCTTATTACACAAGGGGGGAAAAACAACAAACAACAAACTGTGGGGCTGAGAGTCCTATGTGATATACATCACTTAATTCTAAACATCTTCACTTCTGTCTTTGTACATGGACACTGCTCAAAATGCATGCTTTGGAGGCAACATCTCTGCTCAAAGTAAGTAAGGGATCTTCACACGCATTGCGCTTGAAAATTTGCTAAGAACTTAAATGAAAATTTACATGATATCAAAATAGCATAAGGAAAAAAAAAAAACACAAACAAAAAAACTTGCCTGAACAGCAGCCTGGTTTCCTCTGGCTCTTTTTTTTGTGGGCAAATGACTTTCTAAACTAAATTATACTGAGATTATGGCACAAGCGTATTTATTCTTATTACAGGTCAAAGAATTCATATAGGTAATAGATGCCCTGAATGCTTTCACTGCTGGATAAGCTATCTTTAGAGCTGTCCTCTTATTAAAGCATGAAAGAATCTACTCATCAGTCATGGTTTTCCCGTGCATGATTCCCAGACATCTAGTATGACAAATTTTAATAGATGCTTTTCCTGCAGTCAGGAAGATTGCAATGTGTAGGTTTTCTGTGGCAAACATGGGCTGAGCCTACACTAAGTGGGAGACCAACAGAGTCTTTCTCTTCTACTGATTTTCACGGAACAAGTAGGAATTCAGCATCTCGGAGACCTTTGCCCCTCTATCAGACCAGACTGAAATTGGTCCGTGCTGCAACTGTTATGAAGTCACATCAGCATCTTACAGTCTCCACGTGCTTTTTGACCCTTACCTGCACTCCAGCTTCTTTGCAGGCTTCAATGACTGCTTTGGTTCCCATAAAATTCACCTTATAAAACAGTTCCCTGTTGTCACTCGAAGGTGCTGGTGAGGCACAATGAAATGCCACTGACACACCTTGTAAAGCTGGGAGCAAAGCCTGGAAGATACATTGCATGAGACAGCAATGAAGCAACAGCAATGGTGCCTACTCAGGAAAAAAAAAAAAGAGGAAGGAAATAAAACACAGTTCTTTTTCTCATGGAAACAAAACCGCTAAATTTCAAGTAATGTTCCTTCCATAAAGGTGAGCAGCTGGAATAGGATTAGCGTCCAGGATCTTCACAATGTCCTCACCTTCTTGCTAGGCAAAAAACCACTCCATCATCTTTTCTTTTCAGAGAAGAACCTGAGAACTTTCTGAGACCTGAAGGCCATCTAGACTTAACTACATGCCATAGTCTCAAGTGCAGGTATAAGACTCAAAATTACCTGGAGACAGGGGTTAGAAAACTCAGCAAGCAGCAGGTTTAACAGCCAACACTACCCCACAGCACTGTCTGAGATGACTGTCACAAAGCCCTGAGACATGATACTTTATACTGGTGGGGAGACGTCTCTTCACATTGCATGCAAATGTTTTTGCCAAGGTTCACACACATGACTGAGTTAAGGCAAGAGGTTTTAGCGTGCCTTAACTGTTAGGAATAATGCATTCTGCCGTTCTCATGCAGCTGAGGTTAGCTAGGAGAGCACCCACATGCAATTACCAACAGTGACTGTAATTAGACTGTATATCTAAGCTAACAGTAATGCAAATCATAGTACAGAAACAAGTTCTGTTCTTTTCAGCTTCAAGCAGATGTCAAGTATATTTCATAAAATGTTCTAGATGAAGGTTCCACAGAAAACTTCTTAGGCTACCAACTTCACAGGGAAAGGTTGGGGGGCATATCTAGATATCCTTTTACAACGTGTGCAATGCCTTCAGGTGTTTTAGTGCTTCAGGCAAGGCTCGGTAAGCTGTTGGAACAAACATTTATTTAAACAGATATCCTCTCTATCTATCCATGTCACGTACTGTTGTTAGTCTGTACCTCTTTGTCGCAAAGGTCTCCCAGGAAGAACTGCACTCTGTCATTGTCAAATCTCTTCTGAATATCAAACACGTTGACCACGTAACCCTTCTCCAGGAGCTGCTCCACCATGTGCTGGCCTAAGAATCCTGACCCGCCGATCACTGTACATTTCTTACCAGCCTGCAGAGACAGGGAGAAAAGCACTTTAGCAAGCAGACATACACCAAACAACTGCGCAAGTAAACTGATCTGAAATTCCTGAGATCTTAATGTGCTGGAATTTTGCACAACTAGTCAGTAGCTAGTTTAGTTGGAGGAGTCTAAATTCAGGTATCAAAAGACTCTTCGGTATGTCTGTGCAATCACAGTAACTTAAAAGTTCAGAAACGCTAATGGTCCACACAGCTCATGTGCTGGTTTGTATTGGGCAGGACTCTGCCTCATAACCAAGTGGCTCATGGAGGAGGGAAGAGAACTGGCTCTGACAAACTCTGCCCTGATGGTAAAGCAAACAGAATTTGCTTCAGCCACATGGCACAGATAATTCAGAAAAGTAAAACTGTAACCATTAGCAAGGACAAAACCATTTTCAGAGCATGTGAAACTTGGGCTTCTCCAAGCCAAGAAAGCAATCAGGTACAGGCAAGGCTTATCCTTTTAAGTTAGTCATTAGTTCTTCCTTTCTTTTTTTAAGCTTTTTTAAAATCAATGGCTAGAGTCAGTAATTAACAGACTCTGGTCTGGTCACTTGTCTAACTGGACTGAGACTTAAGACCTTACCACCAACACAGAACATAAACCAACAAGTCTGAGGAAGCTTTTGTACAAAGAATGCTCTGTCCTCGTTAGAAATACATTTGCTGCTTATTGTTGCTACATAAAACCCCACCTCTGCAGTTATACTATCGAGCTGAAGGGAATTTTAACCCAGTGAAACTCCACAAAGATGATGATTGTTCAGAAGTTTCTAAGTGCCTTAAAACAAAGGCTCTACTGGGAAGTGTCAGTTATCCACAATAGAAATTAGAAGAGTTCACTGCAGTTTCTCATTTACATTAAAGCAAAACCAGTTCTTTAGAATGGCGCATGCAAAGTACAGTCTGATTAAAATAATTTTTAAAAAAGCAGTCTATTTGGTTTTGATAGTTGCAAGAGAACAATGTAGTAAGAACATGCGAATTGAAGGACTCTCTGCAGTTCACTCTCCTTGCATTCCCCCACTACAACAGGTTTGCATTTGCTTTACTCATCAGCTTCCTGATTCTCTAAACCATGTGACATGCCTCCCCCCTGCGGTGTCCTCTCCCGGTTGAGGGGTCTAGCCTTTTCAGCTCCTCCTCAGAAGGCAGTCTCTCTGTTCCATCGATATTTTTACTTGTCTTCCCCTGTACCCTTTCTCATTCCAGCGTGTTCTTCGTAAAATGAGTGCACCCGAACTGCACACTGCACTTAGATGTGCTGAACCGAAGTTTTACAGCGGCAGAACGACGCCCTCTGTCTGGCTCCAGATATCAGAATCATTTTCTACCAGTATAGATGAGATAGTCCAGGTTTTTCTGTATGATAGTTTTCCAAGTAAAGGACAGTATTCTAACTGGTGATGAGAAACAGACTATTTAAACAATCTTTAGTGCACATTTATAATATGCAATACAGTCTAGTACACACACCTCTTGGGAAAGTACTAAATGAACCAACTCAAAGACCGGAATCAGTATAACTGCAGTGAACAGTGCTACACCCAGATTAATTAGCTGTTTTAAAAAATGCCAGGATAAAGCCAGGCTACACATTATATTGATTTTAGGATATTAATTACTACCTATCTAGCGTTATGCTGTGAAGATACAATAGCTTGGTTTTTTTGGTTTCTTTGTTTCCTAAATATCTGAGATTCACTGGTCTTTCACAAGCTTCACATGAATTAATGAGAAAATAGTTCAGAAGGTAGGAATTTCTCTATAAACAAGAGCCACAGGTAATGCAACAGAAGAGCTTAATAAATTGTACTCCTAAGAGTAAGGTCCAAACACCTCTCTGAGCTAACCAAAACGTTACTCTTTCCATATTCTAACCTCCTGCATTCCAGGCAGTAATCATACAAAGAGGTTACAATGGTCTAACAGATCTCAGGGATCTCAGTTGGGCCTTTATCTGCACTACAACATGGAATAATGTTATAAGGCATGTAGAAATGATCCTGGAGTGACTAAATCTCCAGACCAATTGATCTGGCAGCACTGACAAAGCCACTGGTGTTCTTGGTGGTGGGGCGGGTTGGAGCATTCCTGGATCTCTTTGGAACTAACGGCAGCAAATGACTCCTTGGAAAATCATGTTTCCCCCACCAGTATCTCTAGAGTTGGTATTAATGCAGGAACAGTCTCATGTCTTCCCTAGTAATTTTCAGAAGAAATATCTATAAAAATAGGTTTCTGCTTCATAAAGCATAGTTTAAGTCCTCAACTTACCAGTCTGAGCCGTGTGGCCATTTCTCAGATGATTCACTATCAACCTGATTCCTTCAAAAAAGGAGAATGTTATTTTATTGACAATACAATACTTTACTTAAGCATGCCATTAACACAAACCAAACTGGTTTTTTTTAAGCATGTTTCTAGTTATAGAAATCAAGGTTTGAAGCCATTACGCTAAAGCAGAAACATGAAAAGACTGAGCTAATTCTCTCTGCCCTGCTGAACAAAATAAGCAGTACAACAGTGACATCAAATAGCTTTCTCAAAGGCATAATTTTAATATAATAAAATACCCTTGATAACAAAGGCACCATCTTATTTTAGCTAGTATTAGCTTCACACACTTCCTATTTATACTCCAAGTAACATGAACACAATTGCAGGTTTTGGCGACGTCCCCTTCAAAAACGTAGTTGCTCAAGGGTGTTTGGAATAACAAAATAAAACTGAAGTTCAAGCATTTCAGCAGCACCATGTGCGCCTGTTCCACAGCAGCAGACACAGCATGGAAGAAATGCCGGCACTCACTGGTGCCCATCAGCGAAGAGAGGGGAGCCGGTGGTGAGATTTTCCAAGTTTTCACATCACAGGCTGTTGATGCCACCAGTATCATTAAAATACACTCTTTGCCCCAGCAATAACAAACAAAATTCCCAACTCAGCTGGGATCCTACTGTGCGGGATATAATTGAAAGACAGAAAAAGACAACATGCCTATTTAGATCCGTTTCCAACATAAAGACAAGCTGCACATTGAGACTTCTGATGGCTTTACGGTCACTTTATACCATGACTATGAGAAACCGCTGCTTTAGGGGCTGATTTGATTCTGTTTCCAGATTTCTAGTCAGTGCTTCCCACTACCTCCTACTAGTCATGCACTGAGATGGATCAAGACTACGACTAGCTGAAAATTAACAATTTTCTGTCTGAGTTGGTTTTCAGCCAGAGCAGCTCTCGGACCCATTTCACTTCACCAACACAGATGCAGGAACAGCTACACCAATGTTGCTATAGAATTGTCACAGTACCATGCCTCACACAAGCAAATACATCTGTTAGACTGGCTCAGTCTGCAAGCTACACAGATTAGCACTCTTGGTTTTTTATTTTTCTGAAAAGCCCTTTGAAACGGCAAGGAAAAAGCCAAAAACCAGGCAGGATTGGTGCCCATCCAGCCAGGAACACCAAGCTGGTTTGAAAGTATGAGCACAGGGTGACGCACCCTCCAGTTGCCCCCTCTTCTCCCCAGTGTGTCCCTTAACACAGGCCTTACCCCCCTCCAAAATGCAATTTATGAACTGCTCCGTCTCCAGTTTCCCTCCAGCTCTTTCAGCCCCTCATCCCAGAGCCCCCCCCACCACCACCACCACCCCTTCAGCCGCCCTCCACACACCCCCACCTTTCCCCACACCTCTCTACACCCTGCCCTTCCTCGCACCGCAGCCCTCCTCACATCCCTGCGGCCCCCCCCTACCCCCAGCACCTCAGACCTCAGCTTCCCTCCCCACACCCCCCCCTACCCCACAACCCCCACGAC